>CAXASF010000056.1:0-89084 GCA_963971475.1 Chrysops caecutiens | reverse complement strand
GTTTTCGCTGTTATTAGTGAGGCTTTGCAGATTGTGACTGTTATTTCAGTGGTTTTCGCTGTTATAAGTGAGGCTTTGCAGATTGTGACTGTTATTTCAGTGGTTTTCGCTGTTATTAGTGAGGTTGTGCAGATTGCCACAGTTATTTCACTGGTTTTCGGTGTTATTAGTGAGGCTTTGCAGATTGTGACTGTTATTTCAGTGGTTTTCGCTGTTATTAGTGAGGTTGTGCAGATTGCCACAGTTATTTCACTGGTTTTCGCTGTTATTAGTGAGGCTTTGCAGATTGTGACTGTTATTTCAGTGGTTTTCGCTGTTATTAGTGAGGTTGTGCAGATTGCCACAGTTATTTCACTGGTTTTCGCTGTTATTAGTGAGGCTTTGCAGATTGTGACTGTTATTTCAGTGGTTTTCGCTGTTATTAGTGAGATTGTGCAGATTGCCACAGTTATTTCAGTGGTTTTCGCTGTTATTAGTGAGGCTTTGCAGATTGTGACTGTTATTTCAGTGGTTTTCGCTGTTATTAGTGAGGTTGTGCAGATTGCCACAGTTATTTCACTGGTTTTCGCTGTTATTAGTGAGGCTTTGCAGATTGTGACTGTTATTTCAGTGGTTTTCGCTGTTATTAGTGAGGTTGTGCAGATTGCCACAGTTATTTCACTGGTTTTCGCTGTTATAAGTGAGGCTTTGCAGATTGTGACTGTTATTTCAGTGGTTTTCGCTGTTATTAGTGAGGTTGTGCAGATTGCCACAGTTATTTCACTGGTTTTCGCTGTTATTAGTGAGGCTTTGCAGATTGTGACTGTTATTTCAGTGGTTTTCGCTGTTATTAGTGAGGTTGTGCAGGTTGCCACAGTTATTTCACTGGTTTTCGCTGTTATTAGTGAGGCTTTGCAGATTGTGACTGTTATTTCAGTGGTTTTCGCTGTTATTAGCTAGGTTGTGCAGATTGCCACAGTTATTTCACTGGTTTTCGCTGTTATTAGTGAGGCTTTGCAGATTGTGACTGTTATTTCAGTGGTTTTCGCTGTTATTAGTGAGGTTGTGCAGATTGCCACAGTTATTTCACTGGTTTTCGCTGTTATAAGTGAGGCTTTGCAGATTGTGACTGTTATTTCAGTGGTTTTCGCTGTTATTAGTGAGGTTGTGCAGATTGCCACAGTTATTTCACTGGTTTTCGCTGTTATTAGTGAGGCTTTGCAGATTGTGACTGTTATTTCAGTGGTTTTCGCTGTTATTAGTGAGGTTGTGCAGATTGCCACAGTTATTTCACTGGTTTTCGCTGTTATTATTGAAGCTTTGCAGATTGTGACTGTTATTTCAGTGGTTTTCGCTGTTATAAGTGAGGCTTTGCAGATTGTGACTGTTATTTCAGTGGTTTTCGCTGTTATTAGTGAGGTTGTGCAGATTGCCACAGTTATTTCACTGGTTTTCGCTGTTATTAGTGAGGCTTTGCAGATTGTGACTGTTATTTCAGTGGTTTTCGCTGTTATTAGTGAGGTTGTGCAGATTGCCACAGTTATTTCACTGGTTTTCGCTGTTATTAGTGAGGCTTTGCAAATTGTGACTGTTATTTCAGTGGTTTTCCCTGTTATAAGTGAGGCTTTGCAGATTGTGACTGTTATTTCAGTGGTTTTCGCTGTTATTAGTGAGGTTGTGCAGATTGCCACAGTTATTTCAGTGGTTTTCGCTGTTATTAGTGAGGTTGTGCAGATTGCCACAGTTATTTCACTGGTTTTCGCTGTTATTAGTGAGGCTTTGCAGATTGTGACTGTTATTTCAGTGGTTTTCGCTGTTATTAGTGAGGTTGTGCAGATTGCCACAGTTATTTCACTGGTTTTCGCTGTTATTAGTGAGGCTTTGCAGATTGTGACTGTTATTTCAGTGGTTTTCGCTGTTATTAGTGAGGTTGTGCAGATTGCCACAGTTATTTCACTGGTTTTCGCTGTTATTAGTGAGGCTTTGCAGATTGTGACTGTTATTTCAGTGGTTTTCGCTGTTATTAGTGAGGTTGTGCAGATTGCCACAGTTATTTCACTGGTTTTCGCTGTTATTAGTGAGGCTTTGCAGATTGTGACTGTTATTTCAGTGGTTTTCGCTGTTATTAGTGAGGTTGTGCAGATTGCCACAGTTATTTCACTGGTTTTCGCTGTTATTAGTGAGGCTTTGCAGATTGTGACTGTTATTTCAGTGGTTTTCGCTGTTATTAGTGAGGTTGTGCAGATTGCCACAGTTATTTCACTGGTTTTCGCTGTTATAAGTGAGGCTTTGCAGATTGTGACTGTTATTTCAGTGGTTTTCGCTGTTATTAGTGAGGTTGTGCAGATTGCCATAGTTATTTCACTGGTTTTCGCTGTTATAAGTGAGGCTTTGCAGATTGTGACTGTTATTTCAGTGGTTTTCGCTGTTATTAGTGAGATTGTGCAGATTGCCACAGTTATTTCGGTGGTTTTCGCTGTTATTAGTGAGGCTTTGCAGATTGTGACTGTTATTTCAGTGGTTTTCGCTGTTATTAGTGAGGTTGTGCAGATTGCCACAGTTATTTCACTGGTTTTCGCTGTTATTAGTGAGGCTTTGCAGATTGTGACTGTTATTTCAGTGGTTTTCGCTGTTATTAGTGAGGTTGTGAAGATTGCCACAGTTATTTCACTGGTTTTCGCTGTTATAAGTGAGGCTTTGCAGATTGTGACTGTTATTTCAGTGGTTTTCGCTGTTATTAGTGAGGTTGTGCAGATTGCCACAGTTATTTCACTGGTTTTCGCTGTTATAAGTGAGGCTTTGCAGATTGTGACTGTTATTTCAGTGGTTTTCGCTGTTATTAGTGAGGTTGTGCAGATTGCCACAGTTATTTCACTGGTTTTCGCTGTTATTAGTGAGGCTTTGCAGATTGTGACTGTTATTTCAGTGGTTTTCGCTGTTATTAGTGAGGTTGTGCAGATTGCCACAGTTATTTCACTGGTTTTCGCTGTTATTAGTGAGGCTTTGCAGATTGTGACTGTTATTTCAGTGGTTTTCGCTGTTATTAGTGAGATTGTGCAGATTGCCACAGTGATTTCACTGGTTTTCGCTGTTATTAGTGAGGCTTTGCAGATTGTGACTGTTATTTCAGTGGTTTTCGCTGTTATTAGTGAGGTTGTGCAGATTGCCACAGTTATTTCACTGGTTTTTGCTGTTATAAGTGAGGCTTTGCAGATTGTGACTGTTATTTCAGTGGTTTTCGCTGTTATTAGTGAGGTTGTGCAGATTGCCACAGTTATTTCACTGGTTTTCGCTGTTATTAGTGAGGCTTTGCAGATTGTGACTGTTATTTCAGTGGTTTTCGCTGTTATAAGTGAGGCTTTGCAGATTGTGACTGTTATTTCAGTGGTTTTCGCTGTTATTAGTGAGGTTGTGCAGATTGCCACAGTTATTTCACTGGTTTTCGGTGTTATTAGTGAGGCTTTGCAGATTGTGACTGTTATTTCAGTGGTTTTCGCTGTTATTAGTGAGGTTGTGCAGATTGCCACAGTTATTTCACTGGTTTTCGCTGTTATTAGTGAGGCTTTGCAGATTGTGACTGTTATTTCAGTGGTTTTCGCTGTTATTAGTGAGGTTGTGCAGATTGCCACAGTTATTTCACTGGTTTTCGCTGTTATTAGTGAGGCTTTGCAGATTGTGACTGTTATTTCAGTGGTTTTCGCTGTTATTAGTGAGATTGTGCAGATTGCCACAGTTATTTCAGTGGTTTTCGCTGTTATTAGTGAGGCTTTGCAGATTGTGACTGTTATTTCAGTGGTTTTCGCTGTTATTAGTGAGGTTGTGCAGATTGCCACAGTTATTTCACTGGTTTTCGCTGTTATTAGTGAGGCTTTGCAGATTGTGACTGTTATTTCAGTGGTTTTCGCTGTTATTAGTGAGGTTGTGCAGATTGCCACAGTTATTTCACTGGTTTTCGCTGTTATAAGTGAGGCTTTGCAGATTGTGACTGTTATTTCAGTGGTTTTCGCTGTTATTAGTGAGGTTGTGCAGATTGCCACAGTTATTTCACTGGTTTTCGCTGTTATAAGTGAGGCTTTGCAGATTGTGACTGTTATTTCAGTGGTTTTCGCTGTTATTAGTGAGGTTGTGCAGGTTGCCACAGTTATTTCACTGGTTTTCGCTGTTATTAGTGAGGCTTTGCAGATTGTGACTGTTATTTCAGTGGTTTTCGCTGTTATTAGCTGAGGTTGTGCAGATTGCCACAGTTATTTCACTGGTTTTCGCTGTTATTAGTGAGGCTTTGCAGATTGTGACTGTTATTTCAGTGGTTTTCGCTGTTATTAGTGAGGTTGTGCAGATTGCCACAGTTATTTCACTGGTTTTCGCTGTTATAAGTGAGGCTTTGCAGATTGTGACTGTTATTTCAGTGGTTTTCGCTGTTATTAGTGAGGTTGTGCAGATTGCCACAGTTATTTCACTGGTTTTCGCTGTTATTAGTGAGGCTTTGCAGATTGTGACTGTTATTTCAGTGGTTTTCGCTGTTATTAGTGAGGTTGTGCAGATTGCCACAGTTATTTCACTGGTTTTCGCTGTTATTATTGAAGCTTTGCAGATTGTGACTGTTATTTCAGTGGTTTTCGCTGTTATAAGTGAGGCTTTGCAGATTGTGACTGTTATTTCAGTGGTTTTCGCTGTTATTAGTGAGGTTGTGCAGATTGCCACAGTTATTTCACTGGTTTTCGCTGTTATTAGTGAGGCTTTGCAGATTGTGACTGTTATTTCAGTGGTTTTCGCTGTTATTAGTGAGGTTGTGCAGATTGCCACAGTTATTTCACTGGTTTTCGCTGTTATTAGTGAGGCTTTGCAAATTGTGACTGTTATTTCAGTGGTTTTCCCTGTTATAAGTGAGGCTTTGCAGATTGTGACTGTTATTTCAGTGGTTTTCGCTGTTATTAGTGAGGTTGTGCAGATTGCCACAGTTATTTCAGTGGTTTTCGCTGTTATTAGTGAGGTTGTGCAGATTGCCACAGTTATTTCACTGGTTTTCGCTGTTATAAGTGAGGCTTTGCAGATTGTGACTGTTATTTCAGTGGTTTTCGCTGTTATTAGTGAGGTTGTGCAGATTGCCACAGTTATTTCACTGGTTTTCGCTGTTATTAGTGAGGCTTTGCAGATTGTGACTGTTATTTCAGTGGTTTTCGCTGTTATTAGTGAGGTTGTGCAGATTGCCACAGTTATTTCACTGGTTTTCGCTGTTGTTAGTGAGGCTTTGCAGATTGTGACTGTTATTTCAGTGGTTTTCGCTGTTATTAGTGAGGTTGTGCAGATTGCCACAGTTATTTCACTGGTTTTCGCTGTTATTAGTGAGGCTTTGCAGATTGTGACTGTTATTTCAGTGGTTTTCGCTGTTATTAGTGAGGTTGTGCAGATTGCCACAGTTATTTCACTGGTTTTCGCTGTTATAAGTGAGGCTTTGCAGATTGTGACTGTTATTTCAGTGGTTTTCGCTGTTATTAGTGAGGTTGTGCAGATTGCCACAGTTATTTCACTGGTTTTCGCTGTTATAAGTGAGGCTTTGCAGATTGTGACTGTTATTTCAGTGGTTTTCGCTGTTATTAGTGAGGTTGTGCAGATTGCCACAGTTATTTCACTGGTTTTCGCTGTTATTAGTGAGGCTTTGCAGATTGTGACTGTTATTTCAGTGGTTTTCGCTGTTATTAGTGAGGTTGTGCAGATTGCCACAGTTATTTCACTGGTTTTCGCTGTTATTATTGAAGCTTTGCAGATTGTGACTGTTATTTCAGTGGTTTTCGCTGTTATAAGTGAGGCTTTGCAGATTGTGACTGTTATTTCAGTGGTTTTCGCTGTTATTAGTGAGGTTGTGCAGATTGCCACAGTTATTTCACTGGTTTTCGCTGTTATTAGTGAGGCTTTGCAGATTGTGACTGTTATTTCAGTGGTTTTCGCTGTTATTAGTGAGGTTGTGCAGATTGCCACAGTTATTTCACTGGTTTTCGCTGTTATTAGTGAGGCTTTGCAAATTGTGACTGTTATTTCAGTGGTTTTCGCTGTTATAAGTGAGGCTTTGCAGATTGTGACTGTTATTTCAGTGGTTTTCGCTGTTATTAGTGAGGTTGTGCAGATTGCCACAGTTATTTCAGTGGTTTTCGCTGTTATTAGTGAGGTTGTGCAGATTGCCACAGTTATTTCACTGGTTTTCGCTGTTATAAGTGAGGCTTTGCAGATTGTGACTGTTATTTCAGTGGTTTTCGCTGTTATTAGTGAGGTTGTGCAGATTGCCACAGTTATTTCACTGGTTTTCGCTGTTATTAGTGAGGCTTTGCAGATTGTGACTGTTATTTCAGTGGTTTTCGCTGTTATTAGTGAGGTTGTGCAGATTGCCACAGTTATTTCACTGGTTTTCGCTGTTATTAGTGAGGCTTTGCAGATTGTGACTGTTATTTCAGTGGTTTTCGCTGTTATTAGTGAGGTTGTGCAGATTGCCACAGTTATTTCACTGGTTTTCGCTGTTATTAGTGAGGCTTTGCAGATTGTGACTGTTATTTCAGTGGTTTTCGCTGTTATTAGTGAGGTTGTGCAGATTGCCACAGTTATTTCACTGGTTTTCGCTGTTATTAGTGAGGCTTTGCAGATTGTGACTGTTATTTCAGTGGTTTTCGCTGTTATTAGTGAGGTTGTGCAGATTGCCACAGTTATTTCACTGGTTTTCGCTGTTATAAGTGAGGCTTTGCAGATTGTGACTGTTATTTCAGTGGTTTTCGCTGTTATTAGTGAGGTTGTGCAGATTGCCATAGTTATTTCACTGGTTTTCGCTGTTATAAGTGAGGCTTTGCAGATTGTGACTGTTATTTCAGTGGTTTTCGCTGTTATTAGTGAGATTGTGCAGATTGCCACAGTTATTTCGTGGTTTTCGCTGTTATTAGTGAGGCTTTGCAGATTGTGACTGTTATTTCAGTGGTTTTCGCTGTTATTAGTGAGGTTGTGCAGATTGCCACAGTTATTTCACTGGTTTTCGCTGTTATTAGTGAGGCTTTGCAGATTGTGACTGTTATTTCAGTGGTTTTCGCTGTTATTAGTGAGGTTGTGAAGATTGCCACAGTTATTTCACTGGTTTTCGCTGTTATAAGTGAGGCTTTGCAGATTGTGACTGTTATTTCAGTGGTTTTCGCTGTTATTAGTGAGGTTGTGCAGATTGCCACAGTTATTTCACTGGTTTTCGCTGTTATAAGTGAGGCTTTGCAGATTGTGACTGTTATTTCAGTGGTTTTCGCTGTTATTAGTGAGGTTGTGCAGATTGCCACAGTTATTTCACTGGTTTTCGCTGTTATTAGTGAGGCTTTGCAGATTGTGACTGTTATTTCAGTGGTTTTCGCTGTTATTAGTGAGGTTGTGCAGATTGCCACAGTTATTTCACTGGTTTTCGCTGTTATTAGTGAGGCTTTGCAGATTGTGACTGTTATTTCAGTGGTTTTCGCTGTTATTAGTGAGATTGTGCAGATTGCCACAGTGATTTCACTGGTTTTCGCTGTTATTAGTGAGGCTTTGCAGATTGTGACTGTTATTTCAGTGGTTTTCGCTGTTATTAGTGAGGTTGTGCAGATTGCCACAGTTATTTCACTGGTTTTTGCTGTTATTAGTGAGGCTTTGCAGATTGTGACTGTTATTTCAGTGGTTTTCGCTGTTATTAGTGAGGTTGTGCAGATTGCCACAGTTATTTCACTGGTTTTCGCTGTTATTAGTGAGGCTTTGCAGATTGTGACTGTTATTTCAGTGGTTTTCGCTGTTATTAGTGAGGTTGTGCAGATTGTGACTGTTATTTCAGTGGTTTTCGCTGTTATTAGTGAGGTTGTGCAGATTGCCACAGTTATTTCACTGGTTTTCGCTGTTATTAGTGAGGCTTTGCAGATTGTGACTGTTATTTCAGTGGTTTTCGCTGTTATTAGTGAGGTTGTGCAGATTGCCACAGTTATTTCACTGGTTTTCGCTGTTATTAGTGAGGCTTTGCAGATTGTGACTGTTATTTCAGTGGTTTTCGCTGTTATTAGTGAGGTTGTGCAGATTGCCACAGTTATTTCACTGGTTTTCGCTGTTATTAGTGAGGCTTTGCAGATTGTGACTGTTATTTCAGTGGTTTTCGCTGTTATTAGTGAGGTTGTGCAGATTGCCACAGTTATTTCAGTGGTTTTCGCTGTTATTAGTGAGGCTTTGCAGATTGTGACTGTTATTTCAGTGGTTTTCGCTGTTATTAGTGAGGTTGTGCAGATTGCCACAGTTATTTCACTGGTTTTCGCTGTTATTAGTGAGGCTTTGCAGATTGTGACTGTTATTTCAGTGGTTTTCGCTGTTATTAGTGAGGTTGTGCAGATTGCCACAGTTATTTCACTGGTTTTCGCTGTTATTAGTGAGGCTTTGCAGATTGTGACTGTTATTTCAGTGGTTTTCGCTGTTATTAGTGAGGTTGTGCAGATTGCCACAGTTATTTCACTGGTTTTCGCTGTTATTAGTGAGGCTTTGCAGATTGTGACTGTTATTTCAGTGGTTTTCGCTGTTATTAGTGAGGTTGTGCAGATTGCCACAGTTATTTCACTGGTTTTCGCTGTTATTAGTGAGGCTTTGCAGATTGTGACTGTTATTTCAGTGGTTTTCGCTGTTATTAGTGAGGTTGTGCAGATTGCCACAGTTATTTCACTGGTTTTCGCTGTTATTAGTGAGGCTTTGCAGATTGTGACTGTTATTTCAGTGGTTTTCGCTGTTATTAGTGAGGTTGTGCAGATTGCCACAGTTATTTCACTGGTTTTCGCTGTTATTAGTGAGGCTTTGCAGATTGTGACTGTTATTTCAGTGGTTTTCGCTGTTATTAGTGAGGTTGTGCAGATTGCCACAGTTATTTCACTGGTTTTCGCTGTTATTAGTGAGGCTTTGCAGATTGTGACTGTTATTTCAGTGGTTTTCGCTGTTATTAGTGAGGTTGTGCAGATTGCCACAGTTATTTCACTGGTTTTCGCTGTTATTATTGAGGCTTTGCAGATTGTGACTGTTATTTCAGTGGTTTTCGCTGTTATTAGTGAGGCTTTGCAGATTGTGACTGTTATTTCAGTGGTTTTCGCTGTTATTAGTGAGGTTGTGCAGATTGCCACAGTTATTTCACTGGTTTTCGCTGTTATTAGTGAGGCTTTGCAGATTGTGACTGTTATTTCAGTGGTTTTCGCTGTTATTAGTGAGGTTGTGCAGATTGCCACAGTTATTTCACTGGTTTTCGCTGTTATTAGTGAGGCTTTGCAGATTGTGACTGTTATTTCAGTGGTTTTCGCTGTTATTAGTGAGGTTGTGCAGATTGCCACAGTTATTTCACTGGTTTTCGCTGTTATTAGTGAGGCTTTGCAGATTGTGACTGTTATTTCAGTGGTTTTCGCTGTTATTAGTGAGGTTGTGCAGATTGCCACAGTTATTTCACTGGTTTTCGCTGTTATAAGTGAGGCTTTGCAGATTGTGACTGTTATTTCAGTGGTTTTCGCTGTTATTAGTGAGGGGTTGTGCAGATTGCCACAGTTATTTCACTGGTTTTCGCTGTTATTAGTGAGGCTTTGCAGATTGTGACTGTTATTTCAGTGGTTTTCGCTGTTATTAGTGAGGTTGTGCAGATTGCCACAGTTATTTCACTGGTTTTCGCTGTTATTAGTGAGGCTTTGCAGATTGTGACTGTTATTTCAGTGGTTTTCGCTGTTATTAGTGAGGTTGTGCAGATTGCCACAGTTATTTCAGTGGTTTTCGCTGTTATTAGTGAGGCTTTGCAGATTGTGACTGTTATTTCAGTGGTTTTCGCTGTTATTAGTGAGGTTGTGCAGATTGCCACAGTTATTTCACTGGTTTTCGCTGTTATTAGTGAGGCTTTGCAGATTGTGACTGTTATTTCAGTGGTTTTCGCTGTTATTAGTGAGGTTGTGCAGATTGCCACAGTTATTTCACTGGTTTTCGCTGTTATAAGTGAGGCTTTGCAGATTGTGACTGTTATTTCAGTGGTTTTCGCTGTTATTAGTGAGGTTGTGCAGATTGCCACAGTTATTTCAATGGTTTTCGCTGTTATTAGTGAGGCTTTGCAGATTGTGACTGTTATTTCAGTGGTTTTCGCTGTTATTAGTGAGGCTTTGCAGATTGTGACTGTTATTTCAGTGGTTTTCGCTGTTATTAGTGAGATTGTGCAGATTGCCACAGTTATTTCACTGGTTTTCGCTGTTATTAGTGAGGCTTTGCAGATTGTGACTGTTATTTCAGTGGTTTTCGCTGTTATTAGTGAGGTTGTGCAGATTGCCACAGTTATTTCACTGGTTTTCGCTGTTATAAGTGAGGCTTTGCAGATTGTGACTGTTATTTCAGTGGTTTTCGCTGTTATTAGTGAGATTGTGCAGATTGCCACAGTTATTTCACTGGTTTTCGCTGTTATAAGTGAGGCTTTGCAGATTGTGACTGTTATTTCAGTGGTTTTCGCTGTTATTAGTGAGGTTGTGCAGTTGTCACAGTTATTTCACTGGTTTTCGCTGTTATAAGTGAGGCTTTGCAGATTGTGACTGTTATTTCAGTGGTTTTCGCTGTTATTAGTGAGATTGTGCAGATTGCCACAGTTATTTCACTGGTTTTCGCTGTTATTAGTGAGGCTTTGCAGATTGTGACTGTTATTTCAGTGGTTTTCGCTGTTATTAGTGAGGTTGTGCAGATTGCCACAGTTATTTCACTGGTTTTCGCTGTTATTAGTGAGGCTTTGCAGATTGTGACTGTTATTTCAGTGGCTTTCGCTGTTATTAGTGAGGTTGTGCAGATTGCCACAGTTATTTCACTGGTTTTCGCTGTTATTAGTGAGGCTTTGCAGATTGTGACTGTTATTTCAGTGGTTTTCGCTGTTATTAGTGAGGTTGTGCAGATTGCCACAGTTATTTCACTGGTTTTCGCTGTTATTAGTGAGGCTTTGCAGATTGTGACTGTTATTTCAGTGGTTTTCGCTGTTATAAGTGAGGTTGTGCAGATTGCCACAGTTATTTCACTGGTTTTCGCTGTTATTAGTGAGGCTTTGCAGATTGTGACTGTTATTTCAGTGGTTTTCGCTGTTATTAGTGAGGTTGTGCAGATTGCCACAGTTATTTCAGTGGTTTTCGCTGTTATTAGTGAGGCTTTGCAGATTGTGACTGTTATTTCAGTGGTTTTCGCTGTTATTAGTGAGGTTGTGCAGATTGCCACAGTTATTTCACTGGTTTTCGCTGTTATTAGTGAGGCTTTGCAGATTGTGACTGTTATTTCAGTGGTTTTCGCTGTTATTAGTGAGGTTGTGCAGATTGCCACAGTTACTTTCACTGGTTTTCGCTGTTATTAGTGAGGCTTTGCAGATTGTGACTGTTATTTCAGTGGTTTTCGCTGTTATTAGTGAGGTTGTGCAGATTGCCACAGTTATTTCACTGGTTTTCGCTGTTATGAGTGAGGCTTTGCAGATTGTGACTGTTATTTCAGTGGTTTTCGCTGTTATTAGTGAGGTTGTGCAGATTGCCGCAGTTATTTCACTGGTTTTCGCTGTTATTAGTGAGGCTTTGCAGATTGTGACTGTTATTTCAGTGGTTTTCGCTGTTATTAGTGAGGTTGTGCAGATTGCCACAGTTATTTCACTGGTTTTCGCTGTTATTAGTGAGGCTTTGCAGATTGTGACTGTTATTTCAGTGGTTTTCGCTGTTATTAGTGAGGTTGTGCAGATTGCCACAGTTATTTCACTGGTTTTCGCTGTTATAAGTGAGGCTTTGCAGATTGTGACTGTTATTTCAGTGGTTTTCGCTGTTATTAGTGAGGTTGTGCAGATTGCCACAGTTATTTCACTGGTTTTCGCTGTTATAAGTGAGGCTTTGCAGATTGTGACTGTTATTTCAGTGGTTTTCGCTGTTATTAGTGAGGTTGTGCAGATTGCCACAGTTATTTCACTGGTTTTCGCTGTTATTAGTGAGGCTTTGCAGATTGTGACTGTTATTTCAGTGGTTTTCGCTGTTATTAGTGAGGTTGTGCAGATTGCCACAGTTATTTCACTGGTTTTCGCTGTTATTAGTGATGCTTTGCAGATTGTGACTGTTATTTCAGTGGTTTTCGCTGTTATTAGTGAGGTTGTGCAGATTGCCACAGTTATTTCAGTGGTTTTCGCTGTTATTAGTGAGGCTTTGCAGATTGTGACTGTTATTTCAGTGGTTTTCGCTGTTATTAGTGAGGTTGTGCAGATTGCCACAGTTATTTCACTGGTTTTCGCTGTTATTAGTGAGGCTTTGCAGATTGTGACTGTTATTTCAGTGGTTTTCGCTGTTATTAGTGAGGTTGTGCAGATTGCCACAGTTATTTCACTGGTTTTCGCTGTTATAAGTGAGGCTTTGCAGATTGTGACTGTTATTTCAGTGGTTTTCGCTGTTATTAGTGAGATTGTGCAGATTGCCACAGTTATTTCAGTGGTTTTCGCTGTTATTAGTGAGGCTTTGCAGATTGTGACTGTTATTTCAGTGGTTTTCGCTGTTATTAGTGAGGTTGTGCAGATTGCCACAGTTATTTCACTGGTTTTCGCTGTTATTAGTGAGGCTTTGCAGATTGTGACTGTTATTTCAGTGGTTTTCGCTGTTATTAGTGAGGTTGTGCAGATTGCCACAGTTATTTCACTGGTTTTCGCTGTTATTAGTGAGGCTTTGCAGATTGTGACTGTTATTTCAGTGGTTTTCGCTGTTATTAGTGAGGTTGTGCAGATTGCCACAGTTATTTCACTGGTTTTCGCTGTTATTAGTGAGGCTTTGCAGATTGTGACTGTTATTTCAGTGGTTTTCGCTGTTATTAGTGAGGTTGTGCAGATTGCCACAGTTATTTCACTGGTTTTCGCTGTTATTAGTGAGGCTTTGCAGATTGTGACTGTTATTTCAGTGGTTTTCGCTGTTATTGGTGAGGTTGTGCAGATTGCCACAGTTATTTCAGTGGTTTTCGCTGTTATTAGTGAGGCTTTGCAGATTGTGACTGTTATTTCAGTGGTTTTCGCTGTTATTAGTGAGGTTGTGCAGATTGCCACAGTTCCTGTTTCGCTGTTAGTGAGGCTTTGCAGATTGCCAGTTATTTCACTGGTTTTCGCTGTTATTAGTGAGGCTTTGCAGATTGTGACTGTTATTTCAGTGGTTTTCGCTGTTATTAGTGAGGTTGTGCAGATTGCCACAGTTATTTCACTGGTTTTCGCTGTTATAAGTGAGGCTTTGCAGATTGTGACTGTTATTTCAGTGGTTTTCGCTGTTATTAGTGAGATTGTGCAGATTGCCACAGTTATTTCACTGGTTTTCGCTGTTATTAGTGAGGCTTTGCAGATTGTGACTGTTATTTCAGTGGTTTTCGCTGTTATTAGTGAGGTTGTGCAGATTGCCACAGTTATTTCACTGGTTTTCGCTGTTATAAGTGAGGCTTTGCAGATTGTGACTGTTATTTCAGTGGTTTTCGCTGTTATTAGTGAGGATTGTGCAGATTGCCACAGTTATTTCAGTGGTTTTCGCTGTTATTAGTGAGGCTCTGCAGATTGTGACTGTTATTTCAGTGGTTTTCGCTGTTATTAGTGAGGTTGTGCAGATTGCCACAGACATATCACTGGTTTTCGCTGTTATTAGTGAGGCTTTGCAGATTGTGACTGTTATTTCAGTGGTTTTCGCTGTTATTAGTGAGGTTGTGCAGATTGCCACAGTTATTTCACTGGTTTTCGCTGTTATTAGTGAGGCTTTGCAGATTGTGACTGTTATTTCAGTGGTTTTCGCTGTTATTAGTGAGGTTGTGCAGATTGCCACAGTTATTTCACTGGTTTTCGCTGTTATGAGTGAGGCTTTGCAGATTGTGACTGTTATTTCAGTGGTTTTCGCTGTTATTAGTGAGGTTGTGCAGATTGCCACAGTTATTTCACTGGTTTTCGCTGTTATTAGTGAGGCTTTGCAGATTGTGACTGTTATTTCAGTGGTTTTCGCTGTTATTAGTGAGGTTGTGCAGATTGCCACAGTTATTTCACTGGTTTTCGCTGTTATTAGTGAGGCTTTGCAGATTGTGACTGTTATTTCAGTGGTTTTCGCTGTTATTAGTGAGGTTGTGCAGATTGCCACAGTTATTTCACTGGTTTTCGCTGTTATTAGTGAGGCTTTGCAGATTGTGACTGTTATTTCAGTGGTTTTCGCTGTTATTAGTGAGGTTGTGCAGATTGCCACAGTTATTTCACTGGTTTTCGCTGTTATAAGTGAGGCTTTGCAGATTGTGACTGTTATTTCAGTGGTTTTCGCTGTTATTAGTGAGGTTGTGCAGATTGCCACAGTTATTTCACTGGTTTTCGCTGTTATTAGTGAGGCTTTGCAGATTGTGACTGTTATTTCAGTGGTTTTCGCTGTTATTAGTGAGATTGTGCAGATTGCCACAGTTATTTCACTGGTTTTCGCTGTTATAAGTGAGGCTTTGCAGATTGTGACTGTTATTTCAGTGGTTTTCGCTGTTATTAGTGAGGTTGTGCAGATTGCCACAGTTATTTCACTGGTTTTCGCTGTTATTAGTGAGGCTTTGTAGATTGTGACTGTTATTTCAGTGGTTTTCGCTGTTATGAGTGAGGTTGTGCAGATTGCCACAGTTATTTCACTGGTTTTCGCTGTTATTAGTGAGGCTTTGCAGATTGTGACTGTTATTTCAGTGGTTTTCGCTGTTATTAGTGAGGTTGTGCAGATTGCCACAGTTATTTCAGTGGTTTTCGCCGTTATTAGTGAAGCTTTGCAGATTGTGACTGTTATTTCAGTGGTTTTCGCTGTTATTAGTGAGATTGTGCAGATTGCCACAGTTATTTCAGTGGTTTTCGCTGTTATTAGTGAGGCTTTGCAGATTGTGACTGTTATTTCAGTGGTTTTCGCTGTTATTAGTGAGGTTGTGCAGATTGCCACAGTTATTTCAGTGGTTTTCGCTGTTATTAGTGAGATTGTGCAGATTGCCACAGTTATTTCACTGGTTTTCGCTGTTATAAGTGAGGCTTTGCAGATTGTGACTGTTATTTCAGTGGTTTTCGCTGTTATTAGTGAGGTTGTGCAGATTGCCACAGTTATTTCACTGGTTTTCGCTGTTATAAGTGAGGCTTTGCAGATTGTGACTGTTATTTCAGTGGTTTTCGCTGTTATTAGTGAGGTTGTGCAGATTGCCATAGTTATTTCACTGGTTTTCGCTGTTATAAGTGAGGCTTTGCAGATTGTGACTGTTATTTCAGTGGTTTTCGCTGTTATTAGTGAGGTTGTGCAGATTGCCACAGTTATTTCACTGGTTTTCGCTGTTATTAGTGAGGCTTTGCAGATTGTGACTGTTATTTCAGTGGTTTTCGCTGTTATTAGTGAGGTTGTGCAGATTGCCACAGTTATTTCACTGGTTTTCGCTGTTATAAGTGAGGCTTTGCAGATTGTGACTGTTATTTCAGTGGTTTTCGCTGTTATTAGTGAGGTTGTGCAGATTGCCACAGTTATTTCACTGGTTTTCGCTGTTATTAGTGGAGCTTTGCAGATTGTGACTGTTATTTCAGTGGTTTTCGCTGTTATTAGTGAGGTTGTACAGATTGCCACAGTTATTTCACTGGTTTTCGCTGTTATTAGTGAGGCTTTGCAGATTGTGACTGTTATTTCAGTGGTTTTCGCTGTTATTAGTGAGATTGTGCAGATTGCCACAGTTATTTCAGTGGTTTTCGCTGTTATTAGTGAGGTTGTGCAGATTGCCACAGTTATTTCACTGGTTTTCGCTGTTATAAGTGAGGCTTTGCAGATTGTGACTGTTATTTCAGTGGTTTTCGCTGTTATTAGTGAGATTGTGCAGATTGCCACAGTTATTTCACTGGTTTTCGCTGTTATAAGTGAGGCTTTGCAGATTGTGACTGTTATTTCAGTGGTTTTCGCTGTTATTAGTGAGGTTGTGCAGATTGCCACAGTTATTTCACTGGTTTTCGCTGTTATAAGTGAGGCTTTGCAGATTGTGACTGTTATTTCAGTGGTTTTCGCTGTTATTAGTGAGATTGTGCAGATTGCCACAGTTATTTCACTGGTTTTCGCTGTTATTAGTGAGGCTTTGCAGATTGTGACTGTTATTTCAGTGGTTTTCGCTGTTATTAGTGAGGTTGTGCAGATTGCCACAGTTATTTCACTGGTTTTCGCTGTTATTAGTGAGGCTTTGCAGATTGTGACTGTTATTTCAGTGGTTTTCGCTGTTATTAGTGAGGTTGTGCAGATTGCCACAGTTATTTCAGTGGTTTTCGCTGTTATTAGTGAGATTGTGCAGATTGTGACTGTTATTTCAGTGGTTTTCGCTGTTATTAGTGAGATTGTGCAGATTGCCACAGTTATTTCACTGGTTTTCGCTGTTATTAGTGAGGCTTTGCAGATTGTGACTGTTATTTCAGTGGTTTTCGCTGTTATTAGTGAGGTTGTGCAGATTGCCACAGTTATTTCACTGGTTTTCGCTGTTATGAGTGAGGCTTTGCAGATTGTGACTGTTATTTCAGTGGTTTTCGCTGTTATTAGTGAGGTTGTGCAGATTGCCACAGTTATTTCACTGGTTTTCGCTGTTATTAGTGAGGCTTTGCAGATTGTGACTGTTATTTCAGTGGTTTTCGCTGTTATTAGTGAGGTTATGCAGATTGCCACAGTTATTTCACTGGTTTTCGCTGTTATAAGTGAGGCTTTGCAGATTGTGACTGTTATTTCAGTGGTTTTCGCTGTTATTAGTGAGGTTGTGCAGATTGCCACAGTTATTTCACTGGTTTTCGCTGTTATAAGTGAGGCTGTGCAGATTGTGACTGTTATTTCAGTGGTTTTCGCTGTTATTAGTGAGGTTGTGCAGATTGCCACAGTTATTTCAATGGTTTTCGCTGTTATTAGTGAGGCTTTGCAGATTGTGACTGTTATTTCAGTGGTTTTCGCTGTTATTAGTGAGGTTGTGCAGATTGCCACAGTTATTTCACTGGTTTTCGCTGTTATTAGTGAGGCTTTGCAGATTGTGACTGTTATTTCAGTGGTTTTCGCTGTTATTAGTGAGGTTGTGCAGATTGCCACAGTTATTTCAGTGGTTTTCGCTGTTATTAGTGAGGCTTTGCAGATTGTGACTGTTATTTCAGTGGTTTTCGCTGTTATTAGTGAGATTGTGCAGATTGCCACAGTTATTTCAGTGGTTTTCGCTGTTATTAGTGAGGCTTTGCAGATTGTGACTGTTATTTCAGTGGTTTTCGCTGTTATTAGTGAGGTTGTGCAGATTGCCACAGTTATTTCAGTGGTTTTCGCTGTTATTAGTGAGATTGTGCAGATTGCCACAGTTATTTCACTGGTTTTCGCTGTTATAAGTGAGGCTTTGCAGATTGTGACTGTTATTTCAGTGGTTTTCGCTGTTATTAGTGAGGTTGTGCAGATTGCCACAGTTTTTTCACTGGTTTTCGCTGTTATAAGTGAGGCTTTGCAGATTGTGACTGTTATTTCAGTGGTTTTCGCTGTTATTAGTGAGGTTGTGCAGATTGCCACAGTTATTTCACTGGTTTTCGCTGTTATAAGTGAGGCTTTGCAGATTGTGACTGTTATTTCAGTGGTTTTCGCTGTTATTAGTGAGGTTGTGCAGATTGCCACAGTTATTTCACTGGTTTTCGCTGTTATTAGTGAGGCTTTGCAGATTGTGACTGTTATTTCAGTGGTTTTCGCTGTTATTAGTGAGGTTCTGCAGATTGCCACAGTTATTTCACTGGTTTTCGCTGTTATAAGTGAGGCTTTGCAGATTGTGACTGTTATTTCAGTGGTTTTCGCTGTTATTAGTGAGGTTGTGCAGATTGCCACAGTTATTTCACTGGTTTTCGCTGTTATTAGTGGAGCTTTGCAGATTGTGACTGTTATTTCAGTGGTTTTCGCTGTTATTAGTGAGGTTGTGCAGATTGCCACAGTTATTTCACTGGTTTTCGCTGTTATTAGTGAGGCTTTGCAGATTGTGACTGTTATTTCAGTGGTTTTCGCTGTTATTAGTGAGATTGTGCAGATTGCCACAGTTATTTCAGTGGTTTTCGCTGTTATTAGTGAGGCTTTGCAGATTGTGACTGTTATTTCAGTGGTTTTCGCTGTTATTAGTGAGGTTGTGCAGATTGCCACAGTTATTTCACTGGTTTTCGCTGTTATTAGTGAGGTTGTGCAGATTGCCACAGTTATTTCACTGGTTTTCGCTGTTATAAGTGAGGCTTTGCAGATTGTGACTGTTATTTCAGTGGTTTTCGCTGTTATTAGTGAGGTTGTGCAGATTGCCACAGTTATTTCACTGGTTTTCGCTGTTATAAGTGAGGCTTTGCAGATTGTGACTGTTATTTCAGTGGTTTTCGCTGTTATTAGTGAGGTTGTGCAGATTGCCACAGTTATTTCACTGGTTTTCGCTGTTATAAGTGAGGCTTTGCAGATTGTGACTGTTATTTCAGTGGTTTTCGCTGTTATTAGTGAGATTGTGCAGATTGCCACAGTTATTTCACTGGTTTTCGCTGTTATTAGTGAGGCTTTGCAGATTGTGACTGTTATTTCAGTGGTTTTCGCTGTTATTAGTGAGGTTGTGCAGATTGCCACAGTTATTTCACTGGTTTTCGCTGTTATTAGTGAGGCTTTGCAGATTGTGACTGTTATTTCAGTGGTTTTCGCTGTTATTAGTGAGGTTGTGCAGATTGCCACAGTTATTTCACTGGTTTTCGCTGTTATAAGTGAGGCTTTGCAGATTGTGACTGTTATTTCAGTGGTTTTCGCTGTTATTAGTGAGATTGTGCAGATTGCCACAGTTATTTCACTGGTTTTCGCTGTTATAAGTGAGGCTTTGCAGATTGTGACTGTTATTTCAGTGGTTTTCGCTGTTATTTGTGAGGTTGTGCAGATTGCCACAGTTATTTCACTGGTTTTCACTGTTATAAGTGAGGCTTTGCAGATTCTGACTGTTATTTCAGTGGTTTTCGCTGTTATTAGTGAGATTGTGCAGATTGCCACAGTTATTTCACTGGTTTTCACTGTTATTAGTGAGGCTTTGCAGATTGTGACTGCTATTTCAGTGGTTTTCGCTGTTATTAGTGAGGTTGTGCAGATTGCCACAGTTATTTCACTGGTTTTCGCTGTTATTAGTGAGGCTTTGCAGATTGTGACTGTTATTTCAGTGGTTTTCGCTGTTATTAGTGAGGTTGTGCAGATTGCCACAGTTATTTCAGTGGTTTTCGCTGTTATTAGTGAGTTTGTGCAGATTGCCACAGTTATTCCACTGGTTTTCGCTGTTATAAGTGAGGCTTTGCAGATTGTGACTGTTATTTCAGTGGTTTTCGCTGTTATTAGTGAGGTTGTGCAGATTGCCACAGTTATTTCAGTGGTTTTCGCTGTTATTAGTGAGGCTTTGCAGATTGTGACTGTTATTTCAGTGGTTTTCGCTGTTATTAGTGAGATTGTGCAGATTGCCACAGTTATTTCACTGGTTTTCGCTGTTATTAGTGAGGCTTTGCAGATTGTGACTGTTATTTCAGTGGTTTTCGCTGTTATTAGTGAGGTTGTGCAGATTGCCACAGTTATTTCACTGGTTTTCGCTGTTATGAGTGAGGCTTTGCAGATTGTGACTGTTATTTCAGTGGTTTTCGCTGTTATTAGTGAGGTTGTGCAGATTGCCACAGTTATTTCACTGGTTTTCGCTGTTATTAGTGAGGCTTTGCAGATTGTGACTGTTATTTCAGTGGTTTTCGCTGTTATTAGTGAGGTTGTGCAGATTGCCACAGTTATTTCACTGGTTTTCGCTGTTATAAGTGAGGCTTTGCAGATTGTGACTGTTATTTCAGTGGTTTTCGCTGTTATTAGTGAGGTTGTGCAGATTGCCACAGTTATTTCACTGGTTTTCGCTGTTATAAGTGAGGCTTCGCAGATTGTGACTGTTATTTCAGTGGTTTTCGCTGTTATTAGTGAGATTGTGCAGATTGCCACAGTTATTTCACTGGTTTTCGCTGTTATTAGTGAGGCTTTGCAGATTGTGACTGTTATTTCGGTGGTTTTCGCTGTTATTAGTGAGGTTGTGCAGATTGCCACAGTTATTTCACTGGTTTTCGCTGTTATTAGTGAGGCTTTGCAGATTGTGACTGTTATTTCAGTGGTTTTCGCTGTTATTAGTGAGGTTGTGCAGATTGCCACAGTTATTTCACTGGTTTTCGCTGTTATAAGTGAGGCTTTGCAGATTGTGACTGTTATTTCAGTGGTTTTCGCTGTTATTAGTGAGATTGTGCAGATTGCCACAGTTATTTCACTGGTTTTCGCTGTTATTAGTGAGGCTTTGCAGATTGTGACTGTTATTTCAGTGGTTTTCGCTGTTATTAGTGAGGTTGTGCAGATTGCCACAGTTATTTCACTGGTTTTCGCTGTTATTAGTGAGGCTTTGCAGATTGTGACTGTTATTTCAGTGGTTTTCGCTGTTATTAGTGAGGTTGTGCAGATTGCCACAGTTATTTCACTGGTTTTCGCTGTTATGAGTGAGGCTTTGCAGATTGTGACTGTTATTTCAGTGGTTTTCGCTGTTATTAGTGAGGTTGTGCAGATTGCCACAGTTATTTCACTGGTTTTCGCTGTTATTAGTGAGGCTTTGCAGATTGTGACTGTTATTTCAGTGGTTTTCGCTGTTATTAGTGAGGTTGTGCAGATTGCCACAGTTATTTCACTGGTTTTCGCTGTTATTAGTGAGGCTTTGCAGATTGTGACTGTTATTTCAGTGGTTTTCGCCTTTATTAGTGAGGTTGTGCAGATTGCCACAGTTATTTCACTGGTTTTCGCTGTTATTAGTGAGGCTTTGCAGATTGTGACTGTTATTTCAGTGGTTTTCGCTGTTATTAGTGAGGTTGTGCAGATTGCCACAGTTATTTCACTGGTTTTCGCTGTTATTAGTGAGGCTTTGCAGATTGCGACTGTTATTTCAGTGGTTTTCGCTGTTATTAGTGAGGTTGTGCAGATTGCCACAGTTATTTCACTGGTTTTCGCTGTTATTAGTGAGGCTTTGCAGATTGTGACTGTTATTTCAGTGGATTTCGCTGTTATTAGTGAGGTTGTGCAGATTGCCACAGTTATTTCACTGGTTTTCGCTGTTATTAGTGAGGCTTTGCAGATTGTGACTGTTATTTCAGTGGTTTTCGCTGTTATTAGTGAGGTTGTGCAGATTGCCACAGTTATTTCAGTGGTTTTCGCTGTTATTAGTGAGATTGTGCAGATTGCCACAGTTATTTCACTGGTTTTCGCTGTTATAAGTGAGGCTTTGCAGATTGTGACTGTTATTTCAGTGGTTTTCGCTGTTATTAGTGAGGTTGTGCAGATTGCCACAGTTATTTCACTGGTTTTCGCTGTTATTAGTGAAGCTTTGCAGATTGTGACTGTTATTTCAGTGGTTTTCGCTGTTATTAGTGAGGTTGTGCAGATTGCCACAGTTATTTCACTGGTTTTCGCTGTTATAAGTGAGGCTTTGCAGATTGTGACTGTTATTTCAGTGGTTTTCGCTGTTATTAGTGAGATTGTGCAGATTGCCACAGTTATTTCACTGGTTTTCGCTGTTATTAGTGAGGCTTTGCAGATTGTGACTGTTATTTCAGTGGTTTTCGCTGTTATTAGTGAGGTTGTGCAGATTGCCACAGTTATTTCAGTGGTTTTCGCTGTTATTAGTGAGGCTTTGCAGATTGTGACTGTTATTTCAGTGGTTTTCGCTGTTATTAGTGAGGTTGTGCAGATTGCCACAGTTATTTCAGTGGTTTTCGCTGTTATTAGTGAGATTGTGCAGATTGCCACAGTTATTTCACTGGTTTTCGCTGTTATAAGTGAGGCTTTGCAGATTGTGACTGTTATTTCAGTGGTTTTCGCTGTTATTAGTGAGGTTGTGCAGATTGCCACAGTTATTTCACTGGTTTTCGCTGTTATAAGTGAGGCTTTGCAGATTGTGACTGTTATTTCAGTGGTTTTCGCTGTTATTAGTGAGGTTGTGCAGATTGCCACAGTTATTTCACTGGTTTTCGCTGTTATAAGTGAGGCTTTGCAGATTGTGACTGTTATTTCAGTGGTTTTCGCTGTTATTAGTGAGGTTGTGCAGATTGCCACAGTTATTTCACTGGTTTTCGCTGTTATTAGTGAGGCTTTGCAGATTGTGACTGTTATTTCAGTGGTTTTCGCTGTTATTAGTGAGGTTGTGCAGATTGCCACAGTTATTTCACTGGTTTTCGCTGTTATAAGTGAGGCTTTGCAGATTGTGACTGTTATTTCAGTGGTTTTCGCTGTTATTAGTGAGGTTGTGCAGATTGCCACAGCTATTTCACTGGTTTTCGCTGTTATTAGTGAGGCTTTGCAGATTGTGACTGTTATTTCAGTGGTTTTCGCTGTTATTAGTGAGGTTGTGCAGATTGCCACAGTTATTTCACTGGTTTTCGCTGTTATTAGTGAGGCTTTGCAGATTGTGACTGTTATTTCAGTGGTTTTCGCTGTTATTAGTGAGATTGTGCAGATTGCCACAGTTATTTCAGTGGTTTTCGCTGTTATTAGTGAGGCTTTGCAGATTGTGACTGTTATTTCAGTGGTTTTCGCTGTTATTAGTGAGGTTGTGCAGATTGCCACAGTTATTTCACTGGTTTTCGCTGTTATTAGTGAGGTTGTGCAGATTGCCACAGTTATTTCACTGGTTTTCGCTGTTATAAGTGAGGCTTTGCAGATTGTGACTGTTATTTCAGTGGTTTTCGCTGTTATTAGTGAGGTTGTGCAGATTGCCACAGTTATTTCACTGGTTTTCGCTGTTATAAGTGAGGCTTTGCAGATTGTGACTGTTATTTCAGTGGTTTTCGCTGTTATTAGTGAGGTTGTGCAGATTGCCACAGTTATTTCACTGGTTTTCGCTGTTATAAGTGAGGCTTTGCAGATTGTGACTGTTATTTCAGTGGTTTTCGCTGTTATTAGTGAGATTGTGCAGATTGCCACAGTTATTTCACTGGTTTTCGCTGTTATTAGTGAGGCTTTGCAGATTGTGACTGTTATTTCAGTGGTTTTCGCTGTTATTAGTGAGGTTGTGCAGATTGCCACAGTTATTTCACTGGTTTTCGCTGTTATAAGTGAGGCTTTGCAGATTGTGACTGTTATTTCAGTGGTTTTCGCTGTTATTAGTGAGGTTGTGCAGATTGCCACAGTTATTTCACTGGTTTTCGCTGTTATAAGTGAGGCTTTGCAGATTGTGACTGTTATTTCAGTGGTTTTCGCTGTTATTAGTGAGATTGTGCAGATTGCCACAGTTATTTCAATGGTTTTCGCTGTTATAAGTGAGGCTTTGCAGATTGTGACTGTTATTTCAGTGGTTTTCGCTGTTATTAGTGAGGTTGTGCAGATTGCCACAGTTATTTCACTGGTTTTCGCTGTTATAAGTGAGGCTTTGCAGATTGTGACTGTTATTTCAGTGGTTTTCGCTGTTATTAGTGAGATTATGCAGATTGCCACAGTTATTTCACTGGTTTTCGCTGTTATTAGTGAGGCTTTGCAGATTGTGACTGTTATTTCAGTGGTTTTCGCTGTTATTAGTGAGGTTGTGCAGATTGCCACAGTTATTTCACTGGTTTTCGCTGTTATTAGTGAGGCTTTGCAGATTGTGACTGTTATTTCAGATGGTTTTCGCTGTTATTAGTGAGGTTGTGCAGATTGCCACAGTTATTTCACTGGTTTTCGCTGTTATAAGTGAGGCTTTGCAGATTGTGACTGTTATTTCAGTGGTTTTCGCTGTTATTAGTGAGATTGTGCAGATTGCCATAGTTATTTCACTGGTTTTCGCTGTTATAAGTGAGGCTTTGCAGATTGTGACTGTTATTTCAGTGGTTTTCGCTGTTATTAGTGAGGTTGTGCAGATTGTGACTGTTATTTCAGTGGTTTTCGCTGTTATTAGTGAGGCTTTGCAGATTGTGACTGTTATTTCAGTGGTTTTCGCTGTTATTAGTGAGGTTGTGCAGATTGCCACAGTTATTTCACTGGTTTTCGCTGTTATTAGTGAGGCTTTGCAGATTGTGACTGTTATTTCAGTGGTTTTCGCTGTTATTAGTGAGGTTGTGCAGATTGCCACAGTTATTTCACTGGTTTTCGCTGTTATTAGTGAGGCTTTGCAGATTGTGACTGTTATTTCAGTGGTTTTCGCTGTTATTAGTGAGGTTGTGCAGATTGCCACAGTTATTTCACTGGTTTTCGCTGTTATTAGTGAGGCTTTGCAGATTGTGACTGTTATTTCAGTGGTTTTCGCTGTTATTAGTGAGGTTGTGCAGATTGCCACAGTTATTTCAGTGGTTTTCGCTGTTATTAGTGAGGCTTTGCAGATTGTGACTGTTATTTCAGTGGTTTTCGCTGTTATTAGTGAGGTTGTGCAGATTGCCACAGTTATTTCACTGGTTTTCGCTGTTATTAGTGAGGCTTTGCAGATTGTGACTGTTATTTCAGTGGTTTTCGCTGTTATTAGTGAGGTTGTGCAGATTGCCACAGTTATTTCACTGGTTTTCGCTGTTATTAGTGAGGCTTTGCAGATTGTGACTGTTATTCAGTGGTTTTCGCTGTTATTAGTGAGGTTGTGCAGATTGCCACAGTTATTTCAGTGGTTTTCGCTGTTATTAGTGAGGCTTTGCAGATTGTGACTGTTATTTCAGTGGTTTTCGCTGTTATTACTGAGGTTGTGCAGATTGCCACAGTTATTTCACTGGTTTTCGCTGTTATAAGTGAGGCTTTGCAGATTGTGACTGTTATTTCAGTGGTTTTCGCTGTTATTAGTGAGATTGTGCAGATTGCCACAGTTATTTCACTGGTTTTCGCTGTTATAAGTGAGGCTTTGCAGATTGTGACTGTTATTTCAGTGGTTTTCGCTGTTATTAGTGAGGTTGTGCAGGTTGCCACAGTTATTTCACTGGTTTTCGCTGTTATTAGTGAGGCTTTGCAGATTGTGACTGTTATTTCAGTGGTTTTCGCTGTTATTAGTGAGGCTTTGCAGATTGTGACTGTTATTTCAGTGGTTTTCGCTGTTATTAGTGAGGTTGTGCAGATTGCCACAGTTATTTCAGTGGTTTTCGCTGTTATTAGTGAGGCTTTGCAGATTGTGACTGTTATTTCAGTGGTTTTCGCTGTTATTAGTGAGGTTGTGCAGATTGCCACAGTTATTTCACTGGTTTTCGCTGTTATTAGTGAGGCTTTGCAGATTGTGACTGTTATTTCAGTGGTTTTCGCTGTTATTAGTGAGGTTTTGCAGATTGCCACAGTTATTTCACTGGTTTTCGCTGTTATTAGTGAGGCTTTGCAGATTGTGACTGTTATTTCAGTGGTTTTCGCTGTTATTAGTGAGGTTGTGCAGATTGCCACAGTTATTTCACTGGTTTTCGCTGTTATGAGTGAGGCTTTGCAGATTGTGACTGTTATTTCAGTGGTTTCGCTGTTATTAGTGAGGTTGTGCAGATTGCCACAGTTATTTCACTGGTTTTCGCTGTTATAAGTGAGGCTTTGCAGATTGTGACTGTTATTTCAGTGGTTTTCGCTGTTATTAGTGAGATTGTGCAGATTGCCACAGTTATTTCAGTGGTTTTCGCTGTTATTAGTGAGGCTTTGCAGATTGTGACTGTTATTTCAGTGGTTTTCGCTGTTATTAGTGAGGTTGTGCAGATTGCCACAGTTATTTCAGTGGTTTTCGCTGTTATTAGTGAGGCTTTGCAGATTGTGACTGTTATTTCAGTGGTTTTCGCTGTTATTAGTGAGGTTGTGCAGATTGCCACAGTTATTTCACTGGTTTTCGCTGTTATTAGTGAGGCTTTGCAGATTGTGACTGTTATTTCAGTGGTTTTCGCTGTTATTAGTGAGGTTGTGCAGATTGCCACAGTTATTTCACTGGTTTTCGCTGTTATAAAGAGGCTTTGCAGATTGTGACTGTTATTTCAGTGGTTTTCGATGTTATTAGTGAGATTGTGCAGATTGCCACAGTTATTTCACTGGTTTTCGCTGTTATAGTGAGGCTTTGCAGATTGTGACTGTTATTTCAGTGGTTTTCGCTGTTATTAGTGAGATTGTGCAGATTGCCACAGTTATTTCACTGGTTTTCGCTGTTATTAGTGAGGCTTTGCAGATTGTGACTGTTATTTCAGTGGTTTTCGCTGTTATTAGTGACTGTTATTTCAGTTGTTATTAGTGACTGTTATTTCAGCAGATTGTGACTGTTATTTCAGTGGTTTTCGCTGTTATTAGTGAGGTTGTGCAGATTGCCACAGTTATTTCAGTGGTTTTCGCTGTTATTAGTGAGGCTTTGCAGATTGTGACTGTTATTTCAGTGGTTTTCGCTGTTATTAGTGAGGTTGTGCAGATTGCCACAGTTATTTCAGTGGTTTTCGCTGTTATTAGTGAGGCTTTGCAGATTGTGACTGTTATTTCAGTGGTTTTCGCTGTTATTAGTGAGGTTGTGCAGATTGCCACAGTTATTTCACTGGTTTTCGCTGTTATAAGTGAGGCTTTGCAGATTGTGACTGTTATTTCAGTGGTTTTCGATGTTATTAGTGAGATTGTGCAGATTGCCACAGTTATTTCACTGGTTTTCGCTGTTATAAGTGAGGCTTTGCAGATTGTGACTGTTATTTCAGTGGTTTTCGCTGTTATTAGTGAGATTGTGCAGATTGCCACAGTTATTTCACTGGTTTTCGCTGTTATTAGTGAGGCTTTGCAGATTGTGACTGTTATTTCAGTGGTTTTCGCTGTTATTAGTGAGGCTTTGCAGATTGTGACTGTTATTTCAGTGGTTTTCGCTGTTATTAGTGAGATTGTGTAGATTGCCACAGTTATTTCACTGGTTTTCGCTGTTATTAGTGAGGCTTTGCAGATTGTGACTGTTATTTCAGTGGTTTTCGCTGTTATTAGTGAGGTTGTGCAGATTGCCACAGTTATTTCACTGGTTTTCGCTGTTATAAGTGAGGCTTTGCAGATTGTGACTGTTATTTCAGTGGTTTTCGCTGTTATTAGTGAGATTGTGCAGATTGCCACAGTTATTTCACTGGTTTTCGCTGTTATAAGTGAGGCTTTGCAGATTGTGACTGTTATTTCAGTGGTTTTCGCTGTTATTAGTGAGGTTGTGCAGATTGCCACAGTTATTTCACTGGTTTTCGCTGTTATAAGTGAGGCTTTGCAGATTGTGACTGTTATTTCAGTGGTTTTCGCTGTTATTAGTGAGATTGTGCAGATTGCCACAGTTATTTCACTGGTTTTCGCTGTTATTAGTGTGGCTTTGCAGATTGTGACTGTTATTTCAGTGGTTTTCGCTGTTATTAGTGAGGTTGTGCAGATTGCCACAGTTATTTCACTGGTTTTCGCTGTTATTAGTGAGGCTTTGCAGATTGTGACTGTTATTTCAGTGGTTTTCGCTGTTATTAGTGAGGTTGTGCAGATTGCCACAGTTATTTCACTGGTTTTCGCTGTTATAAGTGAGGCTTTGCAGATTGTGACTGTTATTTCAGTGGTTTTCGCTGTTATTAGTGAGGTTGTGCAGATTGCCAGAGTTATTTCACTGGTTTTCGCTGTTATAAGTGAGGCTTTGCAGATTGTGACTGTTATTTCAGTGGTTTTCGCTGTTATTAGTGAGATTGTGCAGATTGCCACAGTTATTTCACTGGTTTTCGCTGTTATAAGTGAGGCTTTGCAGATTGTGACTGTTATTTCAGTGGTTTTCGCTGTTATTAGTGAGGTTGTGCAGATTGCCACAGTTATTTCACTGGTTTTCGCTGTTATTAGTGAGGCTTTGCAGATTGTGACTGTTATTTCAGTGGTTTTCGCTGTTATTAGTGAGGTTGTGCAGATTGCCACAGTTATTTCACTGGTTTTCGCTGTTATAAGTGAGGCTTTGCAGATTGTGACTGTTATTTCAGTGGTTTTCGCTGTTATTAGTGAGGTTGTGCAGATTGCCACAGTTATTTCACTGGTTTTCGCTGTTATTAGTGAGGCTTTGCAGATTGTGACTGTTATTTCAGTGGTTTTCGCTGTTATTAGTGAGGTTGTGCAGATTGCCACAGTTATTTCACTGGTTTTCGCTGTTATTAGTGAGGCTTTGCAGATTGTGACTGTTATTTCAGTGGTTTTCGCTGTTATTAGTGAGGTTGTGCAGATTGCCACAGTTATTTCACTGGTTTTCGCTGTTATTAGTGAGGCTTTGCAGATTGTGACTGTTATTTCAGTGGTTTTCGCTGTTATTAGTGAGGTTGTGCAGATTGCCACAGTTATTTCACTGGTTTTCGCTGTTATTAGTGAGGCTTTGCAGATTGTGACTGTTATTTCAGTGGTTTTCGCTGTTATTAGTGAGGTTGTGCAGATTGCCACAGTTATTTCACTGGTTTTCGCTGTTATTAGTGAGGCTTTGCAGATTGTGACTGTTATTTCAGTGGTTTTCGCTGTTATTAGTGAGGTTGTGCAGATTGCCACAGTTATTTCACTGGTTTTCGCTGTTATTAGTGAGGCTTTGCAGATTGTGACTGTTATTTCAGTGGTTTTCGCTGTTATTAGTGAGGTTGTGCAGATTGCCACAGTTATTTCAGTGGTTTTCGCTGTTATTAGTGAGGCTTTGCAGATTGTGACTGTTATTTCAGTGGTTTTCGCTGTTATTACTGAGGTTGTGCAGATTGCCACAGTTATTTCACTGGTTTTCGCTGTTATAAGTGAGGCTTTGCAGATTGTGACTGTTATTTCAGTGGTTTTCGCTGTTATTAGTGAGATTGTGCAGATTGCCACAGTTATTTCACTGGTTTTCGCTGTTATAAGTGAGGCTTTGCAGATTGTGACTGTTATTTCAGTGGTTTTCGCTGTTATTAGTGAGGTTGTGCAGATTGCCACAGTTATTTCACTGGTTTTCGCTGTTATTAGTGAGGCTTTGCAGATTGTGACTGTTATTTCAGTGGTTTTCGCTGTTATTAGTGAGGCTTTGCAGATTGTGACTGTTATTTCAGTGGTTTTCGCTGTTATTAGTGAGGTTGTGCAGATTGCCACAGTTATTTCAGTGGTTTTCGCTGTTATTAGTGAGGCTTTGCAGATTGTGACTGTTATTTCAGTGGTTTTCGCTGTTATTAGTGAGGTTGTGCAGATTGCCACAGTTATTTCACTGGTTTTCGCTGTTATTAGTGAGGCTTTGCAGATTGTGACTGTTATTTCAGTGGTTTTCGCTGTTATTAGTGAGGTTGTGCAGATTGCCACAGTTATTTCACTGGTTTTCGCTGTTATTAGTTAGGCTTTGCAGATTGTGACTGTTATTTCAGTGGTTTTCGCTGTTATTAGTGAGGTTGTGCAGATTGCCACAGTTATTTCACTGGTTTTCGCTGTTATGAGTGAGGCTTTGCAGATTGTGACTGTTATTTCAGTGGTTTTCGCTGTTATTAGTGAGGTTGTGCAGATTGCCACAGTTATTTCACTGGTTTTCGCTGTTATAAGTGAGGCTTTGCAGATTGTGACTGTTATTTCAGTGGTTTTCGCTGTTATTAGTGAGATTGTGCAGATTGCCACAGTTATTTCAGTGGTTTTCGCTGTTATTAGTGAGGCTTTGCAGATTGTGACTGTTATTTCAGTGGTTTTCGCTGTTATTAGTGAGGTTGTGCAGATTGCCACAGTTATTTCAGTGGTTTTCGCTGTTATTAGTGAGGCTTTGCAGATTGTGACTGTTATTTCAGTGGTTTTCGCTGTTATTAGTGAGATTGTGCAGATTGCCACAGTTATTTCACTGGTTTTCGCTGTTATTAGTGAGGCTTTGCAGATTGTGACTGTTATTTCAGTGGTTTTCGCTGTTATTAGTGAGGTTGTGCAGATTGCCACAGTTATTTCACTGGTTTTCGCTGTTATTAGTGAGGCTTTGCAGATTGTGACTGTTATTTCAGTGGTTTTCGCTGTTATTAGTGAGGTTGTGCAGATTGCCACAGTTATTTCACTGGTTTTCGCTGTTATAAGTGAGGCTTTGCAGATTGTGACTGTTATTTCAGTGGTTTTCGCTGTTATTAGTGAGGTTGTGCAGATTGCCACAGTTATTTCACTGGTTTTCGCTGTTATAAGTGAGGCTTTGCAGATTGTGACTGTTATTTCAGTGGTTTTCGCTGTTATTAGTGAGGTTGTGCAGATTGCCACAGTTATTTCACTGGTTTTCGCTGTTATTAGTGAGGCTTTGCAGATTGTGACTGTTATTTCAGTGGTTTTCGCTGTTATTAGTGAGGTTGTGCAGATTGCCACAGTTATTTCAGTGGTTTTCGCTGTTATGAGTGAGGCTTTGCAGATTGTGACTGTTATTTCAGTGGTTTTCGCTGTTATTAGTGAGGTTGTGCAGATTGTGACTGTTACTTCAGTGGTTTTCGCTGTTATTAGTGAGGTTGTGCAGATTGCCACAGTTATTCCAGTGGTTTTCGCTGTTATTAGTGAGGCTTTGCGGATTGCGACTGTTATTTCAGTGGTTTTCGCTGTTATTAGTGAGGTTGTGCAGATTGCCACAGATATTTCACTGGTTTTCGCTGTTATGAGTGAGGCTTTGCAGATTGTGACTGTTATTTCAGTGGTTTTCGCTGTTATTAGTGAGGTTGTGCAGATTGCCACAGTTATTTCAGTGGTTTTCGCTGTTATTAGTGAGGCTTTGCAGATTGTGACTGTTATTTCAGTGGTTTTCGCTGTTATTAGTGAGGTTGTGCAGATTGCCACAGTTATTTCACTGGTTTTCGCTGTTATTAGTGAGGCTTTGCAGATTGTGACTGTTATTTCAGTGGTTTTCGCTGTTATTAGTGAGGTTGTGCAGATTGCCACAGTTATTTCACTGGTTTTCGCTGTTATTAGTGAGGCTTTGCAGATTGTGACTGTTATTTCAGTGGTTTTCGCTGTTATTAGTGAGGTTGTGCAGATTGCCACAGTTATTTCAGTGGTTTTCGCTGTTATTAGTGAGGCTTTGCAGATTGTGACTGTTATTTCAGTGGTTTTCGCTGTTATTAGTGAGGTTGTGCAGATTGCCACAGTTATTTCAGTGGTTTTCGCTGTTATTAGTGAGGCTTTGCAGATTGTGACTGTTATTTCAGTGGTTTTCGCTGTTATTAGTGAGGTTGTGCAGATTGCCACAGTTATTTCACTGGTTTTCGCTGTTATTAGTGAGGCTTTGCAGATTGTGACTGTTATTTCAGTGGTTTTCGCTGTTATTAGTGAGGTTGTGCAGATTGCCACAGTTATTTCACTGGTTTTCGCTGTTATTAGTGAGGCTTTGCAGATTGCCACAGTTATTTCAGTGGTTTTCGCTGTTATTAGTGAGGCTTTGCAGATTGTGACTGTTATTTCAGTGGTTTTCGCTGTTATTAGTGAGGTTGTGCAGATTGCCACAGTTATTTCACTGGTTTTCGCTGTTATTAGTGAGGCTTTGCAGATTGTGACTGTTATTTCAGTGGTTTTCGCTGTTATTAGTGAGATTGTGCAGATTGCCACAGTTATTTCACTGGTTTTCGCTGTTATTAGTGAGGCTTTGCAGATTGTGACTGTTATTTCAGTGGTTTTCGCTGTTATTAGTGAGGTTGTGCAGATTGCCACAGTTATTTCACTGGTTTTCGCTGTTATTAGTGAGGCTTTGCAGATTGTGACTGTTATTTCAGTGGTTTTCGCTGTTATTAGTGAGGTTGTGCAGATTGCCACAGTTATTTCACTGGTTTTCGCTGTTATTAGTGAGGCTTTGCAGATTGTGACTGTTATTTCAGTGGTTTTCGCTGTTATTAGTGAGGTTGTGCAGATTGCCACAGTTATTTCAGTGGTTTTCGCTGTTATTAGTGAGGCTTTGCAGATTGTGACTGTTATTTCAGTGGTTTTCGCTGTTATTAGTGAGGTTGTGCAGATTGCCACAGTTATTTCACTGGTTTTCGCTGTTATTAGTGAGGCTTTGCAGATTGTGACTGTTATTTCAGTGGTTTTCGCTGTTATTAGTGAGGTTGTGCAGATTGCCACAGTTATTTCACTGGTTTTCGCTGTTATTAGTGAGGCTTTGCAGATTGTGACTGTTATTTCAGTGGTTTTCGCTGTTATTAGTGAGGTTGTGCAGATTGCCACAGTTATTTCACTGGTTTTCGCTGTTATGAGTGAGGCTTTGCAGATTGTGACTGTTATTTCAGTGGTTTTCGCTGTTATTAGTGAGGTTGTGCAGATTGCCACAGTTATTTCACTGGTTTTCGCTGTTATAAGTGAGGCTTTGCAGATTGTGACTGTTATTTCAGTGGTTTTCGCTGTTATTAGTGAGATTGTGCAGATTGCCACAGTTATTTCAGTGGTTTTCGCTGTTATTAGTGAGGCTTTGCAGATTGTGACTGTTATTTCAGTGGTTTTCGCTGTTATTAGTGAGGTTGTGCAGATTGCCGTAGTTATTTCAGTGGTTTTCGCTGTTATTAGTGAGGCTTTGCAGATTGTGACTGTTATTTCAGTGGTTTTCGCTGTTATTAGTGAGGTTGTGCAGATTGCCACAGTTATTTCACTGGTTTTCGCTGTTATTAGTGAGGCTTTGCAGATTGTGACTGTTATTTCAGTGGTTTTCGCTGTTATTAGTGAGGTTGTGCAGATTGCCACAGTTATTTCAGTGGTTTTCGCTGTTATTAGTGAGGCTTTGCAGATTGTGACTGTTATTTCAGTGGTTTTCGCTGTTATTAGTGAGGTTGTGCAGATTGCCACAGTTATTTCACTGGTTTTCGCTGTTATAAGTGAGGCTTTGCAGATTGTGACTGTTATTTCAGTGGTTTTCGCTGTTATTAGTGAGATTGTGCAGATTGCCACAGTTATTTCACTGGTTTTCGCTGTTATAAGTGAGGCTTTGCAGATTGTGACTGTTATTTCAGTGGTTTTCGCTGTTATTAAGGCCGGAAACGAGCAAATACCCCAAACCCCCATGCAAACAGAAGGAAACGGGATTAGTGGAGAGACACCGTACTCAAACCCAGAAAGACGCGAAGCGGTCGAGCTAAGACACGGTAGAGGATACTATAGGGTTGATTCAGATCCAACAGGGTCAAAAAGAACGCCCAAGGATAGAAACGCCAAAACGCACAACGAGATAAACACGGAAAAGATGGCGAATATAACATTAGTTAATAATGTACTGTCCAACAACGTTCCACTCCTAACTGGAGAGGACAGTCCAAAGAGAGAAAACGAAATCAATGAATTTGTGAATTGTGCACGATTAGCATATGATACACTGGTAGAAGTACAGGATCAAATTTTGTTTGTAAAACTCCTCCCCACAAGATTAAGGGGACGAGCGTTGGAAGTAGTACAGGCGGGAAGGAAAGATTCACTGGAAAACATAATATCGACACTTAGATCAAACCTGTTGCAAGGCACCTCATATATAACCTTGAATAACCAATTAAGGAACGTCCAACAGTTACCTACAGAGACGTTACTTAGCTATTTCAACCGCGTGAGAACGTTAATCAATGCATGTAAGAAGGCCGCAGAAACTCAGTATGCTAATGGCGGAGAAGGACTTAAAGCCGAAATTGAAGAAGTAGGTATACACTGCTTTAAAATTGGAATTACCAATTCCAACTACAAATTCTACCTGCTACAAGAGACAGATAACACAATCGAGGCATTGGGAACAAAGATACTAAAATTAGAACAAACTGAACAATGTATGCAGTTAAAACCGAGTATACACAGTTCGAACGAACCAATGCTACCAACGGGACAACAGGAACCGCGTCAGACCCATGGCAGGAATCAAACGGGGAACCACTGGCAGAATCAACGGGATCGGTCAAGATTCCCGTTCAGAGGAATCACGAGAAGCCACCAGGGCCAGACGTACCAATCGAACCACTTTCCCCCGCGTAATTACCAAACACACTTAAATACAACAAATTATAATGATAATCCAACACGGGGAGGATTTGAAAGGCGACAAGTGCGCTGTGATTTTTGTAACCGTATGGGTCATGTAATGGCCGAATGTCGAACCCGACAAATGACGCCGTTCTGTTCTACATGCAGGGCCTATGGCCATACAAACCAAAACTGTCGGTCAAATAAGCCACACAACCAACACAACCAACAGAATAGAGGTGAATACCAGAGACGTCAGGTTAATCAAACCACGACAAGGGGAAACACACCTAAGTGTAATTTTTGTCTCGCTGAAGACCACCCGGAGAATAGATGCTACCTAAAAGAAAGATGGGAGAGGATGCAAATAGAAGAAAAACTGAAAAATACGGAAAACTCCATAGAGACGACCGACCGCACCGCGAGTCGTCAATAAAGGAAAGAGATAACAGGTGCGACAACATACCCAAATTACCCATAATAACAATACCCACAAACATAACCAAGCAAGAAGACCCCAAATTCATAATAGACACGGGGTCCGAAATAAGTTTAATAAAAGAAGATGAATTAAAGACACGAAACCTAAAACAAATAAATCCTTGGGAGAAAGTTACGTTAAATACAATTTCCGGAGAGATAATATCTGAGGGCACAATAACAGGACAACTAGAAGCAGCGCAATCATACCCATGTAAATTCCATGTAATAAAATCCAGGAATCCAGCATACGTAGCAGGGATAATTGGAAACGACTTCGTTGCGAAATTCTGCAACGTAGAGGGTCCAGCCCAGAGATTAGTATTCCCGTCACTAAATGGAAATAAAGTCGTAACAATTCCATTTGGGGACCACCAGGTTCCAAAGGAAAACGGAACCCGATTTGTGGATGTAATAGCAACGGGCAAGACAAGTACCCAGCGTGAAAATACTACTGAGGGACACATCAACAACCGCAGCTCGAAAACTACGGAGTGTATTTCATCCTCGGTAGAACTCAAGGAACGAAATGAAGCCTTATTAACACCCACAATAACTAACGAAATACTGCAGGATAGAGGAGCACTCTTTAAACCCGGTACACAGCCTGTGAATACAGAAATCCCAACTGTGCAACCAGAACAGAGTAGCACCACTTGTAAACGACATACTCGCACGTATGGCGATCACCTAGTCACCCCAAACTCGCACGTTACGGGAGGTGAAAGTATTTCGGCATCAGAACAAGGAATTGGCGGAGAATTGGACTCACTACAAAAAACTACCGAAGAAAGTCTCATATTGACGGAACGAAGGACAATCCAAATCCCCCCCAGAACGGTGAAGTTTATCGAAATAGTAACAGACATTAAAGGAGAATACGTAATCATTGGAGAAGAGATCGAAAAAGGGGTATATGTTAGTAACGCCCTGGTACTACAAACAGAAGGAAAAATAAAGTTTAGTATACTTAACGTAAACAATAACAAAGTAATCATAAATGAGTTAAATATCAAGCTAGAGAAAATCAAGAATGAACCTACTGAACCTACTGAACCTACTGAACTATTAGAGGAATATGAAATCCCAAGCAAAGAGAATTATAACATAAGTAAAACGGACCCAGGAGTCACTAAAGAAACTACTGAGAGCAGACTAACGAAATTAATGAAGATAATAAATATCGGGGAAAACCTAAACGAAGAAGAAAAGCAATCAATAAACCAACTCATAGGGCAATTCGAAGATGTTTTCCATTTGCCAGGGGAGCAACTGGGACATACCACAACCGTAAAACATGAAATAAAAATGAAAGCAGACCAGGTACCAATTAAGTGCAAAATGTACAGACTGCCCGAAACCCAGAAACAGATAATTAACGACGAGATAGCGAGGCTCCTAAAAGAAGATATCGTCGAACCAAGTTGGAGCCAGTGGAATGCTCCACTACTGGTAGTACCTAAGAAACCTGGACCCGATGGCGCGAAACGATGGAGAATAGTCGTCGACTATAGAAAGCTTAATGAAGTAACGGAGGGGGATGCCTATCCGCTGCCTCGGATAGAGGATATCCTAGATCAGTTAGGAAACTCCCGTTACTTCTCGGTGATAGATCTCGCCAGCGGTTATCATCAAATAACAATGAAAGCTGAAGATCGCGATAAAACGGCCTTCAGTACTCCTTATGGCCACTACGCCTTCAAAAGGATGCCGTTCGGATTAAAAGGGGCACCAGCCACCTTCCAGCGCCTAATGAATCACGTACTAGCTGGGTTACAGGGACTACAGTGTTTTGTCTATCTGGATGACATAGTCATCTATGGTAAAAACCTCGCTGATCATCAAAATAAATTACGTGAGGTATTACAAAGATTAAGAGAACATCAACTAAAGATTAATCCGGAGAAGTGTAACTTTCTCAAGAGAGAAATCATATACCTTGGGCACAAATGCGGAATTGAAGGGGTAGCACCCGACCCAAATTTACTAAAAAGTGTGCGAGAATTTCCAGTACCAAAAACCGTCAGACAGGTGCAATCATTTTTAGGATTGGCGAACTATTATCGGAAATTCATTAAAGGGTTCTCCAAGATTGCTGCACCAATCAACAAATTATTGAGGAAAGATGCCAAATTTAACTGGGATGAACAGTGTATGCAAGCATTCAATAATTTGAAAGAGAAATTGACCACGCCACCAGTATTACGGTATCCAGACTTTGATGAACCGTTTAAATTGTACACAGACGCCAGTGGAGAGGCGTTAGGTGCAGTTCTTGCTCAAGGACCAGACAACGCGGAACAACCAATAGCTTACGCCAGTCGAACGCTGAACAGTGCCGAGCGAAATTATTCTACCATCGAGAGGGAATTGCTCGCCATAGTATGGGCCGTAAAAAATTATAGGAGTTACTTATACGGCAGACCATTTACGGTGTACACTGATCATAAACCACTACGGGGGGCCATACGGATTAAAGACCCCACTAGCCGAATTCTGCGTTTATGGCATAAATTGTCAGACTACACATTTGACATTCAATATAAAGAAGGGAAGAAGAACACCAACGCTGATGCCTTGAGCAGAATTCCATATGAAGTTTGGGCAATTACGAGAAGGCAAGCCAAAGAAATGGACCCTAGTAGAAATGATCAAAACCGCACCATAGTCGTGGATGCAACACACAGGAAAGAGGTCCCGACAAACCCTGAGAAGCAGGAAGCTCCCGATACGGCAGTAAGAATACTGACGGATCCGAACGACATAAAAACAATATTATCGGACTGTCACGACTCACCCCTCGGGGGACACCAAGGTATCCACAAGACTTATCAACGATTAAGACGCGAATACTATTGGAAAGGGATGCTGAAAGATGTAATTAACCACGTGAAACGTTGTAAGAAATGCCAGTTAAACAAACAAAGTAAAGAACACAAAGAACCTATGGTTATCACGGATACCGCTAAATTACCCTTTGATAAGGTGTATATGGATATTGTAGGGCCGTTGCCAGAAACAAAGTGCGGAAACAAATATATCTTGAGCTTTGAGGATGATCTCACCCGATTCATGGACGTGGTCCCCTTGACAAACACAGAGTCAAAAACGGTAGCAAAAGCATTTGTGGACGAGATCATCAGTAGGTATAGGATACCAAAGAAACTTATAACGGATCGTGGAACCAACTTCACCTCCGACATGTTTCGTCAGGTATGCAAGTTATTTAAAATCCATAAGTTAGAGACCACCGCATACCACCCGCAATCAAACGGAGCGTTGGAAAGGTCGCATAGACCTTTGGTAGACTATTTGAGGAGTTTTGTGGATGCAAATCAAACCGACTGGGATGATCACCTACGCGCGGCAATGTTTGTACGAAACAACAGCATTCACACAGCAACGAAACTAACTCCAATGGACTGCCTCTACGGATTTTCGGCAACATTACCAAACAATCTCAAAAGAGAGCCCCAACCGGTCTACGACCATGAAAATTATTATCTAAAATTAAGAAACAAACTACAGCGGGCATATCAGATAGCCAAACAAAATATAGAGGAGAACAAAGTTCAATCAAAGGAATACTACGATCGAAAGGTGAACCCGATAAAACTACACGTCGGCGACCAAGTGTTACTAAAAAACGCGGCAAGAAAAAATAAATTAGCGCAATACTGGTTGGGACCCTTTAGAGTACTATCAATTAACAGCCCCGTAAACACAACGATACAAATTGGCTGTAAAAAACGACGTGTACATAATAACCGACTCAAAATTTTCAATTAGTAATTTTTGTTAGTAGTTTAGTAATCCCTCTTCCTTTCTTCTCACGTTCCCAGGCTGAAAGGGTTAATTTTCGCTTGCCTATTGACGACAATCTATGCAACGCAATCACCCGTCGATATACACACTCTCAAGCAACGCGGGGTGGTGTTCGAAACAATTGGAGAGGCTCAAATATATCAAGATTACTGGACAATAGTCACCCGAGTCAATAAGCCAGTATGGGAGTCATCATTAAGCTACCTGGAGGAAAGTAAAAAAGCGTTGGACCAACTATGCAACACACAGGAAGACGCCGTAGGAAATGAAATGTGCAGTCAATGGAACCAGGTGTTACACAGAAGGATGGCACAAATAAACGAACTTATCAACAAGGTGGAGCTAACCATGAATAGCAAACCAAGAATCAAACGAGGTCTTATAAATCTGGGAGGACGAATTATGAAAAAAGTATTCGGTACAATGGACGATAACGACTCAACGCACATCTACCAAAAACTGGACGAGCTGGAGGAAAGCAATCGCCAGAGCCTCGTATTAACCAAACAACAGGTCACCATTATGCGTAACACGATCAACACCTTCAACGCAACGAATAAAGAAATGACCCAAAGATATAACCAGTTGATTCAAAAACTCAACGAGATAAACCGTAAAAGACAAAACGAGACCCGAAGATATACGGAGGACTTAAGAAACCTCCACATAAGAACTGATATTAACGAAGTTATGCTTCTAATTATTGGGGAGCTACAACATATTTACCTCGAAATCACCGATATATTCGTAATGACAGAAGCAATATATAAACGGGAACTGAGTCCTTTATTGTTACCAGCTCATCAATTTCGAGAATTGTATGCCAACATCTCTAAACTTTATTATGGGAAAGAGTTAGACATAGATTTCCCCACTTTACAAAAGTTAGCCAAAGTCGATTGCGAACTTATAGAAGGAAAAATGCTCATACAGATAAGAGTCCCTTTAATAAATCCCGTGAAATACACCATCAATCGAGTATATACCACACCAATGTTGATAAAGCAGAACCCCCCATACATTTATGACCTGGAAGACTCGTATTTCTTGAACACTACTCGATCCCAGCTTAACTTCGGTATGACGGAGTTAGAGTACCACTCCGAGTGCACCAATATGAACGAGACATACCTTATTTGCCACTGGAAGCACCCAGTTAAACTAGACCCAAAAAACCGGGACTGTCTAGCGGAGCTACTAAAACAAACCAACAGTAAAATTGAAGACTGTCCAATTCGAGTAATAAAACAAACCAGAAACTTAATCGTCCCCATGCACCAACACAACGCGTGGTTATATTGGTTGCAACAAGACACAACGCTTGTAATCTTATGCGATAACACTGAACATACCGAAACACTCCGAGGACTTGGAATAATAATATTGAAGTCACCATGTAGCTATCATTTGGCTAGTTACCTACTTCCGTACCAAACGACTGAAACGCGTCCGATACACATACACCAACCAGCACAGGATTCTCGACCTAAGATCGACCTCGCACGATATCAAAGTCAAATACCGGGAGAGAAAAACCATAGTGATATTCAACTACTCCACCCCATGATGTTCAACGACAAGCTGAGAGATGAAAGCGACGCTATAAACAACCTGGAACGCAAGATCACCGAAAACGCACGCAAACAACATACGCACATTCAACTTAACACCACGACCATAATAACCGGATGTCTGGCAATCATCGTCATAATCCTGTTATGCTTAAAACTAATGAAGAAGTGGAGATTAAGAAGTACTCCTAGCACCAAGGAAGTGAGGGACCCTAAAGTCGAGATCATACCAATAAATTTTGATATTCGGAAGGAACAGATTATGGCATCAGACAACCAAATTACGCGGATCAGCACACTTTAAAAAAAAAAAAAAAAAAAAAATAAATAAAAAAAAAAAAAAAAAAAAAAAAAATATTAGGATAAGACGTCCTGGGCAAGACGTTAAACTGCATCCACCCGCAAGTCCAACCATCTGATCTTAAGAAACAAATTCTCTAAACCTAGGCGTCAAGACACCTTCGACACGAGTGAAGATGATATCCTCATGGAAGCACTGGTGGAAGCAGATGAATTATATAGGAAGTTGGGGCTCGACGAACCAGAAGAGGATGTACCAGCGGAACCAATAGATGGCAGAATATCATTTGAAATCAGGGAAATGATCCGACAGTCTGAAATATGGTATAACGAGCAACAAGAAAGAATTCATGAAAGGCGGTCGGAGGAAGAACAACCACACATTAGGCCCGAAAGCAGAACTCTTTTGGATGCCACGTGTTTCAAATTTACAGAAAATCGGGAAGAAGAGACGCACCCAACACCAAGAGTAGACAACGTATGCGACAACTTTCACCATGACAAACGATATAACAGAATACTTAACACTAAAAAGGAAAAGAGGTCAGGAAGCAGTTAATGAGTTATACTCAAAAAAAAAAAAAAAAAAAAAAAAAAAAAATTATAAAATATATATAAAAATATAAATAAAATACCAATAACCGTAGATATTTAAATTGCTTTGTATAACCATAAAATTGCTTTGTATAACCATAAAATTGCTTTGTATAACCATACAATTGCTTTGTATAACCATAAGATTCAGAATAATAGAAAGACATCGTTGCTTTCTATAAATAATATCGTAGCATAGTAGAAGCTTTGTTTTTGTAAGATCATCATTGTTTAGTAGGAAATTCATACAATCCAAATTATTCATACAATCCAAAAATTATGTTACGAAATATGAGAAATCTTGCAGATGCTTATATGTTCAATTAAAATTAAGAGTTAATGTAGTAACATATTATATACATAACATGCTTAAAATCATAACGTAGTGCAAACTTGTTCGTCCTAAAGTAATTCAAACAAAAGTGTAAAATTGTAATTTATGCTATGTGCAACACTTAGTACCAATTGTAACAGACAAGGATGTACACTTCAAGAGACTTCGTTATAAAAAAAAAAAAAAAAAAGGGGGATCTCTTCTAAAGAGGGGAGGAAATGTTGTGAATAAAATTCGACAAACATCTAGATTAAAATCTATGGTCTAGCAAAGGTATGGACCAACACCAAATGCCAAGCAGCACCACCTATTGACAACAAACCTTTCTATCCCTCACCCATGGTTATGTCCATGCTAAACGTTCCCAAACCTAAACCCACGATCGTAGTTCCAGACACACTCTAACCCCAGACCCAACTCACCGTCTAGCCTAGACACACTCTGACATTGTACCTGGGAACTAAACTAAGAATTAGTACTAGACCCTAGCCACTTACCCATCATCGATCAGTAGCTGAAATAGAAGTGAAGTACCTGGGAACTAAACCGAGAATTAGTACTAGACCCTAGCCACTTACCCATCATCCATCAGTAGCTGAAATAGAAAAATGACTTACCCAGTGACCTAGTTTCATAAAGTGCAATAGCACTTTCGGTCAATTACTTTCCATGGAAACATCTCGGTCACTTACCTTTGAAATTCTCACCTCTTGTGGGAACATTAATGGCCACAGATTATGCTACTCGAGCAGGAACGCGTTCATTAACCTCTGCGACAGCAAATACAGAGAATTATTGGTCAATGATGAAGCCAATGATGGGAACTCCCGAATTGGCAAATCCAGAGTAATGAATGAGGTGGGATAAACTAGAAGATCAGCAGGAAAATTACGTATAAATAGAGGAGAAATGGATCAGGCAGGCAGTCGAAGTCAAGCTCGAGAGGAATCCAGGTCCCAGCCGCTGCCGAATCGAAGCTCAATCCCAAGACGCTCTACGAAGTTCCTGAGGAAGACGAAGCCAAGACGAATCCAAGACGTTCTACGAAGTTCCTGAGGAAGACGAAGCCAAGACGAATCCAAGACGTTCTACGAAGTTCCCGTAGGAGACAACTCGCAGACGAAGCCAAGACGTTCTACGAAGTTCCCGAAGAAGACAGCCCCAAGACGAGCCAAGAGGGTTCCCTGACGAAATTAACAACACAACACGGTAACCCGATCAAGTAATCGGCTACCACTCAAGTCCTGAACCGTCCAAGTAGACGACAGGCAGTAATACCCATACATGAACCCCGCAACCAAAACCTCGTTGACAGAAGCTTTGCAGGATCCCACGGCGGGACCCAGACCAATCTCGTTGGAGGAATATCGCCGACGTCAGGCTATCAAACAACCCGAGCTAAACCATATTTCACGACAGCACAAGGAGAAGAAACCGAGATCGGGAGTGGAAGAATATTTCAGACGCCGACTACAGGAAGCCCAGAGAGAATTGGTCCTGGCATCAACCAAGGAAGAAAGACGCCTTGCTAGTCAAAAAATCAACGGTTTGAAGATGGAACGCAGGAACTACAGACAGACAAAGAAGAACAACAAGTCAGCCCCAAAAAAGTAAGAGTTAGGTCAATAGGACTATTTATATGCACAAATGTATCGAGTATGAAATGAAATGAGGAATGTATGAATAAAGTAAAATAGATTAAATAAAAAGGTCCATTATAAAACCGCCGAAAAGCGTTCTCACTTGTATTTCTACCAAAAATCCCAACAGTGAGATTGTGCAGATTGCCACAGTTATTTCAATGGTTTTCGCTGTTATTAGTGAGGCTTTGCAGATTGTGACTGTTATTTCAGTGGTTTTCGCTGTTATTAGTGAGGCTTTGCAGATTGTGACTGTTATTTCAGTGGTTTTCGCTGTTATTAGTGAGATTGTGCAGATTGCCACAGTTATTTCACTGGTTTTCGCTGTTATTAGTGAGGCTTTGCAGATTGTGACTGTTATTTCAGTGGTTTTCGCTGTTATTAGTGAGGTTGTGCAGATTGCCACAGTTATTTCACTGGTTTTCGCTGTTATAAGTGAGGCTTTGCAGATTGTGACTGTTATTTCAGTGGTTTTCGCTGTTATTAGTGAGATTGTGCAGATTGCCACAGTTATTTCACTGGTTTTCGCTGTTATAAGTGAGGCTTTGCAGATTGTGACTGTTATTTCAGTGGTTTTCGCTGTTATTAGTGAGGTTGTGCAGTTGTCACAGTTATTTCACTGGTTTTCGCTGTTATAAGTGAGGCTTTGCAGATTGTGACTGTTATTTCAGTGGTTTTCGCTGTTATTAGTGAGATTGTGCAGATTGCCACAGTTATTTCACTGGTTTTCGCTGTTATTAGTGAGGCTTTGCAGATTGTGACTGTTATTTCAGTGGTTTTCGCTGTTATTAGTGAGGTTGTGCAGATTGCCACAGTTATTTCACTGGTTTTCGCTGTTATTAGTGAGGCTTTGCAGATTGTGACTGTTATTTCAGTGGTTTTCGCTGTTATTAGTGAGGTTGTGCAGATTGCCACAGTTATTTCACTGGTTTTCGCTGTTATAAGTGAGGCTTTGCAGATTGTGACTGTTATTTCAGTGGTTTTCGCTGTTATTAGTGAGGTTGTGCAGATTGCCACAGTTATTTCACTGGTTTTCGCTGTTATAAGTGAGGCTTTGCAGATTGTGACTGTTATTTCAGTGGTTTTCGCTGTTATTAGTGAGGTTGTGCAGATTGCCACAGTTATTTCACTGGTTTTCGCTGTTATAAGTGAGGCTTTGCAGATTGTGACTGTTATTTCAGTGGTTTTCGCTGTTATTAGTGAGATTGTGCAGATTGCCACAGTTATTTCACTGGTTTTCGCTGTTATAAGTGAGGCTTTGCAGATTGTGACTGTTATTTCAGTGGTTTTCGCTGTTATTAGTGAGGTTGTGCAGATTGCCACAGTTATTTCACTGGTTTTCGCTGTTATAAGTGAGGCTTTGCAGATTGTGACTGTTATTTCAGTGGTTTTCGCTGTTATTAGTAAGATTGTGCAGATTGCCACAATTATTTCACTGGTTTTCGCTGTTATTAGTGAGGCTTTGCAGATTGTGACTGTTATTTCAGTGGTTTTCGCTGTTATTAGTGAGGTTGTGCAGATTGCCACAGTTATTTCAGTGGTTTTCGCTGTTATAAGTGAGGCTTTGCAGATTGTGACTGTTATTTCAGTGGTTTTCGCAGTTATTAGTGAGGTTGTGCAGATTGCCACAGTTATTTCACTGGTTTTCGCTGTTATTAGTGAGGCTTTGCAGATTGTGACTGTTATTTCAGTGGTTTTCGCTCTTATTAGTGAGGTTGTGCAGATTGCCACAGTTATTTCACTGGTTTTCGCTGTTATTAGTGAGGCTTTGCAGATTGTGACTGTTATTTCAGTGGTTTTCGCTGTTATTAGTGAGGTTGTGCAGATTGCCACAGTTATTTCACTGGTTTTCGCTGTTATGAGTGAGGCTTTGCAGATTGTGACTGTTATTTCAGTGGTTTTCGCTGTTATTAGTGAGGTTGTGCAGATTGTGGCTGTTATTTCAGTGGTTTTCGCTGTTATTAGTGAGGTTGTGCAGATTGCCACAGTTATTCCAGTGGTTTTCGCTGTTATTAGTGAGGCTTTGCGGATTGTGACTGTTATTTCAGTGGTTTTCGCTGTTATTAGTGAGGTTGTGCAGATTGCCACAGATATTTCACTGGTTTTCGCTGTTATGAGTGAGGCTTTGCAGATTGTGACTGTTATTTCAGTGGTTTTCGCTGTTATTAGTGAGGTTGTGCAGATTGCCACAGTTATTTCAGTGGTTTTCGCTGTTATTAGTGAGGCTTTGCAGATTGTGACTGTTATTTCAGTGGTTTTCGCTGTTATTAGTGAGGTTGTGCAGATTGCCACAGTTATTTCAGTGGTTTTCGCTGTTATTAGTGAGGCTTTGCAGATTGTGACTGTTATTTCAGTGGTTTTCGCTGTTATTAGTGAGGTTGTGCAGATTGCCACAGTTATTTCACTGGTTTTCGCTGTTATTAGTGAGGCTTTGCAGATTGTGACTGTTATTTCAGTGGTTTTCGCTGTTATTAGTGAGGTTGTGCAGATTGCCACAGTTATTTCACTGGTTTTCGCTGTTATTAGTGAGGCTTTGCAGATTGTGACTGTTATTTCAGTGGTTTTCGCTGTTATTAGTGAGGTTGTGCAGATTGCCACAGTTATTTCAGTGGTTTTCGCTGTTATTAGTGAGGCTTTGCAGATTGTGACTGTTATTTCAGTGGTTTTCGCTGTTATTAGTGAGGTTGTGCAGATTGCCACAGTTATTTCACTGGTTTTCGCTGTTATTAGTGAGGCTTTGCAGATTGTGACTGTTATTTCAGTGGTTTTCGCTGTTATTAGTGAGATTGTGCAGATTGCCACAGTTATTTCACTGGTTTTCGCTGTTATTAGTGAGGCTTTGCAGATTGTGACTGTTATTTCAGTGGTTTTCGCTGTTATTAGTGAGGTTGTGCAGATTGCCACAGTTATTTCACTGGTTTTCGCTGTTATTAGTGAGGCTTTGCAGATTGTGACTGTTATTTCAGTGGTTTTCGCTGTTATTAGTGAGATTGTGCAGATTGCCACAGTTATTTCACTGGTTTTCGCTGTTATTAGTGAGGCTTTGCAGATTGTGACTGTTATTTCAGTGGTTTTCGCTGTTATTAGTGAGGTTGTGCAGATTGCCACAGTTATTTCAGTGGTTTTCGCTGTTATTAGTGAGATTGTGCAGATTGCCACAGTTATTTCACTGGTTTTCGCTGTTATTAGTGAGGCTTTGCAGATTGTGACTGTTATTTCAGTGGTTTTCGCTGTTATTAGTGAGGTTGTGCAGATTGCCACATTTATTTCACTGGTTTTCGCTGTTATAAGTGAGGCTTTGCAGATTGTGACTGTTATTTCAGTGGTTTTCGCTGTTATTAGTGAGGTTGTGCAGATTGCCACAGTTATTTCAGTGGTTTTTCGCTGTTATTAGTGAGGCTTTGCAGATTGTGACTGTTATTTCAGTGGTTTTCGCTGTTATTAGTGAGATTGTGCAGATTGCCACAGTTATTTCAGTGGTTTTCGCTGTTATTAGTGGGGCTTTGCAGATTGTGACTGTTATTTCAGTGGTTTTCGCTGTTATTAGTGAGGTTGTGCAGATTGCCACAGTTATTTCACTGGTTTTCGCTGTTATTAGTGAGGCTTTGCAGATTGTGACTGTTATTTCAGTGGTTTTCGCTGTTATTAGTGAGGTTGTGCAGATTGCCACAGTTATTTCACTGGTTTTCGCTGTTATAAGTGAGGCTTTGCAGATTGTGACTGTTATTTCAGTGGTTTTCGCTGTTATTAGTGAGGTTGTGCAGATTGCCACAGTTATTTCAGTGGTTTTCGCTGTTATTAGTGAGGCTTTGCAGATTGTGACTGTTATTTCAGTGGTTTTCGCTGTTATTAGTGAGGTTGTGCAGATTGCCACAGTTATTTCACTGGTTTTCGCTGTTATTAGTGAGGCTTTGCAGATTGTGACTGTTATTTCAGTGGTTTTCGCTGTTATTAGTGAGGTTGTGCAGATTGCCACAGTTATTTCAGCTGGTTTTCGCTGTTATTAGTGAGGCTTGCAGATTGTGACTGTTATTTCAGTGGTTTTCGCTGTTATTAGTGAGGTTGTGCAGATTGCCACAGTTATTTCACTGGTTTTCGCTGTTATTAGTGAGGCTTTGCAGATTGTGACTGTTATTTCAGTGGTTTTCGCTGTTATTAGTGAGGTTGTGCAGATTGCCACAGTTATTTCAGTGGTTTTCGCTGTTATTAGTGAGGCTTTGCAGATTGTGACTGTTATTTCAGTGGTTTTCGCTGTTATTAGTGAGGTTGTGCAGATTGCCACAGTTATTTCACTGGTTTTCGCTGTTATTAGTGAGGCTTTGCAGATTGTGACTGTTATTTCAGTGGTTTTCGCTGTTATTAGTGAGATTGTGCAGATTGCCACAGTTATTTCACTGGTTTTCGCTGTTATTAGTGAGGCTTTGCAGATTGTGACTGTTATTTCAGTGGTTTTCGCTGTTATTAGTGAGGCTTTGCAGATTGTGCCACTGTTATTTCAGTGGTTTTCGCTGTTATTAGTGAGCTTGTGCAGATTGCACAGTTATTTCACTGGTTTTCGCTGTTATTAGTGAGGCTTTGCAGATTGCTGACTGTTATTTCAGTGGTTTTCGCTGTTATTAGTGAGGCTTGTGCAGATTGCCACTGTTATTTCAGTGGTTTTCGCTGTTATTAGTGAGATTGTGCAGATTGCCACAGTTATTTCATGGTTTTCGCTGTTATTAGTGAGGCTTTGCAGATTGTGACTGTTATTTCAGTGGTTTTCGCTGTTATTAGTGAGGTTGTGCAGATTGCCACAGTTATTTCACTGGTTTTCGCTGTTATAAGTGAGGCTTTGCAGATTGTGACTGTTATTTCAGTGGTTTTCGCTGTTATTAGTGAGGTTGTGCAGATTGCCACAGTTATTTCAGTGGTTTTCGCTGTTATTAGTGAGGCTTTGCAGATTGTGACTGTTATTTCAGTGGTTTTCGCTGTTATTAGTGAGGTTGTGCAGATTGCCACAGTTATTTCACGTGGTTTTCGCTGTTATTAGTGAGGCTTTGCAGATTGTGACTGTTATTTCAGTGGTTTTCGCTGTTTTAGTGAGGTTGTGCAGATTGCCACAGTTATTTCACTGGTTTTCGCTGTTATGAGTGAGGCTTTGCAGATTGTGACTGTTATTTCAGTGGTTTTCGCTGTTATTAGTGAGGTTGTGCAGATTGCCACAGTTATTTCAGTGGTTTTCGCTGTTATTAGTGAGGCTTTGCAGATTGTGACTGTTATTTCAGTGGTTTTCGCTGTTATTAGTGAGGTTGTGCAGATTGCCACAGTTATTTCACTGGTTTTCGCTGTTATTAGTGAGGCTTTGCAGATTGTGACTGTTATTTCAGTGGTTTTCGCTGTTATTAGTGAAGGTTGTGCAGATTGCCACAGTTATTTCACTGGTTTTCGCTGTTATTAGTGAGGCTTTGCAGATTGTGACTGTTATTTCAGTGGTTTTCGCTGTTATTAGTGAGATTGTGCAGATTGCCACAGTTATTTCACTGGTTTTCGCTGTTATAAGTGAGGCTTTGCAGATTGTGACTGTTATTTCAGTGGTTTTCGCTGTTATTAGTGAGGTTGTGCAGATTGCCACAGTTATTTCACTGGTTTTCGCTGTTATAAGTGAGGCTTTGCAGATTGTGACTGTTATTTCAGTGGTTTTCGCTGTTATTAGTGAGATTGTGCAGATTGCCACAGTTATTTCACTGGTTTTCGCTGTTATTAGTGAGGCTTTGCAGATTGTGACTGTTATTTCAGTGGTTTTCGCTGTTATTAGTGAGGTTGTGCAGATTGCCACAGTTATTTCAGCTGGTTTTCGCTGTTATAAGTGAGGCTTTGCAGATTGTGACTGTTATTTCAGTGGTTTTCGCAGTTATTAGTGAGGTTGTGCAGATTGCCACAGTTATTTCACTGGTTTTCGCTGTTATTAGTGAGGCTTTGCAGATTGTGACTGTTATTTCAGTGGTTTTCGCTGTTATTAGTGAGGTTGTGCAGATTGCCACAGTTATTTCACTGGTTTTCGCTGTTATTTGTGAGGCTTTGCAGATTGTGACTGTTATTTCAGTGGTTTTCGCTGTTATTAGTGAGATTGTGCAGATTGCCACAGTTATTTCACTGGTTTTCGCTGTTATTAGTGAGGCTTTGCAGATTGTGACTGTCATTTCAGTGGTTTTCGCTGTTATTAGTGAGGTTGTGCAGATTGCCACAGTTATTTCACTGGTTTTCGCTGTTATTAGTGAGGCTTTGCAGATTGTGACTGTTATTTCAGTGGTTTTCGCTGTTATTAGTGAGATGTGCAGATTGCCACAGTTATTTCACTGGTTTTCGCTGTTATTAGTGAGGCTTTGCAGATTGTGACTGTTATTTCAGTAGTTTTCGCTGTTTTTAGTGAGGTTCTGCAGATTGCCACAGTTATTTCAGTGGTTTTTGCTGTTATTAGTGAGATTGTGCAGATTGCCACAGTTATTTCACTGGTTTTCGCTGTTATTAGTGAGGCTTTGCAGATTGTGACTGTTATTTCAGTGGTTTTCGCTGTTATTAGTGAGGTTGTGCAGATTGCCACAGTTATTTCACTGGTTTTCGCTGTTATAAGTGAGGCTTTGCAGATTGTGACTGTTATTTCAGTGATTTTCGCTGTTATTAGTGAGGTTGTGCAGATTGCCACAGTTATTTCAGTGGTTTTCGCTGTTATTAGTGAGGCTTTGCAGATTGTGACTGTTATTTCAGTGGTTTTCGCTGTTATTAGTGAGGTTGTGCAGATTGCCACAGTTATTTCAGTGGTTTTCGCTGTTATTAGTGAGGCTTTGCAGATTGTGACTGTTATTTCAGTGGTTTTCGCTGTTATTAGTGAGGTTGTGCAGATTGCCACAGTTATTTCACTGGTTTTCGCTGTTATTAGTGAGGCTTTGCAGATTGTGACTGTTATTTCAGTGGTTTTCGCTGTTATTAGTGAGGTTGTGCAGATTGCCACAGTTATTTCAGTGGTTTTCGCTGTTATTAGTGAGGCTTTGCAGATTGTGACTGTTATTTCAGTGGTTTTCGCTGTTATTAGTGAGGTTGTGCAGATTGCCACAGTTATTTCATGGTTTTCGCTGTTATAAGTGAGCTTTGCAGATTGTGACTGTTATTTCAGTGGTTTTCGATGTTATTAGTGAGATTGTGCAGATTGCCACAGTTATTTCACTGGTTTTCGCTGTTATAAGTGAGGCTTTGCAGATTGTGACTGTTATTTCAGTGGTTTTCGCTGTTATTAGTGAGATTGTGCAGATTGCCACAGTTATTTCACTGGTTTTCGCTGTTATTAGTGAGGCTTTGCAGATTGTGACTGTTATTTCAGTGGTTTTCGCTGTTATTAGTGAGGCTTTGCAGATTGTGACTGTTATTTCAGTGGTTTTCGCTGTTATTAGTGAGATTGTGCAGATTGCCACAGTTATTTCACTGGTTTTCGCTGTTATTAGTGAGGCTTTGCAGATTGTGACTGTTATTTCAGTGGTTTTTCGCTGTTATTAGTGAGGTTGTGCAGATTGCCACAGTTATTTCACTGGTTTTCGCTGTTATAAGTGAGGCTTTGCAGATTGTGACTGTTATTTCAGTGGTTTTCGCTGTTATTAGTGAGGTTGTGCAGATTGCCACAGTTATTTCACTGGTTTTCGCTGTTATAAGTGAGGCTTTGCAGATTGTGACTGTTATTTCAGTGGTTTTCGCTGTTATTAGTGAGATTGTGCAGATTGCCACAGTTATTTCACTGGTTTTCGCTGTTATTAGTGAGGCTTTGCAGATTGTGACTGTTATTTCAGTGGTTTTCGCTGTTATTAGTGAGGTTGTGCAGATTGCCACAGTTATTTCAGTGGTTTTCGCTGTTATAAGTGAGGCTTTGCAGATTGTGACTGTTATTTCAGTGGTTTTCGCTGTTATTAGTGAGGTTGTGCAGATTGCCACAGTTATTTCACTGGTTTTCGCTGTTATTAGTGAGGCTTTGCAGATTGTGACTGTTATTTCAGTGGTTTTCGCTGCTTATTAGTGAGGTTGTGCAGATTGCCACAGTTATTTCACTGGTTTTCGCTGTTATTAGTGAGGCTTTGCAGATTGTGACTGTTATTTCAGTGGTTTTCGCTGTTATTAGTGAGGTTGTGCAGATTGCCACAGTTATTTCACTGGTTTTCGCTGTTATGAGTGAGGCTTTGCAGATTGTGACTGTTATTTCAGTGGTTTTCGCTGTTATTAGTGAGGTTGTGCAGATTGTGACTGTTATTTCAGTGGTTTTCGCTGTTATTAGTGAGGTTGTGCAGATTGCCACAGTTATTCCAGTGGTTTTCGCTGTTATTAGTGAGGCTTTGCGGATTGTGACTGTTATTTCAGTGGTTTTCGCTGTTATTAGTGAGGTTGTGCAGATTGCCACAGATATTTCACTGGTTTTCGCTGTTATGAGTGAAGCTTTGCAGATTGTGACTGTTATTTCAGTGGTTTTCGCTGTTATTAGTGAGGTTGTGCAGATTGCCACAGTTATTTCAGTGGTTTTCGCTGTTATTAGTGAGGCTTTGCAGATTGTGACTGTTATTTCAGTGGTTTTCGCTGTTATTAGTGAGGTTGTGCAGATTGCCACAGTTATTTCACTGGTTTTCGCTGTTATTAGTGAGGCTTTGCAGATTGTGACTGTTATTTCAGTGGTTTTCGCTGTTATTAGTGAGGTTGTGCAGATTGCCACAGTTATTTCACTGGTTTTCGCTGTTATTAGTGAGGCTTTGCAGATTGTGACTGTTATTTCAGTGGTTTTCGCTGTTATTAGTGAGGTTGTGCAGATTGCCACAGTTATTTCAGTGGTTTTCGCTGTTATTAGTGAGGCTTTGCAGATTGTGACTGTTATTTCAGTGGTTTTCGCTGTTATTAGTGAGGTTGTGCAGATTGCCACAGTTATTTCAGTGGTTTTCGCTGTTATTAGTGAGGCTTTGCAGATTGTGACTGTTATTTCAGTGGTTTTCGCTGTTATTAGTGAGGTTGTGCAGATTGCCACAGTTATTTCACTGGTTTTCGCTGTTATTAGTGAGGCTTTGCAGATTGTGACTGTTATTTCAGTGGTTTTCGCTGTTATTAAGTGAGGTTGTGCAGATTGCCACAGTTATTTCACTGGTTTTCGCTGTTATTAGTGAGGCTTTGCAGATTGTGACTGTTATTTCAGTGGTTTTCGCTGTTATTAGTGAGGTTGTGCAGATTGCCACAGTTATTTCATTGGTTTTCGCTGTTATTAGTGAGGCTTTGCAGATTGTGACTGTTATTTCAGTGGTTTTCGCTGTTATTAGTGAGGTTGTGCAGATTGCCACAGTTATTTCACTGGTTTTCGCTGTTATTAGTGAGGCTTTGCAGATTGTGACTGTTATTTCAGTGGTTTTCGCTGTTATTAGTGAGATTGTGCAGATTGCCACAGTTATTTCACTGGTTTTCGCTGTTATTAGTGAGGCTTTGCAGATTGTGACTGTTATTTCAGTGGTTTTCGCTGTTATTAGTGAGGTTGTGCAGATTGCCACAGTTATTTCACTGGTTTTCGCTGTTATTAGTGAGGCTTTGCAGATTGTGACTGTTATTTCAGTGGTTTTCGCTGTTATTAGTGAGATTGTGCAGATTGCCACAGTTATTTCACTGGTTTTCGCTGTTATTAGTGAGGCTTTGCAGATTGTGACTGTTATTTCAGTGGTTTTCGCTGTTATTAGTGAGGTTGTGCAGATTGCCACAGTTATTTCACTGGTTTTCGCTGTTATTAGTGAGGCTTTGCAGATTGTGACCTGTTATTTCAGTGGTTTTCGCTGTTATTAGTGAGGTTGTGCAGATTGCCACAGTTATTTCACTGGTTTTCGCTGTTATTAGTGAGGCTTTGCAGATTGTGACTGTTATTTCAGTGGTTTTCGCTGTTATTAGTGAGGTTGTGCAGATTGCCACAGTTATTTCAGTGGTTTTCGCTGTTATTAGTGAGGCTTTGCAGATTGTGACTGTTATTTCAGTGGTTTTCGCTGTTATTACTGAGGTTGTGCAGATTGCCACAGTTATTTCACTGGTTTTCGCTGTTATAAGTGAGGCTTTGCAGATTGTGACTGTTATTTCAGTGGTTTTCGCTGTTATTAGTGAGATTGTGCAGATTGCCACAGTTATTTCACTGGTTTTCGCTGTTATAAGTGAGGCTTTGCAGATTGTGACTGTTATTTCAGTGGTTTTCGCTGTTATTAGTGAGGTTGTGCAGATTGCCAACAGTTATTTCACTGGTTTTCGCTGTTATTAGTGAGGCTTTGCAGATTGTGACTGTTATTTCAGTGGTTTTCGCTGTTATTAGTGAGGCTTTGCAGATTGTGACTGTTATTTCAGTGGTTTTCGCTGTTATTAGTGAGGTTGTGCAGATTGCCACAGTTATTTCAGTGGTTTTCGCTGCTATTAGTGAGGCTTTGCAGATTGTGACTGTTATTTCAGTGGTTTTCGCTGTTATTAGTGAGGTTGTGCAGATTGCCACAGTTATTTCACTGGTTTTCGCTGTTATTAGTGAGGCTTTGCAGATTGTGACTGTTATTTCAGTGGTTTTCGCTGTTATTAGTGAGGTTGTGCAGATTGCCACAGTTATTTCACTGGTTTTCGCTGTTATTAGTGAGGCTTTGCAGATTGTGACTGTTATTTCAGTGGTTTTCGCTGTTATTAGTGAGGTTGTGCAGATTGCCACAGTTATTTCACTGGTTTTCGCTGTTATGAGTGAGGCTTTGCAGATTGTGACTGTTATTTCAGTGGTTTTCGCTGTTATTAGTGAGGTTGTGCAGATTGCCACAGTTATTTCACTGGTTTTCGCTGTTATAAGTGAGGCTTTGCAGATTGTGACTGTTATTTCAGTGGTTTTCGCTGTTATTAGTGAGATTGTGCAGATTGCCACAGTTATTTCAGTGGTTTTCGCTGTTATTAGTGAGGCTTTGCAGATTGTGACTGTTATTTCAGTGGTTTTCGCTGTTATTAGTGAGGTTGTGCAGATTGCCACAGTTATTTCACTGGTTTTCGCTGTTATTAGTGAGGCTTTGCAGATTGTGACTGTTATTTCAGTGGTTTTCGCTGTTATTAGTGAGGTTGTGCAGATTGCCACAGTTATTTCACTGGTTTTCGCTGTTATAAGTGAGATTGTGCAGATTGCCACAGTTATTTCACTGGTTTTCGCTGTTATTAGTGAGGCTTTGCAGATTGTGACTGTTATTTCAGTGGTTTTCGCTATTATTAGTGAGGTTGTGCAGATTGCCACAGTTATTTCACTGGTTTTCGCTGTTATAAGTGAGGCTTTGCAGATTGTGACTGTTATTTCAGTGGTTTTCGCTGTTATTAGTGAGGTTGTGCAGATTGCCACAGTTATTTCAGTGGTTTTCGCTGTTATTAGTGAGGCTTTGCAGATTGTGACTGTTATTTCAGTGGTTTTCGCTGTTATTAGTGAGATTGTGCAGATTGCCACAGTTATTTCAGTGGTTTTCGTTGTTATTAGTGAGGCTTTGCAGATTGTGACTGTTATTTCAGTGGTTTTCGCTGTTTTAGTGAGGTTGTGCAGATTGCCACAGTTATTTCACTGGTTTTCGCTGTTATGAGTGAGGCTTTGCAGATTGTGACTGTTATTTCAGTGGTTTTCGCTGTTATTAGTGAGGTTGTGCAGATTGCCACAGTTATTTCAGTGGTTTTCGCTGTTATTAGTGAGGCTTTGCAGATTGTGACTGTTATTTCAGTGGTTTTCGCTGTTATTAGTGAGGTTGTGCAGATTGCCACAGTTATTTTCACTGGTTTTCGCTGTTATTAGTGAGGCTTTGCAGATTGTGACTGTTATTTCAGTGGTTTTCGCTGTTATTAGTGAGGTTGTGCAGATTGCCACAGTTATTTCACTGGTTTTCGCTGTTATAAGTGAGGCTTTGCAGATTGTGACTGTTATTTCAGTGGTTTTCGCTGTTATTAGTGAGATTGTGCAGATTGCCACAGTTATTTCACTGGTTTTCGCTGTTATAAGTGAGGCTTTGCAGATTGTGACTGTTATTTCAGTGGTTTTCGCTGTTATTAGTGAGGTTGTGCAGATTGCCACAGTTATTTCACTGGTTTTCGCTGTTATAAGTGAGGCTTTGCAGATTGTGACTGTTATTTCAGTGGTTTTCGCTGTTATTAGTGAGATTGTGCAGATTGCCACAGTTATTTCACTGGTTTTCGCTGTTATTAGTGAGGCTTTGCAGATTGTGACTGTTATTTCAGTGGTTTTCGCTGTTATTAGTGAGGTTGTGCAGATTGCCACAGTTATTTCAGTGGTTTTCGCTGTTATAAGTGAGGCTTTGCAGATTGTGACTGTTATTTCAGTGGTTTTCGCAGTTATTAGTGAGGTTGTGCAGATTGCCACAGTTATTTCACTGGTTTTCGCTGTTATTAGTGAGGCTTTGCAGATTGTGACTGTTATTTCAGTGGTTTTCGCTGTTATTAGTGAGGTTGTGCAGATTGCCACAGTTATTTCACTGGTTTTCGCTGTTATTAGTGAGGCTTTGCAGATTGTGACTGTTATTTCAGTGGTTTTCGCTGTTATTAGTGAGGTTGTGCAGATTGCAGATTGTGACTGTTATTTCAGTGGTTTTCGCTGTTATTAGTGAGGTTGTGCAGATTGCCACAGTTATTTCACTGGTTTTCGCTGTTATTAGTGAGGCTTTGCAGATTGTGACTGTTATTTCAGTGGTTTTCGCTGTTATTAGTGAGATTGTGCAGATTGCCACAGTTATTTCACTGGTTTTCGCTGTTATTAGTGAGGCTTTGCAGATTGTGACTGTCATTTCAGTGGTTTTCGCTGTTATTAGTGAGGTTGTGCAGATTGCCACAGTTATTTCACTGGTTTTCGCTGTTATTAGTGAGGCTTTGCAGATTGTGACTGTTATTTCAGTGGTTTTCGCTGTTATTAGTGAGATTGTGCAGATTGCCACAGTTATTTCACTGGTTTTCGCTGTTATTAGTGAGGCTTTGCAGATTGTGACTGTTATTTCAGTAGTTTTCGCTGTTTTTAGTGAGGTTGTGCAGATTGCCACAGTTATTTCAGTGGTTTTCGCTGTTATTAGTGAGATTGTGCAGATTGCCACAGTTATTTCACTGGTTTTCGCTGTTATTAGTGAGGCTTTGCAGATTGTGACTGTTATTTCAGTGGTTTTCGCTGTTATTAGTGAGGTTGTGCAGATTGCCACAGTTATTTCACTGGTTTTCGCTGTTATAAGTGAGGCTTTGCAGATTGTGACTGTTATTTCAGTGGTTTTCGCTGTTATTAGTGAGGTTGTGCAGATTGCCACAGTTATTTCAGTGGTTTTCGCTGTTATTAGTGAGGCTTTGCAGATTGTGACTGTTATTTCAGTGGTTTTCGCTGTTATTAGTGAGATTGTGCAGATTGCCACTGTTATTTCACTGGTTTTCGCTGTTATTAGTGAGGCTTTGCAGATTGTGACTGTTATTTCAGTGGTTTTCGCTGTTATTAGTGAGGTTGTGCAGATTGCCACAGTTATTTCACTGGTTTTCGCTGTTATTAGTTAGGCTTTGCAGATTGTGACTGTTATTTCAGTGGTTTTCGCTGTTACAACCTCACTAATAACAGCGAAAACCACTGAAATAACAGTCACAATCTGCAAAGCCTCACTAATAACAGCGAAAACCAGTGAAATAACTGTGGCAATCTGCACAACCTCACTAATAACAGCGAAAACCACTGAAATAACAGTCACAATCTGCAAAGCCTCACTAATAACAGCGAAAACCACTGAAATAACTGTGGCAATCTGCACAACCTCACTAATAACAGCGAAAACCACTGAAATAACAGTCACAATCTGCAAAGCCTCACTAATAACAGCGAAAACCACTGAAATAACTGTGGCAATCTGTACAATCTCACTAATAACAGCGAAAACCACTGAAATAACAGTCACAATCTGCAAAGCCTCACTTATAACAGCGAAAACCAGTGAAATAACTGTGGCAATCTGCACAACCTCACTAATAACAGCGAAAACCACTGAAATAACAGTCACAATCTGCAAAGCCTCACTAATAACAGCGAAAACCAGTGAAATAACTGTGGCAATCTGCACAACCTCACTAATAACAGCGAAAACCACTGAAATAACAGTCACAATCTGCAAAGCCTCACTAATAACAGCGAAAACCAGTGAAATAACTGTGGCAATCTGCACAACCTCACTAATAACAGCGAAAACCACTGAAATAACAGTCACAATCTGCAAAGCCTCACTAATAACAGCGAAAACCAGTGAAATAACTGTGGCAATCTGCACAACCTCACTAATAACAGCGAAAACCACTGAAATAACAGTCACAATCTGCAAAGCCTCACTTATAACAGCGAAAACCAGTGAAATAACTGTGGCAATCTGCACAACCTCACTAATAACAGCGAAAACCACTGAAATAACAGTCACAATCTGCAAAGCCTCACTAATAACAGCGAAAACCAGTGAAATAACTGTGGCAATCTGCACAACCTCACTAATAACAGCGAAAACCACTGAAATAACAGTCACAATCTGCAAAGCCTCACTTATAACAGCGAAAACCAGTGAAATAACTGTGGCAATCTGCACAACCTCACTAATAACAGCGAAAACCACTGAAATAACAGTCACAATCTGCAAAGCCTCACTAATAACAGCGAAAACCAGTGAAATAACTGTGGCAATCTGCACAACCTCACTAATAACAGCGAAAACCACTGAAATAACAGTCACAATCTGCAAAGCCTCACTTATAACAGCGAAAACCAGTGAAATAACTGTGGCAATCTGCACAACCTCACTAATAACAGCGAAAACCACTGAAATAACAGTCACAATCTGCAAAGCCTCACTAATAACAGCGAAAACCACTGAAATAACTGTGGCAATCTGCACAACCTCACTAATAACAGCGAAAACCACTGAAATAATAGTCACAATCTGCAAAGCCTCACTAATATTAGCGAAAACCACTGAAATAACTGTGGCAATCTGCACAACCTCACTAATAACAGCGAAAACCACTGAAATAACAGTCATAATCTGCAAAGCCTCACTAATAACAGCGAAAGCCAGTGAAATAACTGTGGCAATCTGCACAACCTCACTAATAACAGCGAAAACCACTGAAATAACAGTCACAATCTGCAAAGCCTCACTAATAACAGCGAAAACCACTGAAATAACTGTGGCAATCTGCACAATCTCACTAATAACAGCGAAAACCACTGAAATAACAGTCACAATCTGCAAAGCCTCACTTATAACAGCGAAAACCAGTGAAATAACTGTGGCAATCTGCACAACCTCACTAATAACAGCGAAAACCACTGAAATAACAGTCACAATCTGCAAAGCCTCACTAATAACAGCGAAAACCAGTGAAATAACTGTGGCAATCTGCACAACCTCACTAATAACAGCGAAAACCACTGAAATAACAGTCACAATCTGCAAAGCCTCACTAATAACAGCGAAAACCACTGAAATAACTGTGGCAATCTGCACAACCTCACTAATAACAGCGAAAACCACTGAAATAACAGTCACAATCTGCAAAGACTCACTAATAACAGCGAAAACCACTGAAATAACTGTGGCAATCTGCACAATCTCACTAATAACAGCGAAAACCACTGAAATAACAGTCACAATCTGCAAAGCCTCACTTATAACAGCGAAAACCAGTGAAATAACTGTGGCAATCTGCACAACCTCACTAATAACAGCGAAAACCACTGAAATAACAGTCACAATCTGCAAAGCCTCACTAATAACAGCGAAAACCAGTGAAATAACTGTGGCAATCTGCACAACCTCACTAATAACAGCGAAAACCACTGAAATAACAGTCACAATCTGCAAAGCCTCACTAATAACAGCGAAAACCAGTGAAATAACTGTGGCAATCTGCACAATCTCACTAATAACAGCGAAAACCACTGAAATAACAGTCACAATCTGCAAAGCCTCACTAATAACAGCGAAAACCAGTGATATAACTGTGGCAATCTGCACAACCTCACTAATAACAGCGAAAACCACTGAAATAACAGTCACAATCTGCAAAGCCTCACTAATAACAGCGAAAACCAGTGAAATAACTGTGGCAATCTGCACAACCTCACTAATAACAGCGAAAACAACTGAAATAACAGTCACAATCTGCAAAGCCTCACTAATAACAGCGAAAACCAGTGAAATAACTGTGGCAATCTGCACAACCTCACTAATAACAGCGAAAACCACTGAAATAACAGTCACAATCTGCAAAGCCTCACTAATAACAGCGAAAACCACTGAAATAACTGTGGCAATCTGCACAACCTCACTAATAACAGCGAAAACCACTAAAATAACAGTCACAATCTGCAAAGCCTCACTAATAACAGCGAAAACCACTGAAATAACTGTGGCAATCTGCACAATCTCACTAATAACAGCGAAAACCACTGAAATAACAGTCACAATCTGCAAAGCCTCACTTATAACAGCGAAAACCAGTGAAATAACTGTGGCAATCTGCACAACCTCACTAATAACAGCGAAAACCACTGAAATAACAGTCACAATCTGCAAAGCCTCACTAATAACAGCGAAAACCAGTGAAATAACTGTGGCAATCTGCACAACCTCACTAATAACAGCGAAAACCACTGAAATAACAGTCACAATCTGCAAAGCCGCACTAATAACAGCGAAAACCACTGAAATAACTGTGGCAATCTGCACAACCTCACTAATAACAGCGAAAACCACTGAAATAACAGTCACAATCTGCAAAGCCTCACTAATAACAGCGAAAACCACTGAAATAACTGTGGCAATCTGCACAATTTCACTAATAACAGCGAAAACCACTGAAATAACAGTCACAATCTGCAAAGCCTCCCTTATAACAGCGAAAACCAGTGAAATAACTGTGGCAATCTGCACAACCTCACTAATAACAGCGAAAACCACTGAAATAACAGTCACAATCTGCAAAGCCTCACTAATAACAGCGAAAACCAGTGAAATAACTGTGGCAATCTGCACAACCTCACTAATAACAGCGAAAACCACTGAAATAACAGTCACAATCTGCAAAGCCTCACTAATAACAGCGAAAACCAGTGAAATAACTGTGGCAATCTGCACAATCTCACTAATAACAGCGAAAACCACTGAAATAACAGTCACAATCTGCAAAGCCTCACTAATAACAGCGAAAACCAGTGATATAACTGTGGCAATCTGCACAACCTCACTAATAACAGCGAAAACCACTGAAATAACAGTCACAATCTGCAAAGCCTCACTAATAACAGCGAAAACCACTGAAATAACTGTGGCAATCTGCACAACCTCAATAATAACAGCGAAAACCACTGAAATAACAGTCACAATCTGCAAAGCCTCACTTATAACAGCGAAAACCAGTGAAATAACTGTGGCAATCTGCACAACCTCACTAATAACAGCGAAAACCACTGAAATAACAGTCACAATCTGCAAAGCCTCACTTATAACAGCGAAAACCAGTGAAATAACTGTGGCAATCTGCACAACCTCACTAATAACAGCGAAAACCACTGAAATAACAGTCACAATCTGCAAAGCCTCACTAATAACAGCGAAAACCAGTGAAATAACTGTGGCAATCTGCACAACCTCACTAATAACAGCGAAAACCACTGAAATAACAGTCACAATCTGCAAAGCCTCACTAATAACAGCGAAAACCAGTGAAATAACTGTGGCAATCTGCACAATCTCACTAATAACAGCGAAAACCACTGAAATAACAGTCACAATCTGCAAAGCCTCACTTATAACAGCGAAAACCAGTGAAATAACTGTGGCAATCTGCACAACCTCACTAATAACAGCGAAAACCACTGAAATAACAGTCACAATCTGCAAAGCCTCACTAATAACAGCGAAAACCACTGAAATAACTGTGGCAATCTGCACAATCTCACTAATAACAGCGGAAACCACTGAAATAACAGTCACAATCTGCAAAGCCTCACTTATAACAGCGAAAACCAGTGAAATAACTGTGGCAATCTGCACAACCTCACTAATAACAGCGAAAACCACTGAAATAACAGTCACAATCTGCAAAGCCTCACTAATAACAGCGAAAACCAGTGAAATAACTGTGGCAATCTGCACAACCTCACTAATAACAGCGAAAACCACTGAAATAACAGTCACAATCTGCAAAGCCTCACTAATAACAGCGAAAACCAGTGAAATAACTGTGGCAATCTGCACAATCTCACTAATAACAGCGAAAACCACTGAAATAACAGTCACAATCTGCAAAGCCTCACTAATAACAGCGAAAACCAGTGATATAACTGTGGCAATCTGCACAACCTCACTAATAACAGCGAAAACCACTGAAATAACAGTCACAATCTGCAAAGCCTCACTAATAACAGCGAAAACCACTGAAATAACTGTGGCAATCTGCACAACCTCACTAATAACAGCGAAAACCACTGAAATAACAGTCACAATCTGCAGAGCCTCACTTATAACAGCGAAAACCAGTGAAATAACTGTGGCAATCTGCACAACCTCACTAATAACAGCGAAAACCACTGAAATAACAGTCACAATCTGCAAAGCCTCACTTATAACAGCGAAAACCAGTGAAATAACTGTGGCAATCTGCACAACCTCACTAATAACAGCGAAAACCACTGAAATAACAGTCACAATCTGCAAAGCCTCACTAATAACAGCGAAAACCAGTGAAATAACTGTGGCAATCTGCACAACCTCACTAATAACAGCGAAAACCACTGAAATAACAGTCACAATCTGCAAAGCCTCACTAATAACAGCGAAAACCAGTGAAATAACTGTGGCAATCTGCACAATCTCACTAATAACAGCGAAAACCACTGAAATAACAGTCACAATCTGCAAAGCCTCACTTATAACAGCGAAAACCAGTGAAATAACTGTGGCAATCTGCACAACCTCACTAATAACAGCGAAAACCACTGAAATAACAGTCACAATCTGCAAAGCCTCACTAATAACAGCGAAAACCAGTGAAATAACTGTGGCAATCTGCACAACCTCACTAATAACAGCGAAAACCACTGAAATAACAGTCACAATCTGCAAAGCCTCACTAATAACAGCGAAAACCAGTGAAATAACTGTGGCAATCTGCACAACCTCACTAATAACAGCGAAAACCACTGAAATAACAGTCACAATCTGCAAAGCCTCACTAATAACAGCGAAAACCAGTGAAATAACTGTGGCAATCTGCACAACCTCACTAATAACAGCGAAAACCACTGAAATAACAGTCACAATCTGCAAAGCCTCACTAATAACAGCGAAAACCAGTGAAATAACTGTGGCAATCTGCACAACCTCACTAATAACAGCGAAAACCACTGAAATAACAGTCACAATCTGCAAAGCCTCACTAATAACAGCGAAAACCAGTGAAATAACTGTGGCAATCTGCACAACCTCACTAATAACAGCGAAAACCACTGAAATAACAGTCACAATCTGCAAAGCCTGACTTATAACAGCGAAAACCAGTGAAATAACTGTGGCAATCTGCACAACCTCACTAATAACAGCGAAAACCACTGAAATAACAGTCACAATCTGCAAAGCCTCACTTATAACAGCGAAAACCAGTGAAATAACTGTGGCAATCTGCACAACCTCACTAATAACAGCGAAAACCACTGAAATAACAGTCACAATCTGCAAAGCCTCACTAATAACAGCGAAAACCAGTGAAATAACTGTGGCAATCTGCACAACCTCACTAATAACAGCGAAAACCACTGAAATAACAGTCACAATCTGCAAAGCCTCACTAATAACAGCGAAAACCAGTGAAATAACTGTGGCAATCTGCACAACCTCACTAATAACAGCGAAAACCACTGAAATAACAGTCACAATCTGCAAAGCCTCACTTATAACAGCGAAAACCAGTGAAATAACTGTGGCAATCTGCACAACCTCACTAATAACAGCGAAAACCACTGAAATAACAGTCACAATCTGCAAAGCCTCACTTATAACAGCGAAAACCAGTGAAATAACTGTGGCAATCTGCACAACCTCACTAATAACAGCGAAAACCACTGAAATAACAGTCACAATCTGCAAAGCCTCACTTATAACAGCGAAAACCAGTGAAATAACTGTGGCAATCTGCACAACCTCACTAATAACAGCGAAAACCACTGAAATAACAGTCACAATCTGCAAAGCCTCACTAATAACAGCGAAAACCAGTGAAATAACTGTGGCAATCTGCACAACCTCACTAATAACAGCGAAAACCACTGAAATAACAGTCACAATCTGCAAAGCCTCACTAATAACAGCGAAAACCACTGAAATAACTGTGGCAATCTGCACAACCTCACTAATAACAGCGAAAACCACTGAAATAACAGTCACAATCTGCAAAGCCTCACTAATAACAGCGAAAACCACTGAAATAACTGTGGCAATCTGCACAACCTCACTAATAACAGCGAAAACCACTGAAATAACAGTCACAATCTGCAAAGCCTCACTAATAACAGCGAAAACCAGTGAAATAACTGTGGCAATCTGCACAACCTCACTAATATTAGCGAAAACCACTGAAATAACAGTCACAATCTGCAAAGCCTCACTAATAACAGCGAAAACCAGTGAAATAACTGTGGCAATCTGCACAACCTCACTAATAACAGCGAAAACCACTGAAATAACAGTCACAATCTGCAAAGCCTCACTTATAACAGCGAAAACCAGTGAAATAACTGTGGCAATCTGCACAACCTCACTAATAACAGCGAAAACCACTGAAATAACAGTCACAATCTGCAAAGCCTCACTAATAAAAGCGAAAACCAGTGAAATAACTGTGGCAATCTGCACAACCTCACTAATAACAGCGAAAACCACTGAAATAACAGTCACAATCTGCAAAGCCTCACTTATAACAGCGAAAACCAGTGAAATAACTGTGGCAATCTGCACAACCTCACTAATAACAGCGAAAACCACTGAAATAACAGTCACAATCTGCAAAGCCTCACTAATAACAGCGAAAACCACTGAAATAACTGTGGCAATCTGCACAACCTCACTAATAACAGCGAAAACCACTGAAATAACAGTCACAATCTGCAAAGCCTCACTAATAACAGCGAAAACCACTGAAATAACTGTGGCAATCTGCACAACCTCACTATTAACAGCGAAAACCACTGAAATAACAGTCACAATCTGCAAAGCCTCACTAATAACAGCGAAAACCAGTGAAATAACTGTGTCAATCTGCAAAACCTCACTAATAACAGCGAAAACCACTGAAATAACAGTCACAATCTGCAAAGCCTCACTAATAACAGCGAAAACCAGTGAAATAACTGTGGCAATCTGCACAACCTCACTAATAACAGCGAAAACCACTGAAATAACAGTCACAATCTGCAAAGCCTCACTTATAACAGCGAAAACCAGTGAAATAACTGTGGCAATCTGCACAACCTCACTAATAACAGCGAAAACCACTGAAATAACAGTCACAATCTGCAAAGCCTCACTAATAACAGCGAAAACCAGTGAAATAACTGTGGCAATCTGCACAACCTCACTAATAACAGCGAAAACCACTGAAATAACAGTCACAATCTGCAAAGCCTCACTAATAACAGCGAAAACCACTGAAATAACTGTGGCAATCTGCACAACCTCACTAATAACAGCGAAAACCACTGAAATAACAGTCACAATCTGCAAAGCCTCACTAATAACAGCGAAAACCACTGAAATAACTGTGGCAATCTGCACAATCTCACTAATAACAGCGAAAACCACTGAAATAACAGTCACAATCTGCAAAGCCTCACTTATAACAGCGAAAACCAGTGAAATAACTGTGGCAATCTGCACAACCTCACTAATAACAGCGAAAACCACTGAAATAACAGTCACAATCTGCAAAGCCTCACTTATAACAGCGAAAACCAGTGAAATAACTGTGGCAATCTGCACAACCTCACTAATAACAGCGAAAACCACTGAAATAACAGTCACAATCTGCAAAGCCTCACTAATAACAGCGAAAACCAGTGAAATAACTGTGGCAATCTGCACAACCTCACTAATAACAGCGAAAACCACTGAAATAACAGTCACAATCTGCAAAGCCTCACTAATAACAGCGAAAACCAGTGAAATAATTGTGGCAATCTGCACAACCTCACTAATAACAGCGAAAACCACTGAAATAACAGTCACAATCTGCAAAGCCTCACTTATAACAGCGAAAACCAGTGAAATAACTGTGGCAATCTGCACAACCTCACTAATAACAGCGAAAACCACTGAAATAACAGTCACAATCTGCAAAGCCTCACTTATAACAGCGAAAACCAGTGAAATAACTGTGGCAATCTGCACAACCTCACTAATAACAGCGAAAACCACTGAAATAACAGTCGCAATCTGCAAAGCCTCACTTATGACAGCGAAAACCAGTGAAATAACTGTGGCAATCTGCACAACCTCACTAATAACAGCGAAAACCACTGAAATAACAGTCACAATCTGCAAAGCCTCACTAATAACAGCGAAAACCAGTGAAATAACTGTGGCAATCTGCACAACCTCACTAATAACAGCGAAAACCACTGAAATAACAGTCACAATCTGCAAAGCCTCACTAATAACAGCGAAAACCACTGAAATAACTGTGGCAATCTGCACAACCTCACTAATAACAGCGAAAACCACTGAAATAACAGTCACAATCTGCAAAGCCTCACTAATAACAGCGAAAACCACTGAAATAACTGTGGCAATCTGCACAACCTCACTAATAACAGCGAAAACCACTGAAATAACAGTCACAATCTGCAAAGCCTCACTTATAACAGCGAAAACCAGTGAAATAACTGTGGCAATCTGCACAACCTCACTAATAACAGTGAAAACCACTGAAATAACAGTCACAATCTGCCAAGCCTCACTAATAACAGCGAAAACCACTGAAATAACTGTGGCAATCTGCACAACCTCACTAATATTAGCGAAAACCACTGAAATAACAGTCACAATCTGCAAAGCCTCACTAATAACAGCGAAAACCAGTGAAATAACTGTGGCAATCTGCACAACCTCACTAATAACAGCGAAAACCACTGAAATAACAGTCACAATCTGCAAAGCCTCACTTATAACAGCGAAAACCAGTGAAATAACTGTGGCAATCTGCACAACCTCACTAAAAACAGCGAAAACCACTGAAATAACAGTCACAATCTGCAAAGCCTCACTAATAAAAGCGAAAACCAGTGAAATAACTGTGGCAATCTGCACAACCTCACTAATAACAGCGAAAACCACTGAAATAACAGTCACAATCTGCAAAGCCTCACTTATAACAGCGAAAACCAGTGAAATAACTGTGGCAATCTGCACAACCTCACTAATAACAGCGAAAACCACTGAAATAACAGTCACAATCTGCAAAGCCTCACTAATAACAGCGAAAACCACTGAAATAACTGTGGCAATCTGCAAAGCCTCACTAATAACAGCGAAAACCACTGAAATAACTGTGGCAATCTGCACAACCTCACTAATAACAGCGAAAACCACTGAAATAACAGTCACAATCTGCAAAGCCTCACTAATAACAGCGAAAACCAGTGAAATAACTGTGGCAATCTGCACAACCTCACTAATAACAGCGAAAACCACTGAAATAACAGTCACAATCTGCAAAGCCTCACTAATAACAGCGAAAACCAGTGAAATAACTGTGGCAATCTGCACAACCTCACTAATAACAGCGAAAACCACTGAAATAACAGTCACAATCTGCAAAGCCTCACTTATAACAGCGAAAACCAGTGAAATAACTGTGGCAATCTGCACAACCTCACTAATAACAGCGAAAACCACTGAAATAACAGTCACAATCTGCAAAGCCTCACTAATAACAGCGAAAACCAGTGAAATAACTGTGGCAATCTGCACAACCTCACTAATAACAGCGAAAACCACTGAAATAACAAACACAATCTGCAAAGCCTCACTAATAACAGCGAAAACCACTGAAATAACTGTGGCAATCTGCACAACCTCACTAATAACAGCGAAAACCACTGAAATAACAGTCACAATCTGCAAAGCCTCACTAATAACAGCGAAAACCACTGAAATAACTGTGGCAATCTGCACAATCTCACTAATAACAGCGAAAACCACTGAAATAACAGTCACAATCTGCAAAGCCTCACTTATAACAGCGAAAACCAGTGAAATAACTGTGGCAATCTGCACAACCTCACTAATAACAGCGAAAACCACTGAAATAACAGTCACAATCTGCAAAACCTCACTAATAACAGCGAAAACCAGTGAAATAACTGTGGCAATCTGCACAACCTCACTAATAACAGCGAAAACAACTGAAATAACAGTCACAATCTGCAAAGCCTCACTAATAACAGCGAAAACCACTGAAATAACTGTGGCAATCTGCACTACCTCACTAATAACAGCGAAAACCACTGAAATAACAGTCACAATCTGCAAAGCCTCACTAATAACAGCGAAAACCACTGAAATAACTGTGGCAATCTGCACAATCTCACTAATAACAGCGAAAACCACTGAAATAACAGTCACAATCTGCAAAGCCTGACTTATAACAGCGAAAACCAGTGAAATAACTGTGGCAATCTGCACAACCTCACTAATAACAGCGAAAACCACTGAAATAACAGTCACAATCTGCAAAGCCTCACTAATAACAGCGAAAACCAGTGAAATAACTGTGGCAATCTGCACAACCTCACTAATAACAGCGAAAACCACTGAAATAACAGTCACAATCTGCAAAGCCTCACTAATAACAGCGAAAACCAGTGAAATAACTGTGGCAATCTGCACAATCTCACTAATAACAGCGAAAACCACTGAAATAACAGTCACAATCTGCAAAGCCTCACTAATAACAGCGAAAACCAGTGATATAACTGTGGCAATCTGCACAACCTCACTAATAACAGCGAAAACCACTGAAGTAACAGTCACAATCTGCAAAGCCTCACTAATAACAGCGAAAACCACTGAAATAACTGTGGCAATCTGCACAACCTCACCAATAACAGCGAAAACCACTGAAATAACAGTCACAATCTGCAAAGCCTCACTTATAACAGCGAAAACCAGTGAAATAACTGTGGCAATCTGCACAACCTCACTAATAACAGCGAAAACCACTGAAATAACAGTCACAATCTGCAAGGCCTCACTTATAACAGCGAAAACCAGTAAAATAACTGTGGCAATCTGCACAACCTCACTAATAACAGCGAAAACCACTGAAATAACAGTCACAATCTGCAAAGCCTCACTAATAACAGCGAAAACCAGTGAAATAACTGTGGCAATCTGCACAACCTCACTAATAACAGCGAAAACCACTGAAATAACAGTCACAATCTGCAAAGCCTCACTAATAACAGCGAAAACCAGTGAAATAACTGTGGCAATCTGCACAATCTCACTAATAACAGCGAAAACCACTGAAATAACAGTCACAATCTGCAAAGCCTCACTAATAACAGCGAAAACCAGTGAAATAACTGTGGCAATCTGCACAATCTCACTAATAACAGCGAAAACCACTGAAATAACAGTCACAATCTGCAAAGCCTCACTTATAACAGCGAAAACCAGTGAAATAACTGTGGCAATCTGCACAACCTCACTAATAACAGCGAAAACCACTGAAATAACAGTCACAATCTGCAAAGCCTCACTAATAACAGCGAAAACCAGTGAAATAACTGTGGCAATCTGCACAACCTCACTAATAACAGCGAAAACCACTGAAATAACAGTCACAATCTGCAAAGCCTCACTAATAACAGCGAAAACCAGTGAAATAACTGTGGCAATCTGCACAACCTCACTAATAACAGCGAAAACCACTGAAATAACAGTCACAATCTGCAAAGCCTCACTAATAACAGCGAAAACCAGTGAAATAACTGTGGCAATCTGCACAACCTCACTAATAACAGCGAAAACCACTGAAATAACAGTCACAATCTGCAAAGCCTCACTAATAACAGCGAAAACCAGTGAAATAACTGTGGCAATCTGCACAACCTCACTAATAACAGCGAAAACCACTGAAATAACAGTCACAATCTGCAAAGCCTCACTAATAACAGCGAAAACCAGTGGAATAACTGTGGCAATCTGCACAATCTCACTAATAACAGCGAAAACCACTGAAATAACAGTCACAATCTGCAAAGCCTCACTAATAACAGCGAAAACCAGTGATATAACTGTGGCAATCTGCACAACCTCACTAATAACAGCGAAAACCACTGAAATAACAGTCAAAATCTGCAAAGCCTCACTAATAACAGCGAAAACCACTGAAATAACTGTGGCAATCTGCACAACCTCACTAATAACAGCGAAAACCACTGAAATAACAGTCACAATCTGCAAAGCCTCACTTATAACAGCGAAAACCAGTGAAATAACTGTGGCAATCTGCACAACCTCACTAATAACAGCGAAAACCACTGAAATAACAGTCACAATCTGCAAAGCCTCACTTATAACAGCGAAAACCAGTGAAATAACTGTGGCAATCTGCACAACCTCACTAATAACAGCGAAAACCACTGAAATAACAGTCACAATCTGCAAAGCCTCACTAATAACAGCGAAAACCAGTGAAATAACTGTGGCAATCTGCACAACCTCACTAATAACAGCGAAAACCACTGAAATAACAGTCACAATCTGCAAAGCCTCACTAATAACAGCGAAAACCAGTGAAATAACTGTGGCAATCTGCACAATCTCACTAATAACAGCGAAAACCACTGAAATAACAGTCACAATCTGCAAAGCCTTACTTATAACAGCGAAAACCAGTGAAATAACTGTGGCAATCTGCACAACCTCACTAATAACAGCGAAAACCACTGAAATAACAGTCACAATCTGCAAAGCCTCACTAATAACAGCGAAAACCAGTGAAATAACTGTGGCAATCTGCACAACCTCACTAATAACAGCGAAAACCACTGAAATAACAGTCACAATCTGCAAAGCCTCACTAATAACAGCGAAAACCAGTGAAATAACTGTGGCAATCTGCACAACCTCACTAATAACAGCTGTAAGGATATAAGAAATTACAAATTGTTAGGAACTAAAAAGAATAAATTGTTATTGTTAGAATGCTGTTAGTAAGATTAAGTTAGTAGAATGCTGTTAGTAAGAAAAACACCTAAAGTTAATTACAGCTAGTAAGTTGCCTACTTTTAGGGTATTTGTATTTATTTTGGATAAGCTAGCAAATTGCATACTACTAGGAAACTTAAATAATTGTATTAGGTAATAATATATTTTTAAACACTAAGCATAAATTCAGAATTAGGTTAAGCATACATTCTTAAACTACCAATTAATAACAAAAGAAATTCTTTAGGGTACATCAACCTTTTATGGTGGGGATCACAAACAAAGGGTTAAATTTAGTATAAAAACTGTATGATAGTACCAAATAAATCAGTCTTATCAAGACCAGTAAAACTTAATCAAATTGTTTACATTCTCACAAGCGAGCAGCACTGCACGATTGAGTACGCCAATTTGCAGATATGCAAAGGCAATAAATTAATTTAACATAACATTTAAATAATGATATCCAAACATTACATGGCGATCCTGCAAATTCAGTGTCAACACTGAAGGAAAGATTACACCAAGCTTTGAAGGATGTGACTGCTGGACCAAGGCCAATCCCCATTTCCAAATACAACAAGCAGCAGAACAAAAACGAGTTTGAAGAGGACGTCAATGCCCAGAAGAAAAGGAAAACAATAACGTTGGAGGAATATAGGAAGAGGCAGATTCAACAGCCGCAGAATAAGAAATCAACGGTGAATGCAACATCCTCATCTATAAAAAGACAGAGGACCAGAGGAGGAAAATTAAATAAAATTAGAAAGGAGCTGGCAAATCTATATTTTTTAGCCAGTATAAGCAAAGGACAAGAAAAAGATGTTTTTGTTCAAAAAATAAAACAAATAAAATCTGAGAGGAAATTATATATGAAAAACAAAAATAAAGAAAGAACACACTAAAATACAACATTGTAACGCTTATTCCTTAAAATGGGCAAATCGGGTTCAAAAATAAAAGAAGAATTAATAATAAATAACAATGCTGGGACTTCTACATCGAATGTCGGTAATACGCTACAAAGTAGATTTTTGGGGGATATAGAATTGATTTTAGTAGTTTTAGGAATTTTGATTGGAGGATTTTTATTGATGAAAAAGTTGAAAGAATATTTAAACAATACTGTAAAAAGGCAAATATCTGTTCAGCATGTGTAAAAAATGAATGACATAGAAACTGTAATAGAAAATATTAATAAAACAACGATAAATTTCACTAAAAACCCAAATAGAATATACTCCTCTTCTCATTTACTAATAAAGTTAACAGAGCTAAGAAGCATCAAACTTAAATTCAACACAAAATATCTAGAAATCTTAAATGTTGATAAAGAACTAGCCATCAAGGTGAAAGAAAGATTTAGTAAGGCGTATAATACTTTAGAAAATATTTTAGATAATAATATTAAAAAGACTTTAGAGAACGATAAGACCAATATGACTTCCTTCGATATTTCGCTTAGTTTAAAAGTAATACCTGAATTTCAGGGTGAAACAAAAAATTTGAATAATTTCCTAAATTTGATAGAATTTTTGTACAATGATTTGAAAGACAATATAGAAAAAGAAAAATTAATAAAATTTGTTCTTAAAACTAGACTTTCAGAAACAGTTAAAAATAAACTTAGCATTTTACAAGCACCCACAGATTTAGCAACTTTGCGCGAAAAGCTTCAAGAATTATATAGAACTAATAAAACCCCATTAAAAATACAAACAGAACTATCAAAATCTATACAGGGGCATAAAACTGCTAGGGACTTTGCTAGTCAGGTTGAGAATTTGGTAGCCCAACTAAATGGACTACAAATAGCTGAGCAAGGGGAAGAACATAGACAGATAATTTCAAAATTAAATGATCAGATAGGGTTGAACTCATTCAAACATGGTTTGCAAGAACCAATTAAATCCACGGTCTTCGCAGCAATGCCAAAAAATCTTCAAGAAGCTATTAGAATAGCCAGTGAAGCAGAGGTTCCAAACAGACCTCAAGTGTTAAGCTATAATAGCAGAAATGACAGGAATTCAGGTTTCCGTCCAAAACAAAATCAAAACTATGGTGTTAGGAATAATTATCAAAATAAACCATTCAGAAATTCAAATTTTCGTAACAATAATTTCCGAAATCGCTCTAGAAACAACAATAATTATAGGAACAATAATCGAAACAATAATGCCAATCAAAACCGAAATAATAGCAACGGGTTTAACCGTTTCTCTCATAATAACAACTCGGGAAATAATTCAAATGACAGGGGAAGAAGGGTCAATGTAATAAACTCGGGAAACGAAGTAGTCCCCGAGGAGTCGGGGGAACAATAGATAAAGCTAAAATATATAATTTCGACACAAAGTTAACAAACTTTATTTCGCTTAAAACAAATAAAAATCAGACACATAACTCGTTCTTAATCGATACAGGAGCAGATATTTCAATTATTAAACATGAATGTGTAGCCAATAAAGAAAGTATACAAACAAATAAAAGATGCGCCATTACAGGCATCACGAACACAAACATGAACTCATTAGGCACCATCATTTCAACGTTCCATATCAACAATGAAAAATTTGTTCAAGAGTTACATGTAGTTGACGATGACTTCCCAATATTGACTGACGGAATAATAGGTCGAGATTTCCTGATACAGACAAAAAGTATTATAAATTATGAAACATTTATGATTTCCTTATACATTAATAATACCGAAACGATGATACCAATTCAAACGAAATTACCACAGTACCAAGATATAAGGGTTCCTGCCAGATCAAAAATAATTCACCCGTTAAGTATAGCAGTAGATACAGATAGTACTGTACTCAGTCAGGAAATAGATGAAGGTATTTTTCTAGCAAATACGATAATTCCAGCAAAAGGAATACCTCATGTACAAATACTAAATACCTTGGAAGAGGATAAAGTGATTAAGAAGCTAACAATAGAGGTCGAACCGCTAAATAAATATCATATATGTACCATGAATCAAGCAAAAGAAAACAAAAGTCGTACTACAAAACTGTTGGAAGAACTTAATATTGATGATAAGCATGCGAAAGCTCACATATTAGAAATCTGTAAAAATTTCGCAGATATATTTCACCTTCCTGGTGACATATTAACCTGCAACAACTTTTATGAACAGAATATACCAGTACATGATAAAACTCCGGTCTATATTAAAAACTACAGGTTACCTCAAGCACAGAAATCTGAAATTCAAAATCAAGTACAAAAACTCCTAGACAATGATATAATAGAACCGTCCATCAGTGCATACAACTCACCACTTCTCATTGTTCCTAAAAAATCTGACGATGCTAATAAGAAATGGCGACTAGTCGTGGACTTTAGACAATTGAATAAAAAGATTATTGATGATAGATTTCCATTAACACGACTAGAAGATGTACTAGATAAGTTAGGCAGAGCAAGATACTTTACAACTCTTGACCTGTCAGATTCTTTTCATCAAATTCCTCTTAACAAGAATTCAAGGCCATACACAGCATTTTCCACTGACAAGGGACACTTCCAATTTAAAAGATTACGATTACCTTTTGGCTTAAAAATTTCAACGAACAGTTTCCAAAGAATGCTTTCAATTGCGTTAGCCGGATTAGACTCAGAGGCATTTTTATATGTTGATGATGTCATAATATTTGGATGTAGCTTGAAACATCATAACAGCAATTTAATTAAAACATTTGAAAAATTGCGGGAATATAATTTAAAATTAAACCCGAAGAAATGTAATTTTTTACAATCGGAAGTGACATACCTAGGACATCTTATAACCAACGAGGTATACGCGCAGATCCAAAAAAATGTGACACAGTTCTGAATTACCCGGTTCCTAAAAATTCTGATGAAATTCGAAGATTTGTTGCTTTCTGCAATTATTACCGACGCTTCATACCAAATTTTGCCAAAATAGCAAAACCGCTGAATAATTTGTCAAAAAAAATGTCACGTTTTCTTGGACCAAAGAGTGTGAAGAAGCATTCAACCTTTTAAAAACTAAACTTTTCTCATCTCCTATTTTACAATATCCAAATTTTGATCAAAAATTTATTTTAACAACTGATGCTTCGCAATATGCTCTAGGAGCAATTCTTTCGCAAGGTGATATTGGTGAGGACCTTCCCATTTCTTACGCAAGCCGTAGTTTAAACAAACATGAAGTTAATAAACCAATAATTGAAAAGGAACTTTTAGCTATACACTGGGCCATAAATTACTTCAGGCCATACATTTACGGAAGAAAATTCACTGTAGTAACTGACCATAGACCTTTAGTGAGCTTATTTACACACAAAAATCCGTCTTCCAAACTAATGCGCATACGGTTAGATTTAATAGACTATGATTTCGATATCGTCTATAAACAGGGAAAAATAAACACGAATGCAGATGCTTTATCACGCATAAATATAAATTCAGATATGCTTAAAGCAATGATTCCAAGAGAAATTAATGTAGTTACGCGAAACATGTCGAAGAAAAATGATGATTATATCGAGGAAAGTAAACATTCTCAAAAGAAGAAGCCTGATCAACTCCATTCTTGGGAATGCACTTCCATCTCAGAAACGCGAAATGTTCAAAAGTTGAAAATTGAGCTTAAAAAAATTAATGGCATGCCGGAGGTTATACTGAAAAATAATTAAGTAATATGGAGAATAAGTGATAATCCGAATAAGGACTTAGGTCAATGTTTGGAGAAGCTCATTCAAGAAACTGAAGATTCTAATATAAAAGAACTAGCGCTAGCAACTGATAGTGAATTATTTAAACTTTATACAATAGAAAAATTTAAGAATGAATTTAATAGATTGCAATCTAAAGAAGGAAAACTGAATTTAAAAGTATTATTGTATAACCCTCCACAAAGAATATATGATTATAAGAAACAAAAAGAGATAATCCAAGAATTTCATGATTCTCCACAAGGTGGCCACTCAGGAGTTAAAAGAACTATTAATAGAATAAAACAAAGATATATTTGGAAAAACTTGAACAAAATGGTAAAAGCTCATATTAATAATTGCAAGATTTGCACACGCAATAAAATAACAAGACATGTTAAAGAAGAAATGGTACTCACAGAAACACCAACAAACAGTTTCGAAATTGTAGCGATAGATACGGTAGGACCCTTACCATTAGTCAACGACTACAGATACATCTTAACTATTCAGTGTGAACTAACCAAATACGTAGAAGCAATTCCTATTGCCAATAAAGAAGCTCTGACTATAGCAAAGACCTTAACAGAAAAATTCATTCTAAAATATGGATTCTTTAAAACTGTCAAAACCGATATGGGAACAGAGTTTATTAACGAAATTTTTAAAAATGTGACAAAATTGCTAAATATTAAACACAAAACTTCAACCCCGTATCACCATGAATCTTTAGGATCATTAGAAAGAAATCATAGGGTATTAAAGCAATATCTATTATCCTTTGCCACTGACTATGAATGGGATAAATGGATTCCTTACTACACATTTTGTTATAATACAACACCACATGTAGACACAGGTTTCACACCATATGAACTAATATTTGGGAAATTAGCAAATTTACCAACGAACATAATAAAAAACAATTCACCCGTATATAACATTGCAGATTATGCTAAAGAACTTACATTAAGATTAAAACATGCACATGAACAAGCGAAGGTCTTATTGGAAATATCGAAGAATAAAAGAAAGGAAGAATATGATAAAGTCACTAATCCGTTAAAAATAAAAATTGGAGATTATGTCTTTTTAAAAAATGAAAATACGAGAAAATTAGATAGCCCTTACAAAGGTCCATTTAAGGTTACAGATATAAAAGGAGTAAATATAAGTGTTAAAATTAATAACAAAATCAAAACATTCCACAAAAATAATGTCAAACCTTCATAATATAGATCATAGTAATAGAATAAGAAAGCATATTATACAAAAAAAAATAAAAAAAAATTTTTTATAAATATAAAAATTTTTTATTAAAAGGAAAGGGATGTAAGGATATTAGAAATTACAAATTGTTAGGAACTAAAAAGAATAAATTGTTATTGTTAGAATGCTGTTAGTAAGAAAAACACCTAAAGTTAATTACAGCTAGTAAGTTGCCTACTTTTAGGGTATTTGTATTTATTTTGGATAAGCTAGCAAATTGCATACTACTAGGAAACTTAAATAATTGTATTAGGTAATAATATATTTTTAAACACTAAGCATAAATTCAGAATTAGGTTAAGCATACATTCTTAAACTACCAATTAATAACAAAAGAAATTCTTTAGGGTACATGAACCTTTTATGGTGGGGATCACAAACAAAGGGTTAAATTTAGTATAAAAACTGTATGATAGTACCAAATAAATCAGTCTTATCAAGACCAGTAAAACTTAATCAAATTGTTTACATTCTCACAAGCGAGCAGCACTGCACGAGTGAGTACGCCAATTTGCAGATATGCAAAGGCAATAAATTAATTTAACATAACATTTAAATAATGATATCCAAACATTACACAGCGAAAACCACTGAAATAACAGTCACAATCTGCAAAGCCTCACTAATAACAGCGAAAACCAGTGAAATAACTGTGGCAATCTGCACAACCTCACTAATAACAGCGAAAACCACTGAAATAATAGTCACAATCTGCAAAGCCTCACTAATAACAGCGAAAACCAGTGAAATAACTGTGGCAATCTGCACAATCTCACTAATAACAGCGAAAACCACTGAAATAACAGTCACAATCTGCAAAGCCTCACTTATAACAGCGAAAACCAGTGAAATAACTGTGGCAATCTGCACAACCTCACTAATAACAGCGAAAACCACTGAAATAACAGTCACAATCTGCAAAGCCTCACTAATAACAGCGAAAACCAGTGAAATAACTGTGGCAATCTGCACAACCTCACTAATAACAGCGAAAACCACTGAAATAACAGTCACAATCTGCAAAGCCTCACTAATAACAGCGAAAACCAGTGAAATAACTGTGGCAATCTGCACAACCTCACTAATAACAGCGAAAACCACTGAAATAACAGTCACAATCTGCAAAGCCTCACTAATAACAGCGAAAACCAGTGAAATAACTGTGGCAATCTGCACAACCTCACTAATAACAGCGAAAACCACTGAAATAACAGTCACAATCTGCAAAGCCTCACTAATAACAGCGAAAACCAGTGAAATAACTGTGGCAATCTGCACAACCTCACTAATAACAGCGAAAACCACTGAAATAACAGTCACAATCTGCAAAGCCTCACTTATAACAGCGAAAACCAGTGAAATAACTGTGGCAATCTGCACAACCTCACTAATAACAGCGAAAACCACTGAAATAACAGTCACAATCTGCAAAGCCTCACTTATAACAGCGAAAACCAGTGAAATAACTGTGGCAATCTGCACAACCTCACTAATAACAGCGAAAACCACTGAAATAACAGTCACAATCTGCAAAGCCTCACTTATAACAGCGAAAACCAGTGAAATAACTGTGGCAATCTGCACAACCTCACTAATAACAGCGAAAACCACTGAAATAACAGTCACAATCTGCAAAGCCTCACTTATAACAGCGAAAACCAGTGAAATAACTGTGGCAATCTGCACAACCTCACTAATAACAGCGAAAACCACTGAAATAACAGTCACAATCTGCAAAGCCTCACTTATAACAGCGAAAACCAGTGAAATAACTGTGGCAATCTGCACAACCTCACTAATAACAGCGAAAACCACTGAAATAACAGTCACAATCTGCAAAGCCTCACTTATAACAGCGAAAACCAGTGAAATAACTGTGGCAATCTGCACAACCTCACTAATAACAGCGAAAACCACTGAAATAACAGTCACAATCTGCAAAGCCTCACTTATAACAGCGAAAACCAGTGAAATAACTGTGGCAATCTGCACAACCTCACTAATAACAGCGAAAACCACTGAAATAACAGTCACAATCTGCAAAGCCTCACTTATAACAGCGAAAACCAGTGAAATAACTGTGGCAATCTGCACAACCTCACTAATAACAGCGAAAACCACTGAAATAACAGTCACAATCTGCAAAGCCTCACTAATAACAGCGAAAACCAGTGAAATAACTGTGGCAATCTGCACAGCCTCACTAATAACAGCGAAAACCACTGAAATAACAGTCACAATCTGCAAAGCCTCACTAATAACAGCGAAAACCAGTGAAATAACTGTGGCAATCTGCACAACCTCACTAATAACAGCGAAAACCACTGAAATAACAGTCACAATCTGCAAAGCCTCACTAATAACAGCGAAAACCAGTGAAATAACTGTGGCAATCTGCACAATCTCACTAATAACAGCGAAAACCACTGAAATAACAGTCACAATCTGCAAAGCCTCACTAATAACAGCGAAAACCACTGAAATAACTGTGGCAATCTGCACAACCTCCCTAATAACAGCGAAAACCACTGAAATAACAGTCACAATCTGCAAAGCCTCACTAATAACAGCGAAAACCACTGAAATAACTGTGGCAATCTGCACAACCTCACTAATAACAGCGAAAACCACTGAAATAACAGTCACAATCTGCAAAGCCTCACTTATAACAGCGAAAACCAGTGAAATAACTGTGGCAATCTGCACAACCTCACTAATAACAGCGAAAACCACTGAAATAACAGTCACAATTTGCAAAGCCTCACTAATAACAGCGAAAACCACTGAAATAACTGTGGCAATCTGCACAATCTCACTAATAACAGCGAAAACCACTGAAATAACAGTCACAATCTGCAAAGCCTCACTTATAACAGCGAAAACCAGTGAAATAACTGTGGCAATCTGCACAACCTCACTAATAACAGCGAAAACCACTGAAATAACAGTCACAATCTGCAAAGCCTCACTAATAACAGCGAAAACCAGTGAAATAACTGTGGCAATCTGCACAACCTCACTAATAACAGCGAAAACCACTGAAATAACAGTCACAATCTGCAAAGCCTCACTAATAACAGCGAAAACCAGTGAAATAACTGTGGCAATCTGCACAACCTCACTAATAACAGCGAAAACCACTGAAATAACAGTCACAATCTGCAAAGCCTCACTAATAACAGCGAAAACCAGTGATATAACTGTGGCAATCTGCACAACCTCACTAATAACAGCGAAAACCACTGAAATAACAGTCACAATCTGCAAAGCCTCACTAATAACAGCGAAAACCACTGAAATAACTGTGGCAATCTGCACAACCTCACTAATAACAGCGAAAACCACTGAAATAACAGTCACAATCTGCAAAGCCTCACTTATAACAGCGAAAACCAGTTAAATAACTATGGCAATCTGCACAACCTCACTAATAACAGCGAAAACCACTGAAATAACAGTCACAATCTGCAAAGCCTCACTTATAACAGCGAAAACCAGTGAAATAACTGTGGCAATCTGCACAACCTCACTAATAACAGCGAAAACCACTGAAATAACAGTCACAATCTGCAAAGCCTCACTAATAACATCGAAAACCAGTGAAATAACTGTGGCAATCTGCACAACCTCACTAATAACAGCGAAAACCACTGAAATAACAGTCACAATCTGCAAAGCCTCACTAATAACAGCGAAAACCAGTGAAATAACTGTGGCAATCTGCACAATCTCACTAATAACAGCGAAAACCACTGAAATAACAGTCACAATCTGCAAAGCCTCACTTATAACAGCGAAAACCAGTGAAATAACTGTGGCAATCTGCACAACCTCACTAATAACAGCGAAAACCACTGAAATAACTGTCACAATCTGCAAAGCCTCACTAATAACAGCGAAAACCAGTGAAATAACTGTGGCAATCTGCAAAACCTCACTAATAACAGCGAAAACCACTGAAATAACAGTCACAATCTGCAAAGCCTCACTAATAACAGAGAAAACCAGTGAAATAACTGTGGCAATCTGCACAATCTCACTAATAACAGCGAAAACCACTGAAATAACAGTCACAATCTGCAAAGCCTCACTTATAACAGCGAAAACCAGTGAAATAACTGTGGCAATCTGCACAACCTCACTAATAACAGCGAAAACCACTGAAATAACAGTCACAATCTGCAAAGCCTCACTTATAACAGCGAAAACTAGTGAAATAACTGTGGCAATCTGCACAACCTCACTAATAACAGCGAAAACCACTGAAATAACAGTCACAATCTGCAAAGCCTCACTTATAACAGCGAAAACCAGTGAAATAACTGTGGCAATCTGCACAACCTCACTAATAACAGTGAAAACCACTGAAATAACAGTCACAATCTGCAAAGCCTCACTAATAACAGCGAAAACCACTGAAATAACTGTGGCAATCTGCACAACCTCACTAATAACAGCGAAAACCACTGAAATAACAGTCACAATCTGCAAAGCCTCACTAATAACAGCGAAAACCACTGAAATAACTGTGGCAATCTGCACAATCTCACCAATAACAGCGAAAACCACTGAAATAACAGTCACAATCTGCAAAGCCTCACTTATAACAGCGAAAACCAGTGAAATAACTGTGGCAATCTGCACAACCTCACTAATAACAGCGAAAACCACTGAAATAACAGTCACAATCTGCAAAGCCTCACTAATAACAGCGAAAACCAGTGAAATAACTGTGGCAATCTGCACAACCTCACTAATAACAGCGAAAACCACTGAAATAACAGTCACAATCTGCAAAGCCTCACTTATAACAGCGAAAACCAGTGAAATAACTGTGGCAATCTGCACAACCTCACTAATAACAGCGAAAACCACTGAAATAACAGTCACAATCTGCAAAGCCTCACTTATAACAGCGAAAACTAGTGAAATAACTGTGGCAATCTGCACAACCTCACTAATAACAGCGAAAACCACTGAAATAACAGTCACAATCTGCAAAACCTCACTTATAACAGCGAAAACCAGTGAAATAACTGTGGCAATCTGCACAACCTCACTAATAACAGTGAAAACCACTGAAATAACAGTCACAATCTGCAAAGCCTCACTAATAACAGCGAAAACCACTGAAATAACTGTGGCAATCTGCACAACCTCACTAATAACAGCGAAAACCACTGAAATAACAGTCACAATCTGCAAAGCCTCACTAATAACAGCGAAAACCACTGAAATAACTGTGGCAATCTGCACAACCTCACTAATAACAGCGAAAACCACTGAAATAACAGTCACAATCTGCAAAGCCTCCCTAATAACAGCGAAAACCAGTGAAATAACTGTGGCAATCTGCACAACCTCACTAATAACAGCGAAAACCACTGAAATAACAGTCACAATCTGCAAAGCCTCACTAATAACAGCGAAAACCAGTGAAATAACTGTGGCAATCTGCACAACCTCACTAATAACAGCGAAAACCACTGAAATAACAGTCACAATCTGCAAAGCCTCACTAATAACAGCGAAAACCAGTGAAATAACTGTGGCAATCTGCACAACCTCACTAATAACAGCGAAAACCACTGAAATAACAGTCACAATCTGCAAAGCCTCACTAATAACAGCGAAAACCAGTGAAATAACTGTGGCAATCTGCACAACCTCACTAATAACAGCGAAAACCACTGAAATAACAGTCACAATCTGCAAAGCCTCACTAATAACAGCGAAAACCAGTGAAATAACTGTGGCAATCTGCACAACCTCACTAATAACAGCGAAAACCACTGAAGTAACAGTCACAATCTGCAAAGCCTCACTAATAACAGCGAAAACCAGTGAAATAACTGTGGCAATCTGCACAACCTCACTAATAACAGCGAAAACCACTGAAATAACAGTCACAATCTGCAAAGCCTCACTTATAACAGCGAAAACCAGTGAAATAACTGTGGCAATCTGCACAACCTCACTAATAACAGCGAAAACCACTGAAATAACAGTCACAATCTGCAAAGCCTCACTAATAACAGCGAAAACCAGTGAAATAACTGTGGCAATCTGCACAACCTCACTAATAACAGCGAAAACCACTGAAATAACAGTCACAATCTGCAAAGCCTCACTAATAACAGCGAAAACCACTGAAATAACTGTGGCAATCTGCACAACCTCACTAATAACAGCGAAAACCACTGAAATAACAGTCACAATCTGCAAAGCCTCACTCATAACAGCGAAAACCAGTGAAATAACTGTGGCAATCTGCACAACCTCACTAATAACAGCGAAAACCACTGAAATAACAGTCACAATCTGCAAAGCCTCACTAATAACAGCGAAAACCAGTGAAATAACTGTGGCAATCTGCACAACCTCACTAATAACAGCGAAAACCACTGAAATAACAGTCACAATCTGCAAAGCCTCACTTATAACAGCGAAAACCAGTGAAATAACTGTGGCAATCTGCACAACCTCACTAATAACAGCGAAAACCACTGAAATAACAGTCACAATCTGCAAAGCCTCACTAATAACAGCGAAAACCAGTGAAATAACTGTGGCAATCTGCACAACCTCACTAATAACAGCGAAAACCACTGAAATATCAGTCACAATCTGCAAAGCCTCACTAATAACAGCGAAAACCAGTGAAATAACTGTGGCAATCTGCACAACCTCACTAATAACAGCGAAAACCACTGAAATAACATCACAATCTGCAAAGCCTCACTAATAACAGCGAAAACCAGTGAAATAACTGTGGCAATCTGCACAACCTCACTAATAACAGCGAAAACCACTGAAATAACAGTCACAATCTGCAAAGCCTCACTTATAACAGCGAAAACCAGTGAAATAACTGTGGCAATCTGCACAACCTCACTAATAACAGCGAAAACCACTGAAATAACAGTCTCAATCTGCAAAGCCTCACTTACAACAGCGAAAACCAGTGAAATAACTGTGGCAATCTGCACAACCTCACTAATAACAGCGAAAACCACTGAAATAACAGTCACAATCTGCAAAGCCTCACTTATAACAGCGAAAACCAGTGAAATAACTGTGGCAATCTGCACAACCTCACTAATAACAGCGAAAACCACTGAAATAACAGTCACAATCTGCAAAGCCTCACTAATAACAGCGAAAACCAGTGAAATAACTGTGGCAATCTGCACAACCTCACTAATAACAGCGAAAACCACTGAAATAACAGTCACAATCTGCAAAGCCTCACTTATAACAGCGAAAACCAGTGAAATAACTGTGGCAATCTGCACAACCTCACTAATAACAGCGAAAACCACTGAAATAACAGTCACAATCTGCAAAGCCTCACTTATAACAGCGAAAACCAGTGAAATAACTGTGGCAATCTGCACAACCTCACTAATAACAGCGAAAACCACTGAAATAACAGTCACAATCTGCAAAGCCTCACTAATAACAGCGAAAACCAGTGAAATAACTGTGGCAATCTGCACAACCTCACTAATAACAGCGAAAACCACTGAAATAACAGTCACAATCTGCAAAGCCTCACTAATAACAGCGAAAACCAGTGAAATAACTGTGGCAATCTGCACAACCTCACTAATAACAGCGAAGACCACTGAAATAGCAGTCACAATCTGCAAAGCCTCACTCATAACAGCGAAAACCAGTGAAATAACTGTGGCAATCTGCACAACCTCACTAATAACAGCGAAAACCACTGAAATAACAGTCACAATCTGCAAAGCCTCACTAATAACAGCGAAAACCAGTGAAATAACTGTGGCAATCTGCACAACCTCACTAATAACAGCGAAAACCACTGAAATAACAGTCACAATCTGCAAAGCCTCACTTATAACAGCGAAAACCAGTGAAATAACTGTGGCAATCTGCACAACCTCACTAATAACAGCGAAAACCACTGAAATAACAGTCACAATCTGCAAAGCCTCACTTATAACAGCGAAAACCAGTGAAATAACTGTGGCAATCTGCACAACCTCACTAATAACAGCGAAAACCACTGAAATAACAGTCACAATCTGCAAAGCCTCACTAATAACAGCGAAAACCAGTGAAATAACTGTGGCAATCTGCACAACCTCACTAATAACAGCGAAAACCACTGAAATAACAGTCACAATCTGCAAAGCCTCACTAATAACAGCAAAAACCAGTGAAATAACTGTGGCAATCTGCACAACCTCACTAATAACAGCGAAAACCACTGAAATAACAGTCACAATCTGCAAAGCCTCACTCATAACAGCGAAAACCAGTGAAATAACTGTGGCAATCTGCACAACCTCACTAATAACAGCGAAAACCACTGAAATAACAGTCACAATCTGCAAAGCCTCACTAATAACAGCGAAAACCAGTGAAATAACTGTGGCAATCTGCACAACCTCACTAATAACAGCGAAAACCACTGAAATAACAGTCACAATCTGCAAAGCCTCACTAATAACAGCGAAAACCAGTGAAATAACTGTGGCAATCTGCACAACCTCACTAATAACAGCGAAAACCACTGAAATAACAGTCACAATCTGCAAAACCTCACTAATAACAGCGAAAACCACTGAAATAACTGTGGCAATCTGCACAACCTCACTAATAACAGCGAAAACCATTGAAATAACAGTCACAATCTGCAAAGCCTTACTAATAACAGCGAAAACCAGTGAAATAACTGTGGCAATCTGCACAACCTCACTAATAACAGCGAAAACCACTGAAATAACAGTCACAATCTGCAAAGCCTCACTAATAACAGCGAAAACCAGTGAAATAACTGTGGCAATCTGCACAACCTCACTAATAACAGCGAAAACCACTGAAATAACAGTCACAATCTGCAAAGCCTCACTAATAACAGCGAAAACCAGTGAAATAACTGTGGCAATCTGCACAACCTCACTAATAACAGCGAAAACCACTGAAATAACAGTCACAATCTGCAAAGCCTCACTAATAACAGCGAAAACCAGTGAAATAACTGTGGCAATCTGCACAACCTCACTAATAACAGCGAAAACCACTGAAATAACAGTCACAATCTGCAAAGCCTCACTAATAACAGCGAAAACCAGTGAAATAACTGTGGCAATCTGCACAACCTCACTAATAACAGCGAAAACCACTGAAATAACAGTCACAATCTGCAAAGCCTCACTTATAACAGCGAAAACCAGTGAAATAACTGTGGCAATCTGCACAACCTCACTAATAACAGCGAAAACCACTGAAATAACAGTCACAATCTGCAAAGCCTCACTAATAACAGCGAAAACCAGTGAAATAACTGTGGCAATCTGCACAACCTCACTAATAACAGCGAAAACCACTGAAATAACAGTCACAATCTGCAAAGCCTCACTAATAACAGCGAAAACCAGTGAAATAACTGTGGCAATCTGCACAACCTCACTAATAACAGCGAAAACCACTGAAATAACAGTCACAATTTGCAAAGCCTCACTTATAACAGCGAAAACCAGTGAAATAACTGTGGCAATCTGCACAACCTCACTAATAACAGCGAAAACCACTGAAATAACAGTCACAATCTGCAAAGCCTCACTTATAACAGCGAAAACCAGTGAAGTAACTGTGGCAATCTGCACAACCTCACTAATAACAGCGAAAACCACTGAAATAACAGTCACAATCTGCAAAGCCTCACTAATAACAGCGAAAACCACTGAAATAACTGTGGCAATCTGCACAACCTCACTAATAACAGCGAAAACCACTGAAATAACAGTCACAATCTGCAAAGCCTCACTAATAACAGCGAAAACCAGTGAAATAACTGTGGCAATCTGCACAACCTCACTAATAACAGCGAAAACCACTGAAATAACAGTCACAATCTGCAAAGCCTCACTAATAACAGCGAAAACCAGTGAAATAACTGTGGCAATCTGCACAACCTCACTAATAACAGCGAAAACCACTGAAATAACAGTCACAATCTGCAAAGCCTCACTAATAACAGCGAAAACCAGTGAAATAACTGTGGCAATCTGCACAATCTCACTAATAACAGCGAAAACCACTGAAATAACAGTCACAATCTGCAAAGCCTCACTAATAACAGCGAAAACCACTGAAATAACTGTGGCAATCTGCACAACCTCACTAATAACAGCGAAAACCACTGAAATAACAGTCACAATCTGCAAAGCCTCACTAATAACAGCGAAAACCAGTGAAATAACTGTGGCAATCTGCACAACCTCACTAATAACAGCGAAAACCACTGAAATAACAGTCACAATCTGCAAAGCCTCACTAATAACAGCGAAAACCAGTGAAATAACTGTGGCAATCTGCACAACCTCACTAATAACAGCGAAAACCACTGAAATAACAGTCACAATCTGCAAAGCCTCACTAATAACAGCGAAAACCAGTGAAATAACTGTGGCAATCTGCACAACCTCACTAATAACAGCGAAAACCACTGAAATAACAGTCACAATCTGCAAAGCCTCACTAATAACAGCGAAAACCAGTGAAATAACTGTGGCAATCTGCACAACCTCTTTAATAACAGCGAAAACCACTGAAATAACAGTCACAATCTGCAAAGCCTCACTAATAACAGCGAAAACCACTGAAATAACTGTGGCAATCTGCACAACCTCACTAATAACAGCGAAAACCACTGAAATAACAGTCACAATCTGCAAAGCCTCACTAATAACAGCGAAAACCACTGAAATAACTGTGGCAATCTGCACAATCTCACCAATAACAGCGAAAACCACTGAAATAACAGTCACAATCTGCAAAGCCTCACTTATAACAGCGAAAACCAGTGAAATAACTGTGGCAATCTGCACAACCTCACTAATAACAGCGAAAACCACTGAAATAACAGTCACAATCTGCAAAGCCTCACTAATAACAGCGAAAACCAGTGAAATAACTGTGGCAATCTGCACAACCTCACTAATAACAGCGAAAACCACTGAAATAACAGTCACAATCTGCAAAGCCTCACTAATAACAGCGAAAACCAGTGAAATAACTGTGGCAATCTGCACAACCTCACTAATAACAGCGAAAACCACTGAAATAACAGTCACAATCTGCAAAGCCTCACTAATAACAGCGAAAACCAGTGAAATAACTGTGGCAATCTGCACAACCTCACTAATAACAGCGAAAACCACTGAAATAACAGTCACAATCTGCAAAGCCTCACTAATAACAGCGAAAACCAGTGAAATAACTGTGGCAATCTGCACAACCTCACTAATAACAGCGAAAACCACTGAAATAACAGTCACAATCTGCAAAGCCTCACTAATAACAGCGAAAACCACTGAAATAACTGTGGCAATCTGCACAACCTCACTAATAACAGCGAAAACCACTGAAATAACAGTCACAATCTGCAAAGCCTCACTAATAACAGCGAAAACCACTGAAATAACTGTGGCAATCTGCACAATCTCACTAATAACAGCGAAAACCACTGAAATAACAGTTACAATCTGCAAAGCCTCACTAATAACAGCGAAAACCACTGAAATAACAGTCACAATCTGCAAAGCCTCACTAATAACAGCGAAAACCACTGAAATAACAGTCACAATCTGCAAAGCCTCACTAATAACAGCGAAAACCAGTGAAATAACTGTGGCAATCTGCACAACCTCACTAATAACAGCGAAAACCACTGAAATAACAGTCACAATCTGCAAAGCCTCACTAATAACAGCGAAAACCACTGAAATAACTGTGGCAATCTGCACAACCTCACTAATAACAGCGAAAACCACTGAAATAACAGTCACAATCTGCAAAGCCTCACTAATAACAGCGAAAACCAGTGAAATAACTGTGGCAATCTGCACAACCTCACTAATAACAGCGAAAACCACTGAAATAACAGTCACAATCTGCAAAGCCTCACTAATAACAGCGAAAACCAGTGAAATAACTGTGGCAATCTGCACAATCTCACTAATAACAGCGAAAACCACTGAAATAACAGTCACAATCTGCAAAGCTCACTAATAACAGCGAAAACCAGTGAAATAACTGTGGCAATCTGCACAACCTCACTAATAACAGCGAAAACCACTGAAATAACAGTCACAATCTGCAAAGCCTCACTAATAACAGCGAAAACCAGTGATATAACTGTGGCAATCTGCACAACCTCACTAATAACAGCGAAAACCACTGAAATAACAGTCACAATCTGCAAAGCCTCACTAATAACAGCGAAAACCACTGAAATAACTGTGGCAATCTGCACAACCTCACTAATAACAGCGAAAACCACTGAAATAACAGTCACAATCTGCAAAGCCTCACTAATAACAGCGAAAACCAGTGAAATAACTGTGGCAATCTGCACAACCTCACTAATAACAGCGAAAACCACTGAAATAACAGTCACAATCTGCAAAGCCTCACTAATAACAGCGAAAACCAGTGAAATAACTGTCGCAATCTGCACAACCTCACTAATAACAGCGAAAGCCACTGAAATAACAGTCACAATCTGCAAAGCCTCACTAATAACAGCGAAAACCAGTGAAATAACTGTGGCAATCTGCACAACCTCACTAATAACAGCGAAAACCAATGAAATAACAGTCACAATCTGCAAAGCCTCACTAATAACAGCGAAAACCAGTGAAATAACTGTGGCAATCTGCACAACCTCACTAATAACAGCGAAAACCACTGAAATAACAGTCACAATCTGCAAAGCCTCACTAATAACAGCGAAAACCACTGAAATAACTGTGGCAATCTGCACAACCTCACTAATAACAGCGAAAACCACTGAAATAACAGTCACAATCTGCAAAGCCTCACTAATAACAGCGAAAACCACTGAAATAACTGTGGCAATCTGCACAACCTCACTAATAACAGCGAAAACCACTGAAATAACAGTCACAATCTGCAAAGCCTCACTAATAACAGCGAAAACCATGAAATAACTGTGGCAATCTGCACAATCTCACTAATAACAGCGAAACCACTGAAATAACAGTCACAATCTGCAAAGCCTCACTTATAACAGCGAAAACCAGTGAAATAACTGTGGCAATCTGCACAACCTCACTAATAACAGCGAAAAGCACTGAAATAACAGTCACAATCTGCAAAGCCTCACTAATAACAGCGAAAACCAGTGAAATAACTGTGGCAATCTGCACAACCTCACTAATAACAGCG
>CAXASF010000055.1:65000-67500 GCA_963971475.1 Chrysops caecutiens | reverse complement strand
ATTGGCCCATGGGTGTTAGCCATTATCCTGCTCAAATATGTTGTTATTAACGCCGCCTTGTCTGCCGTCCGCCGAATGTGTTCTCCGAAAGTGAGCTTAGTGTCCATTGTCACCCCCAGATACTTAGCGGCAGGCTTTGTCTGCATATGCTCATCTCCCACTACAATGGGCAGAGCCTTCTCGATCCTCCTTTTCGTGAGGATTACGATTTCCGTCTTGGCTGCAGCTAACGAAAGTCCATGCTCGCTCATCCAGCTGTTCACCCTCCGCATGACTTGGTTGAGTTTAAGTTGCGCCAACTCGTAGGTGCGCGCAGCAATCAACGCTACGACATCGTCCGCGTAGCCAACCAAGCGCGTCTCTTCTGGCATCTCTAGTCGCAAGAGGCTATCGTAGGAAATATTCCACAGATCCGGGCCGAGAATAGACCCTTGCGCCGCCCCCGCTGTTATAGTCTTTCTGCGGATGCCTTCCACAGTCTCATACTCCAGCGCTCGATCACTCAGATAGTCCTTCATCATACGGAGTAGGTATCCCGGCACTTGGAAAGTTTTCTCCAACGCATCGAGAATGTCGCACCACCTTGCCGAGTTGAATGCATTCTTAACATCTAGTGTCACTAATAAGACCATTCGGCGTGAATGGTGATTACCCCTCTCAGCTCTATGAACCGCTTCAACGACCTCATTTATCGCATCAATAGTGCACCGTCCCCGGCGGAAGCCATATTGACGTTCGCATAGGTCCCCTGCTGTCCGGATTGCCGATAATAGACGGGGCTGCAGCAGTTTTTCAAGCACTTTACCCGCGGTGTCTAGCATGCATAGTGGGCGGTACGATGATGGTGCCAGTACATCTCCTTTGCCCTTGTTAATCAGCACAAGTCTTCCTATCTTCCAGGGGGAATAAAACAGTCCTGCCTTCAAACACGTGTTGTACATTCCCAGCAGGATTTCGGGGCACGCCCCGAGCGCCTTCTTTAGCGCTTCGCTGGGAATTCCGTCTGGTCCTGGGGCTTTCCCGTTGCGGAGGGAATTTATTGCTACCATCAGCTCCTCCTCGGTAAACAAAGGTATGTTTCCGACGTCTTCCACTTCTCTCTCTCTGATTGGGTGCGTCGGGAAGAGCGCGTTCACGATATGGGCCATGACTTCTGCCTCCATGGTGGGTCTTGGTGCCATCGCTCCCAGTTTCTTAGTCACAATCTTGTACCCAAGTCCCCAGGGGTCCGCATTTACTTCCTCCGCCAGCATCCGCCATTGTGCTACCTTGCTGCGCCTTATGGTGGATCGTAGCACCTTCTTAGCGGTTTTGTACTCAAAGGAGAGGGCACTTGCCTCCACCCGGTTCTTGGCCCTTTGCGCTTTCCGTCTCACGCGCAGGCAAGTTCTCCGTAGTTCAGCTATTTCGGTCGTCCACCAGTACACGGGGCGTTTGCTATGCCTGGGTCTCCTGCGTGGCATCGCCGCTTCGCATGCCCTATGAAGAAGGTTCATGGAATCCTTAACGGCTTTCTCCGCCAGCGACCTGTCCTCTGTCGTATGTGGATGTTTCACACTGGCCAGGCCCGCGAGGAGTACTGTTTTGAACTTATCTTCGTCAAAGCTTTGCACGTTCCACAGTCTTTTACCACTCAGCCCGGCCGTCGGTGCTACATGGCCATCATCAACTCTGAACGTGATATATTGATGGTCACTTCCTGTGTATTCCTCGAGCACTCTCCATTCTTTTACTGCTGCTGCCATTCCCTCTGAAGCAAGTGAAATATCAGGAATGGTTCCTCTATATCCGGGGCGGCGAAAAGTTGGAGTGTTACCGACATTCAATATGGCGAGACCTGTTCGGGCAACCATTTCCAATAGATATCTGCCCCGCGAATCGGTCTCGGGCATGCCCCACTCTACGCCTCTTGCGTTGAAATCACCCGCAACCAGCACTCTTCCTCCCGTTTGGCGGATTTTGTCCTCAAGGGCGTCCACTTTGTCCCTGTAGCATCGAATAGGTTCGTTCGGGGTAAAATAGCAACTGAAATAGGTTACTCCAGAGCTCTTTACCCAAACGTAACCCCGGCCGCTCCCATGCGCTGCCACCCGCACCTTGGTTGGTTCTCTTACCCATATTGCAGCCGTCCCAAGCTCATCCAGGTACCAACCTGGAGAGTGGTAGTTCTTATATTGCTCGCTTATGAGTAGAAGGTCCACCTTTTTCTCGTTTCCTATTTGGTGCAGCAAATTATTCGCTGTTAAACTCCGATTCATATTAGCTTGTAAGATACGGATCATCTCATAAGCTTTTTGCTTTTTTCTAGGGCATCTGCGAATACCCTGCACCGTTTTGACCCAGGCGCGTGGTCGAGCCCTTCCGGACCTTTGCCTGTTTCTTCACATATTGTACAGTGATCCGGAGCCGAGCACTGCTTGGCCTTGTGCTCCGCTTTCATGCACTTGAAGCATAGGCGACTCCTTTCTGGGCCTTTACAAGTGCTGGCGTGATGCCCGTA
>CAXASF010000055.1:32500-35000 GCA_963971475.1 Chrysops caecutiens | reverse complement strand
CAATAATAATAATAATAATAATACAAGTAATAATAATAATTACAATAATGATAATAATAATAATAATAATACAAGTAATAATAATAATAATAATAATTATAATAATAACTAGCTGTACCCGCCCGCTTTGCTGGGCATTACGTAAAACTGCTTATTTTTTGTATACTGTATATGTTGATACTATATATGAGTTGTTTTTCTTTAGTTATAGATTTTTGATTCTTAGCAGTTATCTTTTGATTGTAACATAAGTTCAAAAACTTCCAAAAAATCTTTGACTTTTTCAACAATGTTTTTATTAACGTTTGGCTACAAATTTTCGCCGTAAAATGGATAATAAATTGAAAGTATGAATAGTGCTTAATAAGAAAATGAGAAATAAACTTAAAACAACTATTCAAGCACTCTTTCAAAAAGAGACAATTTTGGAATTATTACTAAACTTTACAGCACCTATTAATTTTAAAGTTACAAAAAAATTGAAATATAGTAGTTATAAGAAATCGAAATTTATCCTATGTTCGGTGACAACGATGAAACAAATAAGGATTTTTTAGATTGCCGGTTGAAACTCAAACAAAACTGGTTAACTTTTTGCTGTTCTTCGATTAGTACCGGATGTAAATTTTTTATGGCACAGTAATATTTGAGAGGTTAATCCGATCCTATCGGCCACATCAACAATACGCCCACGTTAGCCGTGTAAATTTATTTTCGGCGAATTTGTTGAAAAATATTGCTTTCTTCTACTTACAAAAAAAGTTAAGGTTTAATCACAGACAAAATAATTTACCAGATGTCGCGATCCCATGTGACTCTCTACCCATTTTTTTCCAACATCACACACATAACAGCAGACAAAAGATCCATGGGCCGTATGCGCCTTTGACCGTCTTTATCGTTTAAAGAACAGACAGTGCGCGAATTGATATTGATGTTTGATTGTGAAATAGGGAATGTGTGATCACAATAAAGGGAAAGGGGGCTGAAACAAAATTTCGCGGATGGAACACAATGTACATGTACACACAATACACACAAATTTGATGTTCTGAAATTTGCACAAAACAAACACAAACAAAAATGTGTACCATTGGAGAGTAAAATTTACTCAAAAAGTTATGTTTTCTGTGTAATAGTATTTTCTATTGATTTAAAGAAAAAATATACAAATTGAGTTTCCAATATAAAAAAAAATTACAAAATTTTTCCGAAAAACGCGAGATTTTGCGTTTACGAATTTTAATCTGAATTTTATCATATATCATAACTTTTGTTTGGACACACTTTTAAAAACTCAATTCAGAGAAAAAAGATGTATCGAAAAATTTAGGAAATTTAAAAAAAATGGGGGTCAGTCATACGTATGAATCCCATAGGACGCTTCGTTTAGCCGCTAGGAACAAAAAATCGTTAAAAATTCATAATCTGAATTTTATCAATTTTCCGATCTTTTGAATGCGTACCTTTAAAACCTTAATGTAGAGAAAAATGATGTATGAAAGGAAGGTAGAAAATGTCAAAATAGTGGGGGTCGGTCATACATATGAACCCCGTAGGACGCTTCGTTTAGCCGCTACGGGCAAAAAACCGTATGAAATTCAAATTTTTGCCGCAAAAGAACCCTTCAAACCGGAAGAAAATTGGTCAAGTTGGGATTCAAAGTTAGGAAATTTAAAACAAATGGGGGTCGGTCATACGTATGAACTCCACAGGATGCTTCGTTTAACCGCTGGGAACATAAAATCGTTAAAAATTTAAAATCTGAATTTTATCAATTTTCCGATCTTTTGAATGCACACCTTTAAAACCTCAATTTAGAGAAAAATGATGTATCAAAGGAAGGTAGCAAATGTCAAAACAGTGGGGGTTGGTCATACATATGCATCCCGTAGGACGCTTCGTTTAGCCGCTACGGGCAAAAAACCGTTAAAAATTCAAATTTTTACGGGAAAAGAACCCTTCAAACCGGAAGAAAATTGGTCAACTTGGGATTCAAAGTTAGGAAATTTAAAAAAAATGGGGGTCGGTCATACGTATGAATTCCGTAGGACGCTTCGTTTAGCCGCTAGGAACAAAAAATCGTTAAAAATTCAAAATCTGAATTTTATCAATTTTCTGATCTTTTGAATGCATACCTTTAAAACCTTAATGTAGAGAAAAATGATGTATGAAAGGAAGGTAGAAAATGTCAAAATAGTGGGGGTCGGTCATACATATGAACCCCGTAGGACGCTTCGTTTAGCCGCTACGCGCAAAAAACCGTTAAAAATTCAAATTTCTACCGGAAAAGAACCCTTCAAACCGGAAGAAAATCGTTCAACTTGGGATTCCCGGAAACTATGATGTCCTACAATCTGAAACTCAAAAAAATATTTACCATTTTCCACCAATTTGAACAAATCTACCTGCTAAGGGTTTAATGAACCAAAATTATATTGAATAACCCGAGAAAAATTTGTAGAAAACAATTAAAACCGGCTCTACGGAAATACAGAGT
>CAXASF010000055.1:0-2500 GCA_963971475.1 Chrysops caecutiens | reverse complement strand
TTGATACTATATATGAGTTGTTTTTCTTTAGTTATAGATTTTTGATTCTTAGCAGTTATCTTTTGATTGTAACATAAGTTCAAAAACTTCCAAAAAATCTTTGACTTTTTCAACAATGTTTTTATTAACGTTTGGCTACAAATTTTCGCCGTAAAATGGATAATAAATTGAAAGTATGAATAGTGCTTAATAAGAAAATGAGAAATAAACTTAAAACAACTATTCAAGCACTCTTTCAAAAAGAGACAATTTTGGAATTATTACTAAACTTTACAGCACCTATTAATTTTAAAGTTACAAAAAAATTGAAATATAGTAGTTATAAGAAATCGAAATTTATCCTATGTTCGGTGACAACGATGAAACAAATAAGGATTTTTTAGATTGCCGGTTGAAACTCAAACAAAACTGGTTAACTTTTTGCTGTTCTTCGATTAGTACCGGATGTAAATTTTTTATGGCACAGTAATATTTGAGAGGTTAATCCGATCCTATCGGCCACATCAACAATACGCCCACGTTAGCCGTGTAAATTTATTTTCGGCGAATTTGTTGAAAAATATTGCTTTCTTCTACTTACAAAAAAAGTTAAGGTTTAATCACAGACAAAATAATTTACCAGATGTCGCGATCCCATGTGACTCTCTACCCATTTTTTTCCAACATCACACACATAACAGCAGACAAAAGATCCATGGGCCGTATGCGCCTTTGACCGTCTTTATCGTTTAAAGAACAGACAGTGCGCGAATTGATATTGATGTTTGATTGTGAAATAGGGAATGTGTGATCACAATAAAGGGAAAGGGGGCTGAAACAAAATTTCGCGGATGGAACACAATGTACATGTACACACAATACACACAAATTTGATGTTCTGAAATTTGCACAAAACAAACACAAACAAAAATGTGTACCATTGGAGAGTAAAATTTACTCAAAAAGTTATGTTTTCTGTGTAATAGTATTTTCTATTGATTTAAAGAAAAAATATACAAATTGAGTTTCCAATATAAAAAAAAATTACAAAATTTTTCCGAAAAACGCGAGATTTTGCGTTTACGAATTTTAATCTGAATTTTATCATATATCATAACTTTTGTTTGGACACACTTTTAAAAACTCAATTCAGAGAAAAAAGATGTATCGAAAAATTTAGGAAATTTAAAAAAAATGGGGGTCAGTCATACGTATGAATCCCATAGGACGCTTCGTTTAGCCGCTAGGAACAAAAAATCGTTAAAAATTCATAATCTGAATTTTATCAATTTTCCGATCTTTTGAATGCGTACCTTTAAAACCTTAATGTAGAGAAAAATGATGTATGAAAGGAAGGTAGAAAATGTCAAAATAGTGGGGGTCGGTCATACATATGAACCCCGTAGGACGCTTCGTTTAGCCGCTACGGGCAAAAAACCGTATGAAATTCAAATTTTTGCCGCAAAAGAACCCTTCAAACCGGAAGAAAATTGGTCAAGTTGGGATTCAAAGTTAGGAAATTTAAAACAAATGGGGGTCGGTCATACGTATGAACTCCGTAGGATGCTTCGTTTAACCGCTGGGAACATAAAATCGTTAAAAATTTAAAATCTGAATTTTATCAATTTTCCGATCTTTTGAATGCACACCTTTAAAACCTCAATTTAGAGAAAAATGATGTATCAAAGGAAGGTAGCAAATGTCAAAACAGTGGGGGTTGGTCATACATATGCATCCCGTAGGACGCTTCGTTTAGCCGCTACGGGCAAAAAACCGTTAAAAATTCAAATTTTTACGGGAAAAGAACCCTTCAAACCGGAAGAAAATTGGTCAACTTGGGATTCAAAGTTAGGAAATTTAAAAAAAATGGGGGTCGGTCATACGTATGAATTCCGTAGGACGCTTCGTTTAGCCGCTAGGAACAAAAAATCGTTAAAAATTCAAAATCTGAATTTTATCAATTTTCTGATCTTTTGAATGCATACCTTTAAAACCTTAATGTAGAGAAAAATGATGTATGAAAGGAAGGTAGAAAATGTCAAAATAGTGGGGGTCGGTCATACATATGAACCCCGTAGGACGCTTCGTTTAGCCGCTACGCGCAAAAAACCGTTAAAAATTCAAATTTCTACCGGAAAAGAACCCTTCAAACCGGAAGAAAATCGTTCAACTTGGGATTCCCGGAAACTATGATGTCCTACAATCTGAAACTCAAAAAAATATTTACCATTTTCCACCAATTTGAACAAATCTACCTGCTAAGGGTTTAATGAACCAAAATTATATTGAATAACCCGAGAAAAATTTGTAGAAAACAATTAAAACCGGCTCTACGGAAATACAGAGTGTCAAATCATAGAGAATTCTTGAGAGAGAGCTTTTGTTCCGATTTGCAAAAGCGAAAAGTAACGGTTCTCTAATACGCAAGTAAAGGTTGACGTTTTCGTATTCGAGATGGGCATAAGAAGATCCAAAAATAAATCAATCCCCATTTCCTAATCGAAAACCACATGACATGAAG
>CAXASF010000054.1:15000-16323 GCA_963971475.1 Chrysops caecutiens | reverse complement strand
CCAGAATGAGGGGAAATTGATTTTTTGAAAGGAAAAAGACGGAAGTGTACTTGTTAAAGATTTCTGCATCGATGAAAGAGCAGTTTTCATATTTGGGAATTCAATCTCATCAGGTCCCATGTTTTGGGTAAAAGTTATTTTGTGGAATTTTTAGAATTCGGACCATGAAGCAAGTCAATTCTCAATAAGTGGTACACGTGTACCGTGAGATGTAGCTGGCAATATTCGTCAAAAATCTCCACAGAGTGAAATAGTTTTACCTCCGAGAAGGTTAGTTGAAGTACCGAATGAATCGTTTACTGACAAAAATTTCCTCAATAGCCAATAAAGCATGGTTATATGAATCATTTTCTGAAGAATTTCTTAAAAGTCTCCACACATGAACATTTTCAATTCATTCCACAAATCTAAAGTATTTGTAGGAACGTTCATACCGCTGAGAGGACTTACACTCTTTTACTTCTAATAAATATTCACGCCACTCTCCATCATTTCATGCAATACGTCGTGCATGTGCTGAAAATGTTCAGTAAATAATGTTCCCAACAGTACCCAAATTCTGATGGGACCTCGAACATGAAGCAAAATAGTCTCAAATGGAACAACTGAACATAAAACATAAAATAATTTAGCAATAGCTCTACTACTTCCTCTTTGAGGTTTTTCCATTTCTTTTCTTTATCTACCTAAATATAATGTATCGGCGTCTCTGTATATAGAAACTCGGAAGAACTAATTCGATTGATTTCATAGAATGCAGTCAATTTTGTTCTTCTGTGATTTGTAAGGGGTTGCTGAACATTTCCTTCCCTAAAGACTACCTTTTGCCGGTGAGGCTAGTGACATTCAAGCCAAACTATTATATATTACGTGACTGGTAATGCATAGTGACCGGACAAAAAGCTATCGATTTCATCTATATAAACTTTGCCCTCAACTCCACCTCAAACTCTTCGAAACTGTAATGAGGCACAGTCGTATCCCCTATAAACATATTTGTACATATATTTTAGGCTCTTAACTGTGCCAAGAACTTCAACATTTAAGTAGCAATAAAATTTCGCTAAAAGATCTGGATTTTAAGGAACAGCATAACGGTTGTCAACAGAGTGGCTACGAAAGTCAACTTTTATAGCATTCACACGACGCATCTAACATTGGCTAGAGTTGTATTGTAAAAGTCCTTAGAAAAGCTTTTGCTTCATTAACCATCTCTCATACAGACGGTGATACGATTCAATAAACTCTAGCTTTTAATTAAATTATGAGGTTGTGGGAAATACATGTATATTGTAAATAAAATATATGTTGAATTTCCGTACA
>CAXASF010000053.1:50000-60000 GCA_963971475.1 Chrysops caecutiens | reverse complement strand
CACCTAACCAACAGGAAAAGTGAGTACGACTGGAACCGAAAGCGGTTAGTGCAGCCCATCGGTGAAAGTGGTTACATAACCCATCACCAAAAATTTCTAATTTTTGAGCCGAACAAGGTTCCAGAAACCTATCGGCATTTTGGGGACGTCCCAAACGAAAGTGGTTAGTAAACCCATCGTTTAACGTCCCACCCGAACACGGTTCCTGGAACCTATCGGTTTTTTGGGGAATTCCCGAGTTGAAAGTGGTTGTCTAAACCCATCAACTAGGCCCCTTTTTCACCGTAATAACCTTCTGGTCTATCCCCAGTGCCAGAAGCCAGCAAGAAGACGTTGACAGAGGCGCTGCGTGATTCGGGGGCAGGTCCTAGGCCAATCACGATTGAAGAGTACCGCGCCAGGAACTCTGCCAAACTAGAGGCCAACCGTCCAACCCCTCCGTCCAACGTAACCATCAAACGACGCACAGGAGTTGAGGCTAACTTCCGAAGGAAAATTGAGGAGGTCCGGCGTCGCCTGCTGTTAGCCGTTGGTCAAAAACAGAGGCTGGAGATCAGCAGGGAGCTGCAAAGGCTCCACAACGAGTGGCTCAAATATCGCCGAGAGAAGCGCCAAACTAACAAAAATATTAAAAAATAAATAAAACTAAGTTAGTGAATAAATAAAGAGAGAAGAAGAAGAAAGGAAAATAAATACTGAAATTAACAAAATGCACGGATTTTTACATCAGCCTCACAGTCGGCAATCCATGCCGCACCGCGGTCTATGAAACCGCCTGTATACCTGCATTATCGTAGCGCGACAGTAGTGTAATCTGAGATGGAGATTTCGTAACCATTAGAATTAATTAGTTCAGCTTGCATAACAATAGGTCTTAAGGAGAATATAGAGTTGGTTTATATGAAATATCTATGCATTTGAGTTATTGAAATTGGAAGGTACCAAAATTGTTCTTACTAGAATTACTAAAGTTGGTTTATATAAAGTTTATACGCAATAGAGTTTTAGGATTGGAATGTACAAAAATTGTTTAGACTAGAGTTATAGAGTTGGTTTATATAAAATATCTACGCATTTGAGTTATTGAAATTGGAAGGTACCAAAATTGTTCTTACTAGAATTACTAAAGTTGGTTTATATAAAGTTTATACGCAATAGAGTTTTAGGATTGGAATGTACAAAAATTGTTTATACTAGAGCTATTAAGTCGGTTTATATTGTTTATATTGTAAACCTTCAACATTTAACTAACTCGAATGAACGAGAACATATTGTAACAAGGAGAAAATAAACATGTAACAACTAAACTTATGTTTATAACTAATAACGTATGCATATAACAACTTATGTTTGTAACATACAACAACTGGCGCAGCCTCATTAAGGACCTAAACGCACAGAAAATAATATTGATCAAAATTAATCAAATTAAATTTAAATAAGGTAAATGTTGAAGGTACGCTGTAGAATATAAGACATAAAATAGGATTGTTTGGATAAGTTATTTGTTAAGGAATAGTTGTATTTAAATTGTTACAAGTTGAAAAAAGAAAAAACAAAAAACAAAGATATACGAAATTAAAAAAGGATACAATAAAAGAATAATACTAAACACAAAAATACAAAAAAAAAAAAAAAAAAAAAAAATACATAGAAAAAAAAAATATATGTATATATATCTCAAAAAAGAAATATAAATAGAAAAAGAAATTAAAAATATTCAAGGAAAAAATATTTAGCTAGTAAAAATTAGTCATAAAATGATAAAACAAGCGAGAAACACAGTATATGGCCCAGTCAACCCCGAAATCGTCTCTGAAATCATCTATAACTAGATTTTCGAGGTTTCTAGAATACTTCTCAATTGATAATCCGGAACCGGAATTCTTTACAAGCACTGAGGAAACCCACACAGGTGAAGAATCTAACGAAAAGAAGGACAACGAGGAAGGAACAAATAACAAAACTTACTTATTGATGTCAAGCAACCAGGAAACTGAGCAGATAACAGAACCGGGAATAGAAAATCAGATAGAAGGAAATATAGAAACAGAAGATATACAACAAACACCAGAAGAGCCAGAAACAGACATAGTGCAGCTGAGACACGGGAGAAGGTATTGTAAGACAAACTCGGACCAAGGAAAAGACGACCACGCCAGCAACCAACAGGGGCCAACAGCAAACACACGAACAGAAATCGAGAAAAAAGAAATTGGGGAAACAAAAGAAATAGAAAGCAAGAAAATGGCCAACATACAATTAGTAAATAACGTACTACACAACAACGTACCCATACTAATAGGGGAAGACGGCCCCCCAAAACAAAACGAAGTGAATGAGTTCATTAGCTGCGCACGCCTAGGATACGAGACGCTCACTGAAGCACAGGATAAGGCGCTTTTTATAAGATTGTTACCGACACGACTAAGAGGAAGAGCCCTAGAAGTTGCACAAGCTGGAGTCAACAATACACTCGAAGACATATTCAACACCCTTAAATCAAACCTAATCCAGACCACCTCGTACATAACACTGAACACCCAATTAAGAAACGTGCAGCAATTACCTATGGAAACACTGATGGGTTATTTCAATAGAGTTAAATCGTTAATAAATGCTTGCAAGAACGCAGCAGAACAACAATACGCCAACGGTGGTGAGGGGCTAAAAATAGAAATCGAGGAAGTGGGCTTACATTGCTTCAAGTTAGGGATAACAAACTCTAACTACAAGTTCAACCTTCTCCAAGATTGCGATAACAACTTAGAATCCTTGGGGAGGAAAATAGCAAGGCTTGAGTAGACCGAGCAATGTATGAATCAACACCTAGCTAGTCAGCAACCCGTAATCCCAGGATTACCCACGATGGACGCGGCTAGGAACCAGATTCAAAATCAAGTGAAAAGAGAACCTCGAACGTTTGCGCAAAATCAACAACAACCACAATACCAGTCGGCGAGAAACTATAATGGGTACCAAGAGACGCCAAGAAACTACAACACCAACACACCCCGGGAGAAACAGGATAAACGGCAGATAAAATGTCATTTTTGTGGAAGACCAGGACATGTAATAGCTGAGTGTCGTACAAAGCAAATGACACCATTCTGCACGAACTGTAAGACGTATGGACACACGACTCAGAACTGTAACGCGCACGGCAGAGACCAACAAAACCTACCTTCAAATGGATATAGAGGGCGTCAGGTGAATCACACCACCGCAAACATAGCAAACGAGAAATGTAACTTCTGTTTGGAAGGAGGACACACAGAAGACCGGTGCTTTTTAAGGGAAAGGTGGGAACGAATACAACGAGAAAAACAAGCAGCACACATACAGCCGGAAAACTACGAGGAGACTACCGGGCACACCACGAGTCGTCGCTAATAAGAAATGGGAAGCGGTGTGAAACATGTCCAGACGTTCCTATAGTAAATCTACCCCTAAACATTGCAAGAAGTAGCAGGAATAAATTCATAGTGGACACAGGCGCCGAAATAAGTCTAATAAAGGAGGAAGAAATTAAGGAATCAATAAAAAAGGACATAAATAGGGAGGAGATAATCAGATTAAACACCATTTCAGGGGAGATTTCCACTAAAGGGACCATCACAGGACACATAAGTTTAGAGAAGTTATATCCATGTAAATTCCATATCATCGAAACTGTCAACGAAAGTGGCATAACGGGCCTGCTGGGCAATGACTTCTTGTCCAGACATTGCAACATCGAGGGCCCCGCGAAGAAGCTCGTGTTCTTGCCCACAAGTAATGGACAAAGAACGGTTATCAAATTCGAGGACAACCAAAATCGAAGTACGAATGATGTTTATTATGTGGACGTTATAGCAGCCGAAAAAGCAAATCATGAGCGTAGTCATGCCAGGGAGGAAAACACCCGAGAATTCCAAAGTAAAACTACTATGGGGGGTGATGCAAAACCTGCAATACTGGAAAAAGATTACGCAGAGCAGCCAAAGGAATCCCGACAAGCGGAGAAACCAGGGAACATCACCAAAGTCAGGCAAAGTCCGAAAACATGTGATTACACAGGGGGAATAATGCCTACGGCGGAAGTGTTGAAAGATCTGGGAAAACTCTTCGAGACAGGTATAACGCATGAAAGCTACGCGAGTGGGATGCGTACCGGGGGAAGTAATCTGCAATGTTTTCCAATTCATACTCGCACGTATGGAGAAAACAAAGAAAGCTGCGCAAAAGGTTGCCCAACGGAGGAATTTATAACCACAGAGCCCAGGAACGTCATAATACCGGAAAGGACAGTGGAATGGGTGGAAATGATCATGGATCAAGAAGGACAGTATGTAACCGAAGGAGAGGAGATAAAACCAGGCGTATATATTAGTAATGCGCTCGTGCAGTCAACAAAGGGCAAAATCAAACTGAGTGTGTTAAATATCAACAATCATAAAGTAGAAGCAAACAATATGACAGTGAAATTAAGCAAATACGAGGAAACGACAGTACCAAACGAAAACGCAACCAATAAATCTGAAGAAAAATTAGTCAACTGTATTGGCACCAAGGAATGGGAACCAGGAAAAAGAGAAATCCAGATTAGAAAACTAATAAATCTAGAAACTAACTTGAACACTGAAGAGAGGAGGGAAATGCATAAAGTAATCGAAGAATTCCAAGACGTTCTTTATTTACCGGGAGAGAAACTGGGACACACAGCTACAGTGCAGCATGAGATACAGATACAACAAGGGAAACAACCTATCAAGTGCAAGATGTACCGGCTGCCGGAGACGCAAAGAGAGATAATCACGGAAGAAATAGAGAGATTGCTGGACGAAGACATAGTCGAGCCGAGTTGGAGTCAATGGAACGCACCACTACTAGTTGTCCCCAAGAAACCCGGCCCCGATGGACAGAAGCGATGGCGAATAGTGGTCGATTATAGGAAACTAAATGCAGTCACCGAAGGGGACGCTTATCCACTACCCAGGATTGAGGATATCCTGGACCAACTAGGAAATTCTCGGTACTTCTCGGTACTCGACCTCGCCAGTGGATATCACCAAATAGCTATGAAACCGGAGGATCGCGACAAAACGGCGTTTAGTACCCCGTATGGACATTACGCCTTTAAGCGTATGCCTTTCGGCCTAAAGGGAGCACCAGCGACGTTCCAGCGTCTCATTAATCACGTGCTGACCGGATTACAGGGTCTACAATGCTTCGTATACCTGGATGACATAGTAATATACGGTAGAAACCTAATGGATCATCAAACGAAGCTACGAACCATATTACAACGACTGAGAGCACACAACCTGAAGTTGAACGCGGAGAAATGCAGTTCTCTAAAGTCTTTTTAATATTATTATCTAAAATATTTTCTAAAGTATTATACGCCTTACTAAATCTTTCTTTCACCTTGATGGCTAGTTCTTTATCAACATTTAAGATTTCTAGATATTTTGTGTTGAATTTAAGTTTGATGCTTCTTAGCTCTGTTAACTTTATTAATAAATGAGAAGAGGAGTATATTCTATTTGGGTTTTTAGTGAAATTAATCGTTGTCTTATTAATATTTTCTATTACAGTTTCTATGTCATTCATTTTTTACACATGCTGAACAGATATTTGCCTTTTTACAGTATTGTTCAAATATTCTTTCAGTTTTTTCATCAATGAAAATCCTCCAATTAAAATTCCTAAAACTACTAAAATCAATTCTATATCCCCCAAAAATCTACTTTGTAGCGTTTCTCCGACATTCGATGTAGAAGTCCCAGCATTGTTATTTATTATTAATTCTTCTTTTATTTTTGAACCCGATTTGCCCATTTTAAGGTATAAGTGTTACAATGTTGTATTTTTGTGTGTTCTTGCTTTATTTTTGTTTTTCATATATAATTTCCTTTCAGATTTTATTTGTTTTATTTTTTGAACAAAAACATCTTTTTCTTGTCCTTTGCTTATACTGGCTAAAAAATATAGATTTGCCAGCTCCTTTCTAATCTTATTTAATTTTCCTCCTCTGGTCCTCTGTCTTTTTATAGACGAGGATGTTGCTTTCAACGTTGATTTCTTATTCTGCGGCTGTTGAATCTGCCTCTTCCTATATTCCTCCAACGTTATTGTTTTCCTTTTCTTCTGGGCATTGACGTCCTCTTCAAACTCGTTTTTGTTTTGCTGCTTGCGGTATTTGGAAATGGGGATTGGCCTTGGTCCAACAGTCACATCCTTCAAAGCTTGGTGTAATCTTTCCTTCAGTGTTGACACTGAATTTGCAGGATCGCCATGTAATGTTTGGATTTCGTTATTTGAATATTAAATTATTGCCTTTGCATATCTGCAAATTGGCATACTCACTCGTGCAGTGCTGCTCGCTTGTGAGAATGTAAACAATTTGATTAAAGTTTACTGGTCTTGATAAGACTGATTTATTCGGTATTATCATACAGTTTTTATACTAAATTTAACCCTTTGTTTGTGATCCCCACCAAGTACATTTAAAGAATATTCTTTGTCATTAATCAATCATAACTAAGGAATGTATGATTGACCTAATTCTAGCTAATTATGCTAGCTTATCCAAAATAAATACAAATACCCTAAAAGTAGGCAACTTACTAGCTGCAATTAACTTTAGGTGTTTTTCTTACTAACAGCATTCTACTAACTTAATCTTACTAACAGCATTCTAATAATTATTCTATATAACAATTTATTCTTTTTAGTTCCTAACAATTTGTAATTTATAATATCCTTACACCTTGGACACAAGTGCACGACAGAAGGAGTAGAACCGGATCCGAGCTTGGTAGATAGCGTAAGAAATTTCCCGACACCTAGAACAATCCGTCAAGTACAGTCCTTTTTAGGACTAGCCAATTACTACAGGAAATTTATATCGGACTTCTCCAAGATAGCAGCACCAATAAATAATCTCTTGAAGAAGGATGTGAAATTCAAATGGGATGAAAGTTGTGTGAACGCCTTCAACACTCTCAAACAGAAATTAATAAGTCCACCAGTACTTAGATACCCAAACTTTAAAGAACCATTCAAGCTGTACACGGATGCGAGCGGAGGAGCACTTGGCGCAGTTCTAGCACAAGGCCCGGATAAAGAAGAGAAACCCATAGCTTATGCTAGTAGGACATTAAACGCAGCAGAAAGAAACTATTCTACAATAGAGCGGGAACTCTTGGCCATAGTATGGGCAGTTAAGAATTTCAGGTGTTACTTATACGGCAGACCGTTCAAAGTATTCACCGACCACAAACCCCTAAAAGGAGCGATTAGGATCAAAGACCCGACAAGCCGAATACTTCGGTTGTGGCACAAGCTGTCCGACTACACCTTTGAAATTGAGTACAAGGAAGGCAAGAAAAACAGTAACGCAGACGCCCTTAGCAGAATTCCATACGAGGTGATGGTCACCACACGGAAACAGGCACGAGAACAACAAGAACAAACCTCAGAAACCGGGGAGGAGATTGCTCCAGGAAAAGAGTCCACGGAACAGAATTCACTGGACGACCCATCCGTACAAGAAAAACCACAAGTAAGGATCTTGAAAGACCCTCAGGACATCGAGACCATACTACGCGACTGTCATGACGCCCCTCTGGGAGGACACCAAGGAGTTCTTAAGACATATCACCGCTTAAAGAGAGAGTTCTACTGGAAGGGAATGATGAAGGATATTAAAAAATATATACGAAAATGTAGGAAATGTCAAATAAATAAATTAAGTAGAGAGCACAGAGAACCGATGGTCATTACAGACACCGCCAAAAAACCCTTCGACAAGGTCTACATGGACATAGTGGGTCCGCTCCCCGAAACACCACGCGGAAACAAATATATCTTAAGTTTCGAAGACGATTTGACGCGCTTCATGGACGTGATACCACTCCAAAATATGGAGGCGAAAACTGTGGCACAGGCTTTAGTAGAAGAAATAATTAGTCGATACAGAATACCAGCAAAACTAATCACCGACCAAGGAGCCAACTTCACTTCCGAAATGTTCAGGGAAGTGTGTAAGTTTTTTAAGATACGGAAGATCGAAACAACACCATACCATCCTCAATCCAACGGAGCATTAGAGAGATCACATAGGCCTCTAATTGAGTATCTAAGAAATTTTGTAGACGACAACCAAACTAACTGGGATGAGCATCTGCGAGCAGCAATGTTCGTCAGGAACAATAGTATGCACACAACTACAAAATTAACGCCTATGGATTGCTTATACGGCTTCTCAGCCCCCCTTCCCAACAATCTAAAGAAAGCTCCCCAACCAGTGTACGATCACGAGAATTATTTCCTGCAACTAAGAAATAAACTCCAGAGAGCATATCAAACCGCGCGAAGGAATTTGGAAGAGAGTAAGATCCAGTCTAAAGAATATTATGATTTGAAGACAAATCCAATCAAAATCCATGTTGGAGATCAAGTGCTTCTAAGAAATACGGCCCGACGAAACAAACTGATTCAACATTGGACAGGGCCCTACCGAGTCACGGCAATAAATACCCCGGTCAACACCACTATTCTAATAAAAAATAAGAAACGTCGCGTACATAACAACCGTTTAAAACTGTATAACTAACATTAGAACGCCTCCTCACAACCACTATAGACCGATAATCGTTAATAATTATACTTTAACGTTAATAATTACTAGTTTCAAAATGGACCAAAACACTACACCCGTTGAAGTCGATGACCTAGGACTGACCAAGGCCGAGTGGGACAACATCCTACAGGAAGCGGACCAGTTGTATCAGCAAATTCAAGCTAACATCACCCTGCGAGAGACGGACCAGATGTCTCAACAACTACAACTGGACGAGCCTGAAACAGAGGACCCGAAATACTGCCAGCCCCAGGAGGGAGCGAAAAACATTCGCGGACGAAACCCAAGGCGGAAAACCCGAAGCAACTAATTTATGACGAAACGCACATGTAAATTACAAAATGAAATAAAAGGAAACTACCGGATACAAAAGCTATGAAACTAGCCACCTAAGATTAAAACTATCCTAATTATAACAATAACACTATACTTAAACTTAAATCGCGCGAACCCCCTAGACGCCTATTACTTAGAACTACGAACTAATACTAAGCATAAACCACTCTTACCACAGAAACCGTCACACTCCGCAATACAAAACTGGTACTCGTCCTTGTTACCCCGGGAAATACCATTCACCCTGGGGGGGGAACTTCTAAAAGGGGGAGGAATGTTGTGAGACGTCAGACCACCAAAAAAAAAAATAGATTAACACAACAAAATAAAGTCAACATAAGACACTCACCATACCTAGGATACCGGAACCTACAGAACAAATTCACCAAAAACATAACAACATAACCAGTATGTACTCACCAAGAGTATTATGCGCTCCCCAACAACCAGCATAAAAGCATACGGCACCGGAGAAAACAAAAGGCACGTGTCACCAACAAACAACACCAGCCCGAAGCGTTCAACACAAAACAACGCTGGAAAAAATCAATATATAGTAAACTGGTTCTGTAATACTTACCACAACATCGCCGTCCACATAGAACCACATAAATCCACATAAAAACACATAAGAACACCTAAACGAAATGTAAACAAACGCGCACGCTCATCGGCTGTCACTTGACTAACACGTCACAAAGCCAAACACAAGTGGGAACGTAAGTTCTAAAAAACTTAAATGCTCACCACCTGATGGAGCCACCGTACAGTGGAAGATATTTTGTGAAATATGGCAACCACGCATTAACGGACGAAATTCCCGGTTTTCAAATATAAAAAACCAACGAAAAGCTAAGGACAGCATTCAGTTTGGAAAGCTACACCTAACCAACAGGAAAAGTGAGTACGACTGGAACCGAAAGCGGTTAGTGCAGCCCATCGGTGAAACCCAGAAATCAGGGTGAAAGTGGTTACATAACCCATCACCAAAAATTTCTAATTTTTGAGCCGAACAAGGTTCCAGAAACCTATCGG
>CAXASF010000053.1:15000-17500 GCA_963971475.1 Chrysops caecutiens | reverse complement strand
TGGTGCATTCAAGCCGAGGCGTTGTTGATAAAAAATGATGGGTGGAATTATGTCAGTGGGAGGACTAAAAAACCCACGCCAGCAGGAGCCACAGCAACAGCCGCAGAACAGGATGCAATAACTCAGTGGATAATTGCTGATAGTAAAGCAAAGGCAGACCTAATACTATCCATCACTCCAAATATCGCCAAAAGAGTTGGTAGATTGGAGACTTCAAGAGGTGTCTGGTTAAAGTTGAAAGAGACTTTTGCTTCAACTGGTCCAATCAGAAAGGCGACTCTATTACATTCTCTAACTCTTTCAAAAATGTCTGAAGCAGATGATGTGTACGACCACCTGAACGCATTTTTTGATACTGTTTCGAAACTTGAGGCAATGGATATAGAGATTAATAATGATCTTTTAACAACGCTGTTGCTTAACAGTTTACCTGACAGCTTTGAGAATTTTTCGGGTAATATGAGATGCAGGGATAAATTACCCGACCCAGAAGAATGTAAAATAAAAATTATTGAAGAATATGAAAGGAAAAGATCCAAGACTAAGAGGGATGAACAAGCTATGCTGGCTGCTAGGAAATATTACTTCAACAAAAAACCCAGTTACTCCAATAATAAGCCGTCTACTCCAAAGGATCACTCAAAGGTGAAAAAATTTCCGTTTAGATGTAGCAGATGTGGTGAAGTGGGACATAAAGCCGCTGATTGTCCACTGAGACAGGATCATGGACAAAAAGGAACATCCCATCAAACTTCACAAAATTCAAGGCGTCAACACCGTAGTAATACTCAAGAAAAGGCGAGTTTTAGTGAGTCGTTCCTGGTACAAGATGTTGTATCAGAAAATGTCTTCCAAGCTGGTGCTAAAGAAGGGGCCGTCAGATGGTGTCTGGATAGTGGAAGCACGTCGCATTTATGTAAAGAGAAAAAGATGTTCAAGTCATGGGAGCCAGCTGACCGAGCCAGAGTGAATCTTGCAAGTAATTCATCAGCAGATGTCTGTGCAAAAGGTCGAGTCAACATTCCGGTAACAGACGGACAAATACCAAGGTCAGTAAATTTAGAGAACACATTATTCGTTCCTGATCTGCTTGTAAATTTAATCTCGGTAGCGAAAATCACCAATAAGGGATATGAGGTCATCTTCAAGCAAAACATAGCTGTTGCCAAGGATGAATCTGGTAGTACAAGGCTAATAGCAGACAGAGTCGGTGATCTGTACTTTGTAAGAGAACCAACCGAATCAGTCCATGCAGTTACTAGTGCTTCCAACGAGAAGCAAACCGATTTTCAGACTTGGCACGAGAAGATGGGACATTTAAACGCTAATGACTTACAGTCGATGATAAAAACTGACTGCGTTCGTGGAATTAAACTGAGGAGGATCGAGAAGCTTCCCCCCTGTTCAATTTGCCTAGAAGGAAAATTTACAACTTTACCCTTTCCGAGGAGAACTGACAGAAGTGATGTACCATTGCACCTGATATATTCAGACATTTGTGGACCAATGCGCACCCAATCTAATGGGGGTGGTTCATATTTTGCAACCTTCATAGATGATTATTCAAGATGGTGCGAAGTTTTCATCCTGAAGAAAAAGAGTGACATCTTTGCTGCTTTTCAAGATTATAAACGTTCGGTCGAAAACAAATTTGATTTGAAAATTAAATCGTTCCAGTCTGATAATGCGCGTGAGTATACATCAGCTGAATTCAACAATTTCTTAAAGATCAACGGGATCAAGCGACGTCTGACAGCTCCTTACACGCCTGAGCAGAATGGAGTTGCTGAGCGCAAAAATAGAACACTGGTAGAAATGGCGCGATGTTTGATCCTGCAATCAGGTCTGTCAATGTCATTTTGGGGAGAGGCTATATCTACAGCCAATTACATCAGAAATAGGTGCCCAACTAACACGTTATTAGGACGAACACCTTGTGAGTATTGGAACAATAAGATACCAAGTGTCCATTATTTCAGAACGTTCGGTGAAGCTGCTTTTGTTCTGAGCAAAGGAGGAAATAAAGATAAATTTGCAGCTAAATCAACCAAAGGAATTTTCGTTGGTTATTCTTTGGAAGCTAAGGCTTACAGAATTTACCTACCTTCAAGAAGAAAAATCACCATCACTAGAGATGTTCGTTTCCTGGGCGAGATGTATTATCAGCGAAATATCAGCGAAGATATTATTTCAACCAATACGAAGTGTGGAAACCTGGAGCTCGTCTCAAATAATGACACAAATGAACTGGATGAGATTGATAAGGAATATACCGAAATTGCTCTGAAGGACGACAATGATGCAACTGACACAACACAGCTAAAACGGGGTCGTGGACGACCAAAGCTAGTGCGCTTAGGAAGCCGTGGTAGGCCTGCGAAGCAATATAATATGGTACCAATCACTTTGATACGAAATACTTCCTCAACAACTTCAGTAATTGATCCAGAAACACCGACGACACCTCATTCGAATACAGAGGCTAACTCTTTAACTTCAC
>CAXASF010000052.1:0-28857 GCA_963971475.1 Chrysops caecutiens | reverse complement strand
AAATAACAGTCACAATCTGCAAAGCCTCACTAATAACAGCGAAAAACCAGTGAAATAACTGTGGCAATCTGCACAACCTCACTAATAACAGCGAAAACCACTGAAATAACAGTCACAATCTGCAAAGCCTCACTAATAACAGCGAAAACCAGTGAAATAACTGTGGCAATCTGCACAACCTCACTAATAACAGCGAAAACTACGATGAAATAACAGTCACAATCTGCAAAGCCTCACTAATAACAGCGAAAACCAGTGAAATAACTGTGGCAATCTGCACAACCTCACTAATAACAGCGAAAACCACTGAAATAACAGTCACAATCTGCAAAGCCTCACTAATAACAGCGAAAACCAGTGAAATAACTGTGGCAATCTGCACAACCTCACTAATAACAGCGAAAACCACTGAAATAACAGTCACAATCTGCAAAGCCTCACTTATAACAGCGAAAACCAGTGAAATAACTGTGGCAATCTGCACAACCTCACTAATAACAGCGAAAACCACTGAAATAACAGTCACAATCTGCAAAGCCTCACTAATAACAGCGAAAACCAGTGAAATAACTGTGGCAATCTGCACAACCTCACTAATAACAGCGAAAACCACTGAAATAACAGTCACAATCTGCAAAGCCTCACTTATAACAGCGAAAACCAGTGAAATAACTGTGGCAATCTGCACAACCTCACTAATAACAGCGAAAACCACTGAAATAACAGTCACAATCTGCAAAGCCTCACTTATAACAGCGAAAACCAGTGAAATAACTGTGGCAATCTGCACAACCTCACTAATAACAGCGAAAACCACTGAAATAACAGTCACAATCTGCAAAGCCTCACTTATAACAGCGAAAACCAGTGAAATAACTGTGGCAATCTGCACAACCTCACTAATAACAGCGAAAACCACTGAAATAACAGTCACAATCTGCAAAGCCTCACTAATAACAGCGAAAACCAGTGAAATAACTGTGGCAATCTGCACAATCTCACTAATAACAGCGAAAACCACTGAAATAACAGTCACAATCTGCAAAGCCTCACTAATAACAGCGAAAACCAGTGAAATAACTGTGGCAATCTGCACAACCTCACTAATAACAGCGAAAACCACTGAAATAACAGTCACAATCTGCAAAGCCTCACTTATAACAGCGAAAACCAGTGAAATAACTGTGGCAATCTGCACAATCTCACTAATAACAGCGAAAACCACTGAAATAACAGTCACAATCTGCAAAGCCTCACTTATAACAGCGAAAACCAGTGAAATAACTGTGGCAATCTGCACAACCTCACTAATAACAGCGAAAACCACTGAAATAACAGTCACAATCTGCAAAGCCTCACTTATAACAGCGAAAACCAGTGAAATAACTGTGGCAATCTGCACAACCTCACTAATAACAGCGAAAACCACTGAAATAACAGTCACAATCTGCAAAGCCTCACTTATAACAGCGAAAACCAGTGAAATAACTGTGGCAATCTGCACAATCTCACTAATAACAGCGAAAACCACTGAAATAACAGTCACAATCTGCAAAGCCTCACTTATAACAGCGAAAACCAGTGAAATAACTGTGGCAATCTGCACAACCTCACTAATAACAGCGAAAACCACTGAAATAACAGTCACAATCTGCAAAGCCTCACTAATAACAGCGAAAACCAGTGAAATAACTGTGGCAATCTGCACAATCTCACTAATAACAGCGAAAACCACTGAAATAACAGTCACAATCTGCAAAGCCTCACTTATAACAGCGAAAACCAGTGAAATAACTGTGGCAATCTGCACAACCTCACTAATAACAGCGAAAACCACTGAAATAACAGTCACAATCTGCAAAGCCTCACTTATAACAGCGAAAACCAGTGAAATAACTGTGGCAATCTGCACAACCTCACTAATAACAGCGAAAACCACTGAAATAACAGTCACAATCTGCAAAGCCTCACTAATAACAGCGAAAACCAGTGAAATAACTGTGGCAATCTGCACAACCTCACTAATAACAGCGAAAACCACTGAAATAACAGTCACAATCTGCAAAGCCTCACTTATAACAGCGAAAACCAGTGAAATAACTGTGGCAATCTGCACAACCTCACTAATAACAGCGAAAACCACTGAAATAACAGTCACAATCTGCAAAGCCTCACTTATAACAGCGAAAACCAGTGAAATAACTGTGGCAATCTGCACAACTCACTAATAACAGCGAAAACCACTGAAATAACAGTCACAATCTGCAAAGCCTCACTTATAACAGCGAAAACCAGTGAAATAACTGTGGCAATCTGCACAACCTCACTAATAACAGCGAAAACCACTGAAATAACAGTCACAATCTGCAAAGCCTCACTAATAACAGCGAAAACCAGTGAAATAACTGTGGGCAATCTGCACAACCTCACTAATAACAGCGAAAACCACTGAAATAACAGTCACAATCTGCAAAGCCTCACTAATAACAGCGAAAACCAGTGAAATAACTGTGGCAATCTGCACAACCTCACTAATAACAGCGAAAACCACTGAAATAACAGTCACAATCTGCAAAGCCTCACTAATAACAGCGAAAACCAGTGAAATAACTGTGGCAATCTGCACAACCTCACTAATAACAGCGAAAACCACTGAAATAACAGTCACAATCTGCAAAGCCTCACTAATAACAGCGAAAACCAGTGAAATAACTGTGGCAATCTGCACAACCTCACTAATAACAGCGAAAACCACTGAAATAACAGTCACAATCTGCAAAGCCTCACTAATAACAGCGAAAACCACTGAAATAACTGTGGCAATCTGCACAATCTCACTAATAACAGCGAAAACCACTGAAATAACAGTCACAATCTGCAAAGCCTCACTAATAACAGCGAAAACCAGTGAAATAACTGTGGCAATCTGCACAACCTCACTAATAACAGCGAAAACCACTGAAATAACAGTCACAATCTGCAAAGCCTCACTAATGACAGCGAAAACCAGTGAAATAACTGTGGCAATCTGCACAACCTCACTAATAACAGCGAAAACCACTGAAATAACAGTCACAATCTGCAAAGCCTCACTTATAACAGCGAAAACCAGTGAAATAACTGTGGCAATCTGCACAACCTCACTAATAACAGCGAAAACCACTGAAATAACAGTCACAATCTGCAAAGCCTCACTAATAACAGCGAAAACCAGTGAAATAACTGTGGCAATCTGCACAACCTCACTAATAACAGCGAAAACCACTGAAATAACAGTCACAATCTGCAAAGCCTCACTTATAACAGCGAAAACCAGTGAAATAACTGTGGCAATCTGCACAACCTCACTAATAACAGCGAAAACCACTGAAATAACAGTCACAATCTGCAAAGCCTCACTAATAACAGCGAAAACCAGTGAAATAACTGTGGCAATCTGCACAACCTCACTAATAACAGCGAAAACCACTGAAATAACAGTCACAATCTGCAAAGCCTCACTAATAACAGCGAAAACCAGTGAAATAACTGTGGCAATCTGCACAACCTCACTAATAACAGCGAAAACCACTGAAATAACAGTCACAATCTGCAAAGCCTCACTTATAACAGCGAAAACCAGTGAAATAACTGTGGCAATCTGCACAACCTCACTAATAACAGCGAAAACCACTGAAATAACAGTCACAATCTGCAAAGCCTCACTAATAACAGCGAAAACCAGTGAAATAACTGTGGCAATCTGCACAACCTCACTAATAACAGCGAAAACCACTGAAATAACAGTCACAATCTGCAAAGCCTCACTAATAACAGCGAAAACCAGTGAAATAACTGTGGCAATCTGCACAACCTCACTAATAACAGCGAAAACCACTGAAATAACAGTCACAATCTGCAAAGCCTCACTAATAACAGCGAAAACCACTGAAATAACTGTGGCAATCTGCACAACCTCACTAATAACAGCGAAAACCACTGAAATAACAGTCACAATCTGCAAAGCCTCACTAATAACAGCGAAAACCAGCTGAAATAACAGTCAGCAATCTGCACAAGCCTCACTAATAACAGCGAAAACCACTGAAATAACAGTCACAATCTGCAAAGCCTCACTAATAACAGCGAAAACCAGTGAAATAACTGTGGCAATCTGCACAACCTCACTAATAACAGCGAAAACCACTGAAATAACAGTCACAATCTGCAAAGCCTCACTTATAACAGCGAAAACCAGTGAAATAACTGTGGCAATCTGCACAACCTCACTAATAACAGCGAAAACCACTGAAATAACAGTCACAATCTGCAAAGCCTCACTTATAACAGCGAAAACCAGTGAAATAACTGTGGCAATCTGCACAACCTCACTAATAACAGCGAAAACCACTGAAATAACAGTCACAATCTGCAAAGCCTCACTAATAACAGCGAAAACCAGTGAAATAACTGTGGCAATCTGCACAACCTCACTAATAACAGCGAAAACCACTGAAATAACAGTCACAATCTGCAAAGCCTTACTAATAACAGCGAAAACCAGTGAAATAACTGTGGCAATCTGCACAACCCTCACTAATAACAGCGAAAACCACTGAAATAACAGTCACAATCTGCAAAGCCTCACTTATAACAGCGAAAACCAGTGAAATAACTGTGGCAATCTGCACAACCTCACTAATAACAGCGAAAACCACTGAAATAACAGTCACAATCTGCAAAGCCTCACTTATAACAGCGAAAACCAGTGAAATAACTGTGGCAATCTGCACAATCTCACTAATAACAGCGAAAACCACTGAAATAACAGTCACAATCTGCAAAGCCTCACTTATAACAGCGAAAACCAGTGAAATAACTGTGGCAATCTGCACAACCTCACTAATAACAGCGAAAACCACTGAAATAACAGTCACAATCTGCAAAGCCTCACTAATAACAGCGAAAACCAGTGAAATAACTGTGGCAATCTGCACAATCTCACTAATAACAGCGAAAACCACTGAAATAACAGTCACAATCTGCAAAGCCTCACTAATAACAGCGAAAACCAGTGAAATAACTGTGGCAATCTGCACAACCTCACTAATAACAGCGAAAACCACTGAAATAACAGTCACAATCTGCAAAGCCTCACTTATAACAGCGAAAACCAGTGAAATAACTGTGGCAATCTGCACAACCTCACTAATAACAGCGAAAACCACTGAAATAACAGTCACAATCTGCAAAGCCTCACTTATAACAGCGAAAACCAGTGAAATAACTGTGGCAATCTGCACAATCTCACTAATAACAGCGAAAACCACTGAAATAACAGTCACAATCTGCAAAGCCTCACTTATAACAGCGAAAACCAGTGAAATAACTGTGGCAATCTGCACAACCTCACTAATAACAGCGAAAACCACTGAAATAACAGTCACAATCTGCAAAGCCTCACTTATAACAGCGAAAACCAGTGAAATAACTGTGGCAATCTGCACAACCTCACTAATAACAGCGAAAACCACTGAAATAACAGTCACAATCTGCAAAGCCTCACTAATAACAGCGAAAACCAGTGAAATAACTGTGGCAATCTGCACAACCTCACTAATAACAGCGAAAACCACTGAAATAACAGTCACAATCTGCAAAGCCTCACTAATAACAGCGAAAACCAGTGAAATAACTGTGGCAATCTGCACAACCTCACTAATAACAGCGAAAACCACTGAAATAACAGTCACAATCTGCAAAGCCTCACTAATAACAGCGAAAACCAGTGAAATAACTGTGTCAATCTGCACAACCTCACTAATAACAGCGAAAACCACTGAAATAACAGTCACAATCTGCAAAGCCTCACTAATAACAGCGAAAACCAGTGAAATAACTGTGGCAATCTGCACAACCTCACTAATAACAGCGAAAACCACTGAAATAACAGTCACAATCTGCAAAGCCTCACTTATAACAGCGAAAACCAGTGAAATAACTGTGGCAATCTGCACAACCTCACTAATAACAGCGAAAACCACTGAAATAACAGTCACAATCTGCAAAGCCTCACTAATAACAGCGAAAACCAGTGAAATAACTGTGGCAATCTGCACAACCTCACTAATAACAGCGAAAACCACTGAAATAACAGTCACAATCTGCAAAGCCTCACTAATAACAGCGAAAACCAGTGAAATAACTGTGGCAATCTGCACAACCTCACTAATAACAGCGAAAACCACTGAAATAACAGTCACAATCTGCAAAGCCTCACTAATAACAGCGAAAACCAGTGAAATAACTGTGGCAATCTGCACAACCTCACTAATAACAGCGAAAACCACTGAAATAACAGTCACAATCTGCAAAGCCTCACTTATAACAGCGAAAACCAGTGAAATAACTGTGGCAATCTGCACAACCTCACTAATAACAGCGAAAACCACTGAAATAACAGTCACAATCTGCAAAGCCTCACTTATAACAGCGAAAACCAGTGAAATAACTGTGGCAATCTGCACAACCTCACTAATAACAGCGAAAACCACTGAAATAACAGTCACAATCTGCAAAGCCTCACTTATAACAGCGAAAACCAGTGAAATAACTGTGGCAATCTGCACAACCTCACTAATAACAGCGAAAACCACTGAAATAACAGTCACAATCTGCAAAGCCTCACTTATAACAGCGAAAACCAGTGAAATAACTGTGGCAATCTGCACAACCTCACTAATAACAGCGAAAACCACTGAAATAACAGTCACAATCTGCAAAGCCTCACTAATAACAGCGAAAACCACTGAAATAACTGTGGCAATCTGCACAACCTCACTAATAACAGCGAAAACCACTGAAATAACAGTCACAATCTGCAAAGCCTCACTAATAACAGCGAAAACCAGTGAAATAACTGTGGCAATCTGCACAACCTCACTAATAACAGCGAAAACCACTGAAATAACAGTCACAATCTGCAAAGCCTCACTAATAACAGCGAAAACCACTGAAATAACTGTGGCAATCTGCACAATCTCACTAATAACAGCGAAAACCACTGAAATAACAGTCACAATCTGCAAAGCCTCACTAATAACAGCGAAAACCAGTGAAATAACTGTGGCAATCTGCACAACCTCACTAATAACAGCGAAAACCACTGAAATAACAGTCACAATCTGCAAAGCCTCACTAATAACAGCGAAAACCAGTGAAATAACTGTGGCAATCTGCACAACCTCACTAATAACAGCGAAAACCACTGAAATAACAGTCACAATCTGCAAAGCCTCACTAATAACAGCGAAAACCAGTGAAATAACTGTGGCAATCTGCACAACCTCACTAATAACAGCGAAAACCACTGAAATAACAGTCACAATCTGCAAAGCCTCACTAATAACAGCGAAAACCACTGAAATAACTGTGGCAATCTGCACAACCTCACTAATAACAGCGAAAACCACTGAAATAACAGTCACAATCTGCAAAGCCTCACTAATAACAGCGAAAACCACTGAAATAACTGTGGCAATCTGCACAACCTCACTAATAACAGCGAAAACCACTGAAATAACAGTCACAATCTGCAAAGCCTCACTAATAACAGCGAAAACCAGTGAAATAACTGTGGCAATCTGCACAACCTCACTAATAACAGCGAAAACCACTGAAATAACAGTCACAATCTGCAAAGCCTCACTTATAACAGCGAAAACCAGTGAAATAACTGTGGCAATCTGCACAATCTCACTAATAACAGCGAAAACCACTGAAATAACAGTCACAATCTGCAAAGCCTCACTTATAACAGCGAAAACCAGTGAAATAACTGTGGCAATCTGCACAACCTCACTAATAACAGCGAAAACCACTGAAATAACAGTCACAATCTGCAAAGCCTCACTTATAACAGCGAAAACCAGTGAAATAACTGTGGCAATCTGCACAACCTCACTAATAACAGCGAAAACCACTGAAATAACAGTCACAATCTGCAAAGCCTCACTTATAACAGCGAAAACCAGTGAAATAACTGTGGCAATCTGCACAACCTCACTAATAACAGCGAAAACCACTGAAATAACAGTCACAATCTGCAAAGCCTCACTTATAACAGCGAAAACCAGTGAAATAACTGTGGCAATCTGCACAACCTCACTAATAACAGCGAAAACCACTGAAATAACAGTCACAATCTGCAAAGCCTCACTAATAACAGCGAAAACCAGTGAAATAACTGTGGCAATCTGCACAACCTCACTAATAACAGCGAAAACCACTGAAATAACAGTCACAATCTGCAAAGCCTCACTAATAACAGCGAAAACCAGTGAAATAACTGTGGCAATCTGCACAACCTCACTAATAACAGCGAAAACCACTGAAATAACAGTCACAATCTGCAAAGCCTCACTTATAACAGCGAAAACCAGTGAAATAACTGTGGCAATCTGCACAATCTCACTAATAACAGCGAAAACCACTGAAATAACAGTCACAATCTGCAAAGCCTCACTTATAACAGCGAAAACCAGTGAAATAACTGTGGCAATCTGCACAACCTCACTAATAACAGCGAAAACCACTGAAATAACAGTCACAATCTGCAAAGCCTCACTTATAACAGCGAAAACCAGTGAAATAACTGTGGCAATCTGCACAACCTCACTAATAACAGCGAAAACCACTGAAATAACAGTCACAATCTGCAAAGCCTCACTATAACAGCGAAAACCAGTGAAATAACTGTGGCAATCTGCACAACCTCACTAATAACAGCGAAAACCACTGAAATAACAGTCACAATCTGCAAAGCCTCACTAATAACAGCGAAAACCAGTGAAATAACTGTGGCAATCTGCACAACCTCACTAATAACAGCGAAAACCACTGAAATAACAGTCACAATCTGCAAAGCCTCACTAATAACAGCGAAAACCAGTGAAATAACTGTGGCAATCTGCACAACCTCACTAATAACAGCGAAAACCACTGAAATAACAGTCACAATCTGCAAAGCCTCACTTATAACAGCGAAAACCAGTGAAATAACTGTGGCAATCTGCACAATCTCACTAATAACAGCGAAAACCACTGAAATAACAGTCACAATCTGCAAAGCCTCACTTATAACAGCGAAAACCAGTGAAATAACTGTGGCAATCTGCACAACCTCACTAATAACAGCGAAAACCACTGAAATAACAGTCACAATCTGCAAAGCCTCACTTATAACAGCGAAAACCAGTGAAATAACTGTGGCAATCTGCACAACCTCACTAATAACAGCGAAAACCACTGAAATAACAGTCACAATCTGCAAAGCCTCACTTATAACAGCGAAAACCAGTGAAATAACTGTGGCAATCTGCACAATCTCACTAATAACAGCGAAAACCACTGAAATAACAGTCACAATCTGCAAAGCCTCACTTATAACAGCGAAAACCAGTGAAATAACTGTGGCAATCTGCACAACCTCACTAATAACAGCGAAAACCACTGAAATAACAGTCACAATCTGCAAAGCCTCACTAATAACAGCGAAAACCAGTGAAATAACTGTGGCAATCTGCACAATCTCACTAATAACAGCGAAAACCACTGAAATAACAGTCACAATCTGCAAAGCCTCACTAATAACAGCGAAAACCAGTGAAATAACTGTGGCAATCTGCACAACCTCACTAATAACAGCGAAAACCACTGAAATAACAGTCACAATCTGCAAAGCCTCACTTATAACAGCGAAAACCAGTGAAATAACTGTGGCAATCTGCACAATCTCACTAATAACAGCGAAAACCACTGAAATAACAGTCACAATCTGCAAAGCCTCACTTATAACAGCGAAAACCAGTGAAATAACTGTGGCAATCTGCACAACCTCACTAATAACAGCGAAAACCACTGAAATAACAGTCACAATCTGCAAAGCCTCACTTATAACAGCGAAAACCAGTGAAATAACTGTGGCAATCTGCACAACCTCACTAATAACAGCGAAAACCACTGAAATAACAGTCACAATCTGCAAAGCCTCACTAATAACAGCGAAAACCAGTGAAATAACTGTGGCAATCTGCACAATCTCACTAATAACAGCGAAAACCACTGAAATAACAGTCACAATCTGCAAAGCCTCACTTATAACAGCGAAAACCAGTGAAATAACTGTGGCAATCTGCACAACCTCACTAATAACAGCGAAAACCACTGAAATAACAGTCACAATCTGCAAAGCCTCACTAATAACAGCGAAAACCAGCTGAAATAACTGTGGCAATCTGCACAATCTCACTAATAACAGCGAAAACCACTGAAATAACAGTCACAATCTGCAAAGCCTCACTAATAACAGCGAAAACCAGTGAAATAACTGTGGCAATCTGCACAACCTCACTAATAACAGCGAAAACCACTGAAATAACAGTCACAATCTGCAAAGCCTCACTTATAACAGCGAAAACCAGTGAAATAACTGTGGCAATCTGCACAACCTCACTAATAACAGCGAAAACCACTGAAATAACAGTCACAATCTGCAAAGCCTCACTTATAACAGCGAAAACCAGTGAAATAACTGTGGCAATCTGCACAACCTCACTAATAACAGCGAAAACCACTGAAATAACAGTCACAATCTGCAAAGCCTCACTAATAACAGCGAAAACCAGTGAAATAACTGTGGCAATCTGCACAACCTCACTAATAACAGCGAAAACCACTGAAATAACAGTCACAATCTGCAAAGCCTCACTTATAACAGCGAAAACCAGTGAAATAACTGTGGCAATCTGCACAACCTCACTAATAACAGCGAAAACCACTGAAATAACAGTCACAATCTGCAAAGCCTCACTTATAACAGCGAAAACCAGTGAAATAACTGTGGCAATCTGCACAACCTCACTAATAACAGCGAAAACCACTGAAATAACAGTCACAATCTGCAAAGCCTCACTAATAACAGCGAAAACCAGTGAAATAACTGTGGCAATCTGCACAATCTCACTAATAACAGCGAAAACCACTGAAATAACAGTCACAATCTGCAAAGCCTCACTTATAACAGCGAAAACCAGTGAAATAACTGTGGCAATCTGCACAACCTCACTAATAACAGCGAAAACCACTGAAATAACAGTCACAATCTGCAAAGCCTCACTAATAACAGCGAAAACCAGTGAAATAACTGTGGCAATCTGCACAACCTCACTAATAACAGCGAAAACCACTGAAATAACAGTCACAATCTGCAAAGCCTCACTAATAACAGCGAAAACCAGTGAAATAACTGTGGCAATCTGCACAACCTCACTAATAACAGCGAAAACCACTGAAATAACAGTCACAATCTGCAAAGCCTCACTAATAACAGCGAAAACCAATGAAATAACTGTGGCAATCTGCACAACCTCACTAATAACAGCGAAAACCACCTGAAATAACAGTCACAATCTGCAAAGCCTCACTAATAACAGCGAAAACCAGTGAAATAACTGTGGCAATCTGCACAACCTCACTAATAACAGCGAAAACCACTGAAATAACAGTCACAATCTGCAAAGCCTCACTAATAACAGCGAAAACCACTGAAATAACTGTGGCAATCTGCACAACCTCACTAATAACAGCGAAAACCACTGAAATAACAGTCACAATCTGCAAAGCCTCACTAATAACAGCGAAAACCAGTGAAATAACTGTGGCAATCTGCACAACCTCACTAATAACAGCGAAAACCACTGAAATAACAGTCACAATCTGCAAAGCCTCACTAATAACAGCGAAAACCAGTGAAATAACTGTGGCAATCTGCACAACCTCACTAATAACAGCGAAAACCACTGAAATAACAGTCACAATCTGCAAAGCCTCACTAATAACAGCGAAAACCAGTGAAATAACTGTGGCAATCTGCACAACCTCACTAATAACAGCGAAAACCACTGAAATAACAGTCACAATCTGCAAAGCCTCACTAATAACAGCGAAAACCAGCTGAAATAACTGTGGCAATCTGCACAACCTCACTAATAACAGCGAAAACCACTGAAATAACAGTCACAATCTGCAAAGCCTCACTAATAACAGCGAAAACCAGTGAAATAACTGTGGCAATCTGCACAACCTCACTAATAACAGCGAAAACCACTGAAATAACAGTCACAATCTGCAAAGCCTCACTAATAACAGCGAAAACCAGTGAAATAACTGTGGCAATCTGCACAACCTCACTAATAACAGCGAAAACCACTGAAATAACAGTCACAATCTGCAAAGCCTCACTAATAACAGCGAAAACCAGTGAAATAACTGTGGCAATCTGCACAACCTCACTAATAACAGCGAAAACCACTGAAATAACAGTCACAATCTGCAAAGCCTCACTAATAACAGCGAAAACCAGTGAAATAACTGTGGCAATCTGCACAACCTCACTAATAACAGCGAAAACCACTGAAATAACAGTCACAATCTGCAAAGCCTCACTAATAACAGCGAAAACCAGTGAAATAACTGTGGCAATCTGCACAACCTCACTAATAACAGCGAAAACCACTGAAATAACAGTCACAATCTGCAAAGCCTCACTAATAACAGCGAAAACCAGTGAAATAACTGTGGCAATCTGCACAACCTCACTAATAACAGCGAAAACCACTGAAATAACAGTCACAATCTGCAAAGCCTCACTAATAACAGCGAAAACCAGTGAAATAACTGTGGCAATCTGCACAACCTCACTAATAACAGCGAAAACCACTGAAATAACAGTCACAATCTGCAAAGCCTCACTTATAACAGCGAAAACCAGTGAAATAACTGTGGCAATCTGCACAACCTCACTAATAACAGCGAAAACCACTGAAATAACAGTCACAATCTGCAAAAGCCTCACTTATAACAGCGAAAACCAGTGAAATAACTGTGGCAATCTGCACAACCTCACTAATAACAGCGAAAACCACTGAAATAACAGTCACAATCTGCAAAGCCTCACTAATAACAGCGAAAACCAGTGAAATAACTGTGGCAATCTGCACAACCTCACTAATAACAGCGAAAACCACTGAAATAACAGTCACAATCTGCAAAGCCTCACTAATAACAGCGAAAACCAGTGAAATAACTGTGGCAATCTGCACAACCTCACTAATAACAGCGAAAACCACTGAAATAACAGTCACAATCTGCAAAGCCTCACTTATAAAAGCGAAAACCAGTGAAATAACTGTGGCAATCTGCACAACCTCACTAATAACCAGCGAAAACCACTGAAATAACAGTCACAATCTGCAAAGCCTCACTTATAACAGCGAAAACCAGTGAAATAACTGTGGCAATCTGCACAACCTCACTAATAACAGCGAAAACCACTGAAATAACAGTCACAATCTGCAAAGCCTCACTAATAACAGCGAAAACCACTGAAATAACAGTCACAATCTGCAAAGCCTCACTAATAACAGCGAAAACCAGTGAAATAACTGTGGCAATCTGCAAAGCCTCACTTATAACAGCGAAAACCAGTGAAATAACTGTGGCAATCTGCACAACCTCACTAATAACAGTGAAAACCACTGAAATAACAGTCACAATCTGCAAAGCCTCACTAATAACAGCGAAAACCACTGAAATAACAGTCACAATCTGCAAAGCCTCACTAATAACAGCGAAAACCAGTGAAATAACTGTGGCAATCTGCACAACCTCACTAATAACAGCGAAAACCACTGAAATAACAGTCACAATCTGCAAAGCCTCACTAATAACAGCGAAAACCACTGAACTAACTGTGGCAATCTGCACAACCTCACTAATAACAGCGAAAACCACTGAAATAACAGTCACAATCTGCAAAGCCTCACTCATAACAGCGAAACCAGTGAAATAACTGTGGCAATCTGCACAACCTCACTAATAACAGCGAAAACCACTGAAATAACAGTCACAATCTGCAAAGCCTCACTAATAACAGCGAAAACCAGTGAAATAACTGTGGCAATCTGCACAATCTCACTAATAACAGCGAAAACCACTGAAATAACTGTGGCAATCTGCACAACCTCACTAATAACAGCGAAAACCACTGAAATAACAGTCACAATCTGCACAACCTCACTAATAACAGCGAAAACCACTGAAATAACAGTCACAATCTGCAAAGCCTCACTCATAACAGCGAAAACCAGTGAAATAACTGTGGCAATCTGCACAACCTCACTAATAACAGCGAAAACCACTGAAATAACAGTCACAATCTGCAAAGCCTCACTAATAACAGCGAAAACCACTGAAATAACTGTGGCAATCTGCACAATCTCACTAATAACAGCGAAAACCACTAAAATAACAGTCACAATCTGCAAAGCCTCACTAATAACAGCGAAAACCAGTGAAATAAATGTGGCAATCTGCACAACCTCACTAATAACAGCGAAAACCACTGAAATAACAGTCACAATCTGCAAAGCCTCACTAATAACAGCGTAAACCAGTGAAATAACTGTGGCAATCTGCACAATCTCACTAATAACAGCGAAAACCACTGAAATAACAGTCACAATCTGCAAAGCCTCACTAATAACAGCGAAAACCAGTGAAATAACTGTGGCAATCTGCACAACCTCACTAATAACAGCGAAAACCACTGAAATAACAGTCACAATCTGCAAAGCCTCACTAATAACAGCGAAAACCAGTGAAATAACTGTGGCAATCTGCACAACCTCACTAATAACAGCGAAAACCACTGAAATAACAGTCACAATCTGCAAAGCCTCACTAATAACAGCGAAAACCAGTGAAATAACTGTGGCAATCTGCACAACCTCACTAATAACAGCGAAAACCACTGAAATAACAGTCACAATCTGCAAAGCCTCACTAATAACAGCGAAAACCAGTGAAATAACTGTGGCAATCTGCACAATCTCACTAATAACAGCGAAAACCACTGAAATAACTGTGGCAATCTGCACAACCTCACTAATAACAGCGAAAACCACTGAAATAACAGTCACAATCTGCAAAAGCCTCACTAATAACAGCGAAAACCAGTGAAATAACTGTGGCAATCTGCACAACCTCACTAATAACAGCGAAAACCACTGAAATAACAGTCACAATCTGCAAAGCCTCACTAATAACAGCGAAAACAACTGAAATAACTGTGGCAATCTGCACAACCTCACTAATAACAGCGAAAACCACTGAAATAACAGTCATAATCTGCAAAGCCTCACTAATAACAGCGAAAACCACTGAAATAACTGTGGCAATCTGCACAACCTCACTAATAACAGCGAAAACCACTGAAATAACAGTCACAATCTGCAAAGCCTCACTAATAACAGCGAAAACCAGTGAAATAACTGTGGCAATCTGCACAACCTCACTAATAACAGCGAAAACCACTGAAATAACAGTCACAATCTGCAAAGCCTCACTCATAACAGCGAAAACCAGTGAAATAACTGTGGCAATCTGCACAACCTCACTAATAACAGCGAAAACCACTGAAATAACAGTCACAATCTGCAAAGCCTCACTAATAACAGCGAAAACCAGCGAAATAACTGTGGCAATCTGCACAATCTCACTAATAACAGCGAAAACCACTGAAATAACAGTCACAATCTGCAAAGCCTCACTTATAACAGCGAAAACCAGTGAAATAACTGTGGCAATCTGCACAACCTCACTAATAACAGCGAAAACCACTGAAATAACAGTCACAATCTGCAAAGCCTCACTAATAACAGCGAAAACCAGTGAAATAACTGTGGCAATCTGCACAACCTCACTAATAACAGCGAAAACCACTGAAATAACAGTCACAATCTGCAAAGCCTCACTTATAACAGCGAAAACCAGTGAAGTAACTGTGGCAATCTGCAAAGCCTCACTAATAACAGCGAAAACCAGTGAAATAACTGTGGCAATCTGCACAATCTCACTAATAACAGCGAAAACCACTGAAATAACAGTCACAATCTGCAAAGCCTCACTAATAACAGCGAAAACCACTGAAATAACTGTGGCAATCTGCACAACCTCACTAATAACAGCGAAAACCACTGAAATAACGGTCACAATCTGCAAAGCCTCACTCATAACAGCGAAAACCAGTGAAATAACTGTGGCAATCTGCACAACCTCACTAATAACAGCGAAAACCACTGAAATAACAGTCACAATCTGCAAAGCCTCACTAATAACAGCGAAAACCACTGAAATAACTGTGGCAATCTGCACAACCTCACTAATAACAGCGAAAACCACTGAAATAACGGTCACAATCTGCAAAGCCTCACTCATAACAGCGAAAACCAGTGAAATAACTGTGGCAATCTGCACAACCTCACTAATAACAGCGAAAACCACTGAAATAACAGTCACAATCTGCAAAGCCTCACTAATAACAGCGAAAACCAGTGAAATAACTGTGGCAATCTGCACAACCTCACTAATAACAGCGAAAACCACTGAAATAACAGTCACAATCTGCAAAGCCTCACTAATAACAGCGAAAACCACTGAAATAACTGTGGCAATCTGCACAACCTCACTAATAACAGCGAAAACCACTGAAATAACAGTCACAATCTGTCTGCAAAGCCTCACTAATAACAGCGAAAACCACTGAAATAACTGTGGCAATCTGCACAACCTCACTAATAACAGCGAAAACCACTGAAATAACAGTCACAATCTGCAAAGCCTCACTAATAACAGCGAAAACCACTGAAATAACTGTGGCAATCTGCACAACCTCACTAATAACAGCGAAAACCACTGAAATAACAGTCACAATCTGCAAAGCCTCACTAATAACAGCGAAAACCAGTGAAATAACTGTGGCAATCTGCACAACCTCACTAATAACAGCGAAAACCACTGAAATAACAGTCACAATCTGCAAAGCCTCACTAATAACAGCGAAAACCACTGAAATAACTGTGGCAATCTGCACAACCTCACTAATAACAGCGAAAACCACTGAAATAACAGTCACAATCTGCAAAGCCTCACTTATAACAGCGAAAGCCAGTGAAATAACTGTGGCAATCTGCACAACCTCACTAATAACAGCGAAAACCACTGAAATAACAGTCACAATCTGCAAAGCCTCACTAATAACAGCGAAAACCACTGAAATAACTGTGGCAATCTGCACAACCTCACTAATAACAGCGAAAACCACTGAAATAACAGTCACAATCTGCAAAGCCTCACTAATAACAGCGAAAACCACTGAAATAACTGTGGCAATCTGCACAACCTCACTAATAACAGCGAAAACCACTGAAATAACAGTCACAATCTGCAAAGCCTCACTAATAACAGCGAAAACCACTGAAATAACAGTCACAATCTGCAAAGCCTCCCTAATAACAGCGAAAACCAGTGAAATAACTGTGGGCAATCTGCACAACCTCACTAATAACAGCGAAAACCACTGAAATAACAGTCACAATCTGCAAAGCCTCACTAATAACAGCGAAAACCAGTGAAATAACTGTGGCAATCTGCACAACCTCACTAATAACAGCGAAAACCACTGAAATAACCGTCACAATCTGCAAAGCCTCACTAATAACAGCGAAAACCAGTGAAATAACTGTGGCAATCTGCACAACCTCACTAATAACAGCGAAAACCACTGAAATAACAGTCACAATCTGCAAAGCTTCACTTATAAAAGCGAAAACCAGTGAAATAACTGTGGCAATCTGCACAACCTCACTAATAACAGCGAAAACCACTGAAATAACAGTCACAATCTGCAAAGCCTCACTTATAACAGCGAAAACCAGTGAAATAACTGTGGCAATCTGCACAACCTCACTAATAACAGCGAAAACCACTGAAATAACAGTCACAATCTGCAAAGCCTCACTAATAATAGCGAAAACCACTGAAATAACAGTCACAATCTGCAAAGCCTCACTAATAACAGCGAAAACCAGTGAAATAACTGTGGCAATCTGCAAAGCCTCACTTATAACAGCGAAAACCAGTGAAATAACTGTGGCAATCTGCACAACCTCACTAATAACAGCGAAAACCACTGAAATAACAGTCACAATCTGCAAAGCCTCACTAATAACAGCGAAAACCACTGAAATAACAGTCACAATCTGCAAAGCCTCACTAATAACAGCGAAAACCAGTGAAATAACTGTGGCAATCTGCACAACCTCACTAATAACAGCGAAAACCACTGAAATAACAGTCACAATCTGCAAAGCCTCACTAATAACAGCGAAAACCACTGAACTAACTGTGGCAATCTGCACAACCTCACTAATAACAGCGAAAACCACTGAAATAACAGTCACAATCTTCAAAGCCTCACTCATAACAGCGAAAACCAGTGAAATAACTGTGGCAATCTGCACAACCTCACTAATACAGCGAAAACCACTGAAATAACAGTCACAATCTGCAAAGCCTCACTAATAACAGCGAAAACCAGTGAAATAACTGTGGCAATCTGCACAATCTCACTAATAACAGCGAAAACCACTGAAATAACTGTGGCAATCTGCACAACCTCACTAATAACAGCGAAAACCACTGAAATAACAGTCACAATCTGCACAACCTCACTAATAACAGCGAAAACCACTGAAATAACAGTCACAATCTGCAAAGCCTCACTCATAACAGCGAAAACCAGTGAAATAACTGTGGCAATCTGCACAACCTCACTAATAACAGCGAAAACCACTGAAATAACAGTCACAATCTGCAAAGCCTCACTAATAACAGCGAAAACCACTGAAATAACTGTGGCAATCTGCACAATCTCACTAATAACAGCGAAAACCACTAAAATAACAGTCACAATCTGCAAAGCCTCACTAATAACAGCGAAAACCAGTGAAATAAATGTGGCAATCTGCACAACCTCACTAATAACAGCGAAAACCACTGAAATAACAGTCACAATCTGCAAAGCCTCACTAATAACAGCGTAAACCAGTGAAATAACTGTGGCAATCTGCACAATCTCACTAATAACAGCGAAAACCACTGAAATAACAGTCACAATCTGCAAAGCCTCACTAATAACAGCGAAAACCAGTGAAATAACTGTGGCAATCTGCACAACCTCACTAATAACAGCGAAAACCACTGAAATAACAGTCACAATCTGCAAAGCCTCACTAATAACAGCGAAAACCAGTGAAATAACTGTGGCAATCTGCACAACCTCACTAATAACAGCGAAAACCACTGAAATAACAGTCACAATCTGCAAAGCCTCACTAATAACAGCGAAAACCAGTGAAATAACTGTGGCAATCTGCACAACCTCACTAATAACAGCGAAAACCACTGAAATAACAGTCACAATCTGCAAAGCCTCACTAATAACAGCGAAAACCAGTGAAATAACTGTGGCAATCTGCACAATCTCACTAATAACAGCGAAAACCACTGAAATAACTGTGGCAATCTGCACAACCTCACTAATAACAGCGAAAACCACTGAAATAACAGTCACAATCTGCAAAGCCTCACTAATAACAGCGAAAACCAGTGAAATAACTGTGGCAATCTGCACAACCTCACTAATAACAGCGAAAACCACTGAAATAACAGTCACAATCTGCAAAGCCTCACTAATAACAGCGAAAACAACTGAAATAACTGTGGCAATCTGCACAACCTCACTAATAACAGCGAAAACCACTGAAATAACAGTCACAATCTGCAAAGCCTCACTAATAACAGCGAAAACCACTGAAATAACTGTGGCAATCTGCACAACCTCACTAATAACAGCGAAAACCACTGAAATAACAGTCACAATCTGCAAAGCCTCACTAATAACAGTGAAAACCAGTGAAATAACTGTGGCAATCTGCACAACCTCACTAATAACAGCGAAAACCACTGAAATAACAGTCACAATCTGCAAAGCCTCACTCATAACAGCGAAAACCAGTGAAATAACTGTGGCAATCTGCACAACCTCACTAATAACAGCGAAAACCACTGAAATAACAGTCACAATCTGCAAAGCCTCACTAATAACAGCGAAAACCAGCGAAATAACTGTGGCAATCTGCACAATCTCACTAATAACAGCGAAAACCACTGAAATAACAGTCACAATCTGCAAAGCCTCACTTATAACAGCGAAAACCAGTGAAATAACTGTGGCAATCTGCACAACCTCACTAATAACAGCGAAAACCACTGAAATAACAGTCACAATCTGCAAAGCCTCACTAATAACAGCGAAAACCAGTGAAATAACTGTGGCAATCTGCACAACCTCACTAATAACAGCGAAAACCACTGAAATAACAGTCACAATCTGCAAAGCCTCACTTATAACAGCGAAAACCAGTGAAATAACTGTGGCAATCTGCAAAGCCTCACTAATAACAGCGAAAACCAGTGAAATAACTGTGGCAATCTGCACAATCTCACTAATAACAGCGAAAACCACTGAAATAACAGTCACAATCTGCAAAGCCTCACTAATAACAGCGAAAACCACTGAAATAACTGTGGCAATCTGCACAACCTCACTAATAACAGCGAAAACCACTGAAATAACGGTCACAATCTGCAAAGCCTCACTCATAACAGCGAAAACCAGTGAAATAACTGTGGCAATCTGCACAACCTCACTAATAACAGCGAAAACCACTGAAATAAAAGTCACAATCTGCAAAGCCTCACTAATAACAGCGAAAACCAGTGAAATAACTGTGGCAATCTGCACAACCTCACTAATAACAGCGAAAACCACTGAAATAACAGTCACAATCTGCAAAGCCTCACAAATAACAGCGAAAACCACTGAAATAACTGTGGCAATCTGCACAACCTCACTAATAACAGCCAAAACCACTGAAATAACAGTCACAATCTGTCTGCAAAGCCTCACTAATAACAGCGAAAACCAGTGAAATAACTGTGGCAATCTGCACAACCTCACTAATAACAGCGAAAACCACTGAAATAACAGTCACAATCTGCAAAGCCTCACTAATAACAGCGAAAACCACTGAAATAACTGTGGCAATCTGCACAACCTCACTAATAACAGCGAAAACCACTGAAATAACAGTCACAATCTGCAAAGCCTCACTAATAACAGCGAAAACCACTGAAATAACTGTGGCAATCTGCACAACCTCACTAATAACAGCGAAAACCACTGAAATAACAGTCACAATCTGCAAAGCCTCACTAATAACAGCGAAAACCAGTGAAATAACTGTGGCAATCTGCACAACCTCACTAATAACAGCGAAAACCACTGAAATAACAGTCACAATCTGCAAAGCCTCACTTATAACAGCGAAAACCAGTGAAATAACTGTGGCAATCTGCACAACCTCACTAATAACAGCGAAAACCACTGAAATAACAGTCACAATCTGCAAAGCCTCACTTATAACAGCGAAAACCACTGAAATAACTGTGGCAATCTGCACAACCTCACTAATAACAGCGAAAACCACTGAAATAACAGTCACAATCTGCAAAGCCTATCTAATAACAGCGAAAACCACTGAAATAACTGTGGCAATCTGCACAATCTCACTAATAACAGCGAAAACCACTGAAATAACAGTCACAATCTGCAAAGCCTCACTAATAACAGCGAAAACCAGTGAAATAACTGTGGCAATCTGCACAACCTCACTAATAACAGCGAAAACCACTGAAATAACAGTCACAATCTGCAAAGCCTCACTAATAACAGCGAAAACCAGTGAAATAACTGTGGCAATCTGCACTAATAACAGCGAAAACCACTGAAATAACAGTCACAATCTGCAAAGCCTCACTAATAACAGCGAAAACCAGTGAAATAACTGTGGCAATCTGCACAACCTCACTAATAACAGCGAAAACCACTGAAATAACAGTCACAATCTGCAAAGCCTCACTAATAACAGCGAAAACCACTGAAATAACTGTGGCAATCTGCACAACCTCACTAATAACAGCGAAAACCACTCAAATAACAGTCACAATCTGCAAAGCCTCACTAATAACAGCGAAAACCAGTGAAATAACTGTGGCAATCTGCACAACCTCACTAATAACAGCGAAAACCACTGAAATAACAGTCACAATCTGCAAAGCCTCACTTATAACAGCGAAAACCAGTGAAATAACTGTGGCAATCTGCACAATCTCACTAATAACAGCGAAAACCACTGAAATAACAGTCACAATCTGCAAAGCCTCACTTATAACAGCGAAAACCAGTGAAATAACTGTGGCAATCTGCACAACCTCACTAATAACAGCGAAAACCACTGAAATAACAGTCACAATCTGCAAAGCCTCACTAATAACAGCGAAAACCACTGGAATAACTGTGGCAATCTGCACAACCTCACTAATAACAGCGAAAACCACTGAAATAACAGTCACAATCTGCAAAGCCTCACTAATAACAGCGAAAACCAGTGAAATAACTGTGGCAATCTGCACAACCTCACTAATAACAGCGAAAACCACTGAAATAACAGTCACAATCTGCAAAGACTCACTAATAACAGCGAAAACCAGTGAAATAACTGTGGCAATCTGCACAACCTCACTAATAACAGCGAAAACCACTGAAATAACAGTCACACAGTCACAATCTGCAAAGCCTCACTTATAACAGCGAAAACCAGTGAAATAACTGTGGCAATCTGCACAACCTCACTAATAACAGCGAAAACCACTGAAATAACAGTCACAATCTGCAAAGCCTCACTTATAACAGCGAAAACCAGTGAAATAACTGTGGCAATCTGCACAACCTCACTAATAACAGCGAAAACCACTGAAATAACAGTCACAATCTGCAAAGCCTCACTTATAACAGCGAAAACCAGTGAAATAACTGTGGCAATCTGCACAACCTCACTAATAACAGCGAAAACCACTGAAATAACAGTCACAATCTGCAAAGCCTCACTAATAACAGCGAAAACCACTGAAATAACTGTGGCAATCTGCACAACCTCACTAATAACAGCGAAAACCACTGAAATAACAGTCACAATCTGCAAAGCCTCACTAATAACAGCGAAAACCACTGAAATAACTGTGGCAATCTGCACAACCTCACTAATAACAGCGAAAACCACTGAAATAACAGTCACAATCTGCACAACCTCACTAATAACAACGAAAACCACTGAAATAACAGTCACAATCTGCAAAGCCTCACTAATAACAGCGAAAACCAGTGAAATAACTGTGGCAATCTGCACAACCTCACTAATAACAGCGAAAACCACTGAAATAACAGTCACAATCTGCAAAGCCTCACTTATAACAGCGAAAACCAGTGAAATAACTGTGGCAATCTGCACAATCTCACTAATAACAGCGAAAACCACTGAAATAACAGTCACAATCTGCAAAGCCTCACTTATAACAGCGAAAACCAGTGAAATAACTGTGGCAATCTGCACAACCTCACTAATAACAGCGAAAACCACTGAAATAACAGTCACAATCTGCAAAGCCTCACTTATAACAGCGAAAACCAGTGAAATAACTGTGGCAATCTGCACAATCTCACTAATAACAGCGAAAACCACTGAAATAACAGTCACAATCTGCAAAGCCTCACTTATAACAGCGAAAACCAGTGAAATAACTGTGGCAATCTGCACAACCTCACTAATAACAGCGAAAACCACTGAAATAACAGTCACAATCTGCAAAGCCTCACTTATAACAGCGAAAACCACTGAAATAACAGTCACAATCTGCAAAGCCTCACTTATAACAGCGAAAACCAGTGAAATAACTGTGGCAATCTGCACAACCTCACTAATAACAGCGAAAACCACTGAAATAACAGTCACAATCTGCAAAGCCTCACTTATAACAGCGAAAACCAGTGAAATAACTGTGGCAATCTGCACAATCTCACTAATAACAGCGAAAACCACTGAAATAACAGTCACAATCTGCAAAGCCTCACTTATAACAGCGAAAACCAGTGAAATAACTGTGGCAATCTGCACAACCTCACTAATAACAGCGAAAACCACTGAAATAACAGTCACAATCTGCAAAGCCTCACTAATAACAGCGAAAACCAGTGAAATAACTGTGGCAATCTGCACAACCTCACTAATAACAGCGAAAACCACTGAAATAACAGTCACAATCTGCAAAGCCTCACTAATAACAGCGAAAACCACTGAAATAACTGTGGCAATCTGCACAACCTCACTAATAACAGCGAAAACCACTGAAATAACAGTCACAATCTGCACAACCTCACTAATAACAGCGAAAACCACTGAAATAACAGTCACAATCTGCAAAGCCTCACTAATAACAGCGAAAACCAGTGAAATAACTGTGGCAATCTGCACAACCTCACTAATAACAGCGAAAACCACTGAAATAACAGTCACAATCTGCAAAGCCTCACTTATAACAGCGAAAACCAGTGAAATAACTGTGGCAATCTGCACAATCTCACTAATAACAGCGAAAACCACTGAAATAACAGTCACAATCTGCAAAGCCTCACTTATAACAGCGAAAACCAGTGAAATAACTGTGGCAATCTGCACAACCTCACTAATAACAGCGAAAACCACTGAAATAACAGTCACAATCTGCAAAGCCTCACTTATAACAGCGAAAACCAGTGAAATAACTGTGGCAATCTGCACAATCTCATTAATAACAGCGAAAACCACTGAAATAACAGTCACAATCTGCAAAGCCTCACTAATAACAGCGAAAACCACTGAAATAACTGTGGCAATCTGCACAACCTCACTAATAACAGCGAAAACCACTGAAATAACGGTCACAATCTGCAAAGCCTCACTCATAACAGCGAAAACCAGTGAAATAACTGTGGCAATCTGCACAACCTCACTAATAACAGCGAAAACCACTGAAATAAAAGTCACAATCTGCAAAGCCTCACTAATAACAGCGAAAACCAGTGAAATAACTGTGGCAATCTGCACAACCTCACTAATAACAGCGAAAACCACTGAAATAACAGTCACAATCTGCAAAGCCTCACAAATAACAGCGAAAACCACTGAAATAACTGTGGCAATCTGCACAACCTCACTAATAACAGCGAAAACCACTGAAATAACAGTCACAATCTGTCTGCAAAGCCTCACTAATAACAGCGAAAACCAGTGAAATAACTGTGGCAATCTGCACAACCTCACTAATAACAGCGAAAACCACTGAAATAACAGTCACAATCTGCAAAGCCTCACTAATAACAGCGAAAACCACTGAAATAACTGTGGCAATCTGCACAACCTCACTAATAACAGCGAAAACCACTGAAATAACAGTCACAATCTGCAAAGCCTCACTAATAACAGCGAAAACCACTGAAATAACTGTGGCAATCTGCACAACCTCACTAATAACAGCGAAAACCACTGAAATAACAGTCACAATCTGCAAAGCCTCACTAATAACAGCGAAAACCAGTGAAATAACTGTGGCAATCTGCACAACCTCACTAATAACAGCGAAAACCACTGAAATAACAGTCACAATCTGCAAAGCCTCACTTATAACAGCGAAAACCAGTGAAATAACTGTGGCAATCTGCACAACCTCACTAATAACAGCGAAAACCACTGAAATAACAGTCACAATCTGCAAAGCCTCACTTATAACAGCGAAAACCACTGAAATAACTGTGGCAATCTGCACAACCTCACTAATAACAGCGAAAACCACTGAAATAACAGTCACAATCTGCAAAGCCTATCTAATAACAGCGAAAACCACTGAAATAACTGTGGCAATCTGCACAATCTCACTAATAACAGCGAAAACCACTGAAATAACAGTCACAATCTGCAAAGCCTCACTAATAACAGCGAAAACCAGTGAAATAACTGTGGCAATCTGCACAACCTCACTAATAACAGCGAAAACCACTGAAATAACAGTCACAATCTGCAAAGCCTCACTAATAACAGCGAAAACCAGTGAAATAACTGTGGCAATCTGCACTAATAACAGCGAAAACCACTGAAATAACAGTCACAATCTGCAAAGCCTCACTAATAACAGCGAAAACCAGTGAAATAACTGTGGCAATCTGCACAACCTCACTAATAACAGCGAAAACCACTGAAATAACAGTCACAATCTGCAAAGCCTCACTTATAACAGCGAAAACCAGTGAAATAACTGTGGCAATCTGCACAACCTCACTAATAACAGCGAAAACCACTGAAATAACAGTCACAATCTGCAAAGCCTCACTAATAACAGCGAAAACCACTGAAATAACTGTGGCAATCTGCACAACCTCACTAATAACAGCGAAAACCACTGAAATAACAGTCACAATCTGCAAAGCCTCACTAATAACAGCGAAAACCAGTGAAATAACTGTGGCAATCTGCACAACCTCACTAATAACAGCGAAAACCACTGAAATAACAGTCACAATCTGCAAAGACTCACTAATAACAGCGAAAACCAGTGAAATAACTGTGGCAATCTGCACAACCTCACTAATAACAGCGAAAACCACTGAAATAACAGTCACAATCTGCAAAGCCTCACTAATAACAGCGAAAACCAGTGAAATAACTGTGGCAATCTGCACAACCTCACTAATAACAGCGAAAACCACTGAAATAACAGTCACAATCTGCAAAGCCTCACTTATAACAGCGAAAACCAGTGAAATAACTGTGGCAATCTGCACAACCTCACTAATAACAGCGAAAACCACTGAAATAACAGTCACAATCTGCAAAGCCTCACTTATAACAGCGAAAACCAGTGAAATAACTGTGGCAATCTGCACAACCTCACTAATAACAGCGAAAACCACTGAAATAACAGTCACAATCTGCAAAGCCTCACTTATAACAGCGAAAACCAGTGAAATAACTGTGGCAATCTGCACAACCTCACTAATAACAGCGAAAACCACTGAAATAACAGTCACAATCTGCAAAGCCTCACTTATAACAGCGAAAACCAGTGAAATAACTGTGGCAATCTGCACAACCTCACTAATAACAGCGAAAACCACTGAAATAACAGTCACAATCTGCAAAGCCTCACTAATAACAGCGAAAACCACTGAAATAACTGTGGCAATCTGCACAACCTCACTAATAACAGCGAAAACCACTGAAATAACAGTCACAATCTGCAAAGCCTCACTAATAACAGCGAAAACCACTGAAATAACTGTGGCAATCTGCACAACCTCACTAATAACAGCGAAAACCACTGAAATAACAGTCACAATCTGCACAACCTCACTAATAACAACGAAAACCACTGAAATAACAGTCACAATCTGCAAAGCCTCACTAATAACAGCGAAAACCAGTGAAATAACTGTGGCAATCTGCACAACCTCACTAATAACAGCGAAAACCACTGAAATAACAGTCACAATCTGCAAAGCCTCACTTATAACAGCGAAAACCAGTGAAATAACTGTGGCAATCTGCACAATCTCACTAATAACAGCGAAAACCACTGAAATAACAGTCACAATCTGCAAAGCCTCACTTATAACAGCGAAAACCAGTGAAATAACTGTGGCAATCTGCACAACCTCACTAATAACAGCGAAAACCACTGAAATAACAGTCACAATCTGCAAAGCCTCACTTATAACAGCGAAAACCAGTGAAATAACTGTGGCAATCTGCACAATCTCACTAATAACAGCGAAAACCACTGAAATAACAGTCACAATCTGCAAAGCCTCACTTATAACAGCGAAAACCAGTGAAATAACTGTGGCAATCTGCACAACCTCACTAATAACAGCGAAAACCACTGAAATAACAGTCACAATCTGCAAAGCCTCACTTATAACAGCGAAAACCACTGAAATAACAGTCACAATCTGCAAAGCCTCACTTATAACAGCGAAAACCAGTGAAATAACTGTGGTCACAATCTGCAAAGCCTCACTAATAACAGCGAAAACCAGTGAAATAACTGTGGCAATCTGCACAACCTCACTAATAACAGCGAAAACCACTGAAATAACAGTCACAATCTGCAAAGCCTCACTAATAACAGCGAAAACCACTGAAATAACAGTCACAATCTGCAAAGCCTCACTAATAACAGCGAAAACCAGTGAAATAACTGTGGCAATCTGCACAACCTCACTAATAACAGCGAAAACCACTGAAATAACAGTCACAATCTGCAAAGCCTCACTTATAACAGCGAAAACCAGTGAAATAACTGTGGCAATCTGCACAACCTCACTAATAACAGCGAAAACCACTGAAATAACAGTCACAATCTGCAAAGCCTCACTAATAACAGCGAAAACCAGTGAAATAACTGTGGCAATCTGCACAACCTCACTAATAACAGCGAAAACCACTGAAATAACAGTCACAATCTGCAAAGCCTCACTAATAACAGCGAAAACCAGTGAAATAACTGTGGCAATCTGCACAACCTCACTAATAACAGCGAAAACCACTGAAATAACAGTCACAATCTGCAAAGCCTCACTTATAACAGCGAAAACCAGTGAAATAACTGTGGCAATCTGCACAACCTCACTAATAACAGCGAAAACCACTGAAATAACAGTCACAATCTGCAAAGCCTCACTAATAACAGCGAAAACCAGTGAAATAACTGTGGCAATCTGCACAACCTCACTAATAACAGCGAAAACCAGTGAAATAACTGTGCAATCTGCACAACCTCACTAATAACAGCGAAAACCACTGAAATAACAGTCACAATCTGCAAAGCCTCACTAATAACAGCGAAAACCAGTGAAATAACTGTGGCAATCTGCACAACCTCACTAATAACAGCGAAAACCACTGAAATAACAGTCACAATCTGCAAAGC
>CAXASF010000050.1:0-95259 GCA_963971475.1 Chrysops caecutiens | reverse complement strand
GTGACTGTTATTTTAGTGGTTTTCGCTGTTATTAGTGAGGTTGTGCAGATTGTCACTGTATTTATAGTGGTTTTCGCTGTTATTAGTGAGGTTGTGCTGATTGCCACAGTTATTTCAGTGGTTTTCGCTGTTATTAGTGAGGCTTTGCAGATTGTGACTGTTATTTTAGTGTTTTCGCTGTATTAGTGAGGCTTTGCAGATTGTCACTGTAATTTTAGTGGTTTTCGCTGTTATTAGTGAGGTTGTGCAGATTGTCACTGTAATTATAGTGGTTTTCGCTGTTATTAGTTAGGTTGTGCAGATTGTCACTGTAATTATAGTGGTTTTCGCTGTTATTAGTGAGGTTGTGCAGATTGCCAAAGTTATTTCAGTGGTTTCGCTGTTATTAGTGAGGCTTTGCAGATTGTGACCTGTTATTTTAGTGGTTTTCGCTGTTATTAGTGAGGCTTTGCAGATTGTCACTGTAATTTTAGTGGTTTTCGCTGTTATTAGTGAGGTTGTGCAGATTCCACAGTTATTTCAGTGGTTTTCGCTGTTATTAGTGAGGCTTGCAGATTGCCACTGTAATTTTAGTGGTTTTCGCTGTTATTAGTGAGGCTTTGCAGATTGTGACTGTTATTTTAGTGGTTTTCGCTGTTATTAGTGAGGCTTTGACAGATTGTGACTGTTATTTTAGTGGTTTTCGCTGTTATTAGTGAGGCTTTGCAGATTGTCACTGTAGTTATAGTGGTTTTCGCTGTTATTAGTGAGGTTGTGCAGATTGCCACAGTTATTTCAGTGGTTTTCGCTGTTATTAGTGAGGCTTGCAGATTGTGACTGTTATTTTAGTGGTTTTTTGCTGTTATTAGTGAGGCTTTGCAGATTGTCACTGTAATTTTAGTAGTTTTCGCTGTTATTAGTGAGGTTGTGCAGATTGCCACAGTTATTCAGTGGTTTTCGCTGTTATTAGTGAGGCTTTGCAGATTGTGACTGTTGTTTTAGTGGTTTTCGCTGTTATTAGTGAGGCTGTGCAGATTGTCACTGTAATTATAGTGGTTTTCGCTGTTATTAGTGAGGCTTTGCAGATTGTGACTGTTATTTCAGTGGTTTTCGCTGTTATTAGTAAGGCTTTTGCAGATTGTCACTGTAATTTTAGTGGTTTTCGCTGTTATTAGTGAGGTTGTGCAGATTGCCACAGTTATTTCAGTGGTTTTCGCTGTTATTAGTGAGGCTTTGCAGATTGTGACTGTTATTTAGTGGTTTTCGCTGTTATTAGTGAGGTTGTGCAGATTGTCACTGTAATTATAGTGGTTTTCGCTGTTATTAGTGAGGTTGCGCAGATTGCCACAGTTATTTTAGTGGTTTTCGCTTTTATTAGTGAGGTTGTGCAGATTGTCACTGTAATTTAGTGGTTTTCGCTGTTATTAGTGAGGTTGTGCAGATTGCCACAGTTATTTCAGTGGTTTTCGCTGTTATTAGTGAGGCTTTGCAGATTGTGACTGTTATTTTAGTGGTTTTCGCTGTTATTAGTGAGGCTGTGCAGATTGTCACTGTAATTTTTAGTGGTTTTTGCTGTTATTAGTGAGGTTGTGCAGATTGCCACAGTTATTTCAGTGGTTTTCGCTGTTATTAGTGAGGCTTTGCAGATTGTGACTGTTATTTAGTGGTTTTCGCTGTTATTAGTGAGGCTTTGCAGATTGTCACTGTAATTTTAGTGGTTTTCGCTGTTATTAGTGAGGTTGTGCAGATTGCCACAGTTATTTAAGTGGTTTTCGCTGTTATTAGTGAGGCTTTGCAGATTGTGACTGTTATTTTAGTGGTTTTCGCTGTTATTAGTGAGGCTTTGCAGATTGTGACTGTTATTTTAGTGGTTTTCGCTGTTATTAGTGAGGCTTTGCAGATTGTCACTGTAATTTTAGTGGTTTTCGCTGTTATTAGTGAGGTTGTGCAGATTGTCACTGTAATTATAGTGGTTTCGCTGTTATAGTGAGGTTGTGCAGATTGTCACTGTAATTATAGTGGTTTTCGCTGTTATTAGTGAGGTTGTGCAGATTGCCAAAGTTATTTCAGTGGTTTTCGCTGTTATTAGTGAGGCTTTGCAGATTGTGACTGTTATTTTAGTGGTTTTCGCTGTTATTAGTGAGGCTTTGCAGATTGTCACTGTAATTTTAGTGGTTTTCGCTGTTATTAGTGAGGTTGTGCAGATTTCCACAGTTATTTCAGTGGTTTTCGCTGTTATTAGTGAGGCTTTGCAGATTGTCACTGTAATTTTAGTGGTTTTCGCTGTTATTAGTGAGGCTTTGCAGATTGTGACTGTTATTTTAGTGGTTTTCGCTGTTATTAGTGAGGCTTTGCAGATTGTGACTGTTATTTTAGTGGTTTTCGCTGTTATTAGTGAGGCTTTGCAGATTGTCACTGTAATTATAGTGGTTTTCGCTGTTATTAGTGAGGTTGTGCAGATTGCCACAGTTATTTCAGTGGTTTTCGCTGTTATTAGTGAGGCTTTGCAGATTGTGACTGTTATTTTAGTGGTTTTCGCTGTTATTAGTGAGGCTTTGCAGATTGTCACTGTAATTTTAGTAGTTTTCGCTGTTATTAGTGAGGTTGTGCAGATTGCCACAGGTTATTTCAGTGGTTTCGCTGTTATTAGTGAGGCTTTGCAGATTGTGACTGTTATTTTAGTGGTTTTCGCTGTTATTAGTGAGGCTGTGCAGATTGTCACTGTAATTATAGTGGTTTTCGCTGTTATTAGTGAGGCTTTGCAGATTGTGACTGTTATTTCAGTGGTTTTCGCTGTTATTAGTAAGGCTTTGCAGATTGTCACTGTAATTTTAGTGGTTTTCGCTGTTATTAGTGAGGTTGTGCAGATTGCCACAGTTATTTCAGTGGTTTTCGCTGTTATTAGTGAGGCTTTGCAGATTGTGACTGTTATTTTAGTGGTTTTCGCTATTATTAGTGAGGTTGTGCAGATTGTCACTGTAATTATAGTGGTTTTCGCTGTATTAGTGAGGTTGTGCAGATTGCCACAGTTATTTCAGTGGTTTTCGCCTGTTATTAGTGAGGTTGTGCAGATTGCCACAGTTATTTCAGTGGTTTTCGCTGTTATTAGTGAGGCTTTGCAGATTGTGACAGTTATTTCAGTGGTTTTCGCTGTTATTAGTGAGGTTGTGCAGATTGTCACTGTAATTTTAGTGGTTTCGCTGTTAATTAGTGAGGTTGTGCAGATTGCCACAGTTATTTCAGTGGTTTTCGCTTGTTATTAGTGAGGCTTTGCAGATTGTGACAGTTATTTCAGTGGTTTTCGCTTGTTATTAGTGAGGTTGTGCAGATTGTCACTGTAATTTTAGTGTTTTCGCTGTTATTAGGTGTTGTGCAGATTGCCACAGTTATTTCAGTGATTTTCGCTGTTATTAGTGAGGCTTTGCAGATTGTGACTGTTATTTTAGTGGTTTTTGCTGTTATTAGTGAGGCTTTGCAGATTGTGACTGTTATTTTAGTGGTTTTCGCTGTTATTAGTGAGGCTTTGCAGATCGTGACTGTTATTTAGTGGTTTTTCGCTGTTATTAGTGAGGTTGTGCAGAGTGTCACTGTAATTATAGTGGTTTTCGCTGTTATTAGTGAGGCTTTGCAGATTGTGATGTTATTTTAGTGGTTTTCGCTGTTATTAGTGAGGCTTTGCAGATTGTGACTGTTATTTTAGTGGTTTTCGCTGTTATTAGTGAGGTTGTGCAGATTGCCACAGTTATTTCAGTGGTTTTCGCTGTTATAGTGAGGTTGTGCAGATTGCCACAGTTATTTCAGTGGTTTTCGCTGTTATTAGTGAGGTTGTGCAGATTGTCACTGTAATTATAGTGGTTTTCGCTGTTATTAGTGAGGTTGTGCAGATTGCCACAGTTATTTCAGAGGTTTTCGCTGTTATTAGTGAGGTTGTGCAGATTGTCACTGTAATTATAGTGGTTTTCCGCTGTTATTAGTGAGGCATTGCAGATTGTGACTGTTATTTTAGTGGTTTTCGCTGTTATTAGTGAGGCTTGCAGATTGTGACTGTTATTTTAGTGGTTTTCGCTGTTATTAGTGAGGTTGTGCAGATTGTCACTGTAATTATAGTGGTTTTTCGCTGTTATTAGTGAGGTTGTGCTGATTGCCACAGTTATTTCAGTGGTTTTCGCTGTTATTAGTGAGGCTTTGCAGATTGTGACTGTTATTTTAGTGGTTTTCGCTGTTATTAGTGAGGCTTTGCAGATTGTCACTGTAATTTTAGTGGTTTTCGCTGTTATTAGTGAGGTTGTGCAGATTGTCACTGTAATTATAGTGGTTTCGCTGTTATTAGTTAGGTTGTGCAGATTGTCACTGTAATTATAGTGGTTTTCGCTGTTATTAGTGAGGTTGTGCAGATTGCCAAAGTTATTTCAGTGGTTTTCGCTGTTATTAGTGAGGCTTTGCAGATTGTGACTGTTATTTTAGTGGTTTTCGCTGTTATTAGTGAGGCTTTGCAGATTGTCACTGTAATTTTAGTGGTTTTCGCTGTTATTAGTGAGGTTGTGCAGATTTCCACAGTTATTTCAGTGGTTTTCGCTGTTATTAGTGAGGCTTTGCAGATTGCCACTGTAATTTTAGTGGTTTTCGCTGTTATTAGTGAGGCTTTGCAGATTGTGACTGTTATTTTAGTGGTTTTCGCTGTTATTAGTGAGGCTTTGCAGATTGTGACTGTTATTTTAGTGGTTTTCGCTGTTATTAGTGAGGCTTTGCAGATTGTCACTGTAGTTATAGTGGTTTTCGCTGTTATTAGTGAGGTTGTGCAGATTGCCACAGTTATTTCAGTGGTTTTCGCTGTTATTAGTGAGGCTTTGCAGATTGTGACTGTTATTTTAGTGGTTTTTGCTGTTATTAGTGAGGCTTTGCAGATTGTCACTGTAATTTTAGTAGTTTTCGCTGTTATTAGTGAGGTTGTGCAGATTGCCACAGTTATTTCAGTGGTTTTCGCTGTTATTAGTGAGGCTTTGCAGATTGTGACTGTTGTTTTAGTGGTTTTCGCTGTTATTAGTGAGGCTGTGCAGATTGTCACTGTAATTATAGTGGTTTTCGCTGTTATTAGAGAGGCTTTGCAGATTGTGACTGTTATTTCAGTGGTTTTCGCTGTTATTAGTAAGGCTTTGCAGATTGTCACTGTAATTTTAGTGGTTTTCGCTGTTATTAGTGAGGTTGTGCAGATTGCCACAGTTATTTCAGTGGTTTTCGCTGTTATTAGTGAGGCTTTGCAGATTGTGACTGTTATTTTAGTGGTTTTCGCTGTTATTAGTGAGGTTGTGCAGATTGTCACTGTAATTATAGTGGTTTTCGCTGTTATTAGTGAGGTTGCGCAGATTGCCACAGTTATTTTAGTGGTTTTCGCTTTTATTAGTGAGGTTGTGCAGATTGTCACTGTAATTTTAGTGGTTTTCGCTGTTATTAGTGAGGTTGTGCAGATTGCCACAGTTATTTCAGTGGTTTTCGCTGTTATTAGTGAGGCTTTGCAGATTGTGACTGTTATTTTAGTGGTTTTCGCTGTTATTAGTGAGGCTGTGCAGATTGTCACTGTAATTTTAGTGGTTTTTGCTGTTATTAGTGAGGTTGTGCAGATTGCCACAGTTATTTCAGTGGTTTTCGCTGTTATTAGTGAGGCTTTGCAGATTGTGACTGTTATTTTAGTGGTTTTCGCTGTTATTAGTGAGGCTTTGCAGATTGTCACTGTAATTTTAGTGGTTTTCGCTGTTATTAGTGAGGTTGTGCAGATTGCCACAGTTATTTAAGTGGTTTTCGCTGTTATTAGTGAGGCTTTGCAGATTGTGACTGTTATTTTAGTGGTTTTCGCTGTTATTAGTGAGGCTTTGCAGATTGTGACTGTTATTTTAGTGGTTTTCGCTGTTATTAGTGAGGTTGTGCAGATTGCCACAGTTATTTCAGTGGTTTTCGCTGTTATTAGTGAGGCTTTGCAGATTGTGACTGTTATTTTAGTGGTTTTCGCTGTTATTAGTGAGGCTGTGCAGATTGTCACTGTAATTATAGTGGTTTTCGCTGTTATTAGTGAGGCTTTGCAGATTGTGACTGTTATTTCAGTGGTTTTCGCTGTTATTAGTAAGGCTTTGCAGATTGTCACTGTAATTTTAGTGGTTTTCGCTGTTATTAGTGAGGTTGTGCAGATTGCCACAGTTATTTCAGTGGTTTTCGCTGTTATTAGTGAGGCTTTGCAGATTGTGACTGTTATTTTAGTGGTTTTCGCTATTATTAGTGAGGTTGTGCAGATTGTCACTGTAATTATAGTGGTTTTCGCTGTTATTAGTGAGGTTGTGCAGATTGCCACAGTTATTTCAGTGGTTTTCGCTGTTATTAGTGAGGTTGTGCAGATTGCCACAGTTATTTCAGTGGTTTTCGCTGTTATTAGTGAGGCTTTGCAGATTGTGACAGTTATTTCAGTGGTTTTCGCTGTTATTAGTGAGGTTGTGCAGATTGTCACTGTAATTTTAGTGGTTTTCGCTGTTATTAGTGAGGTTGTGCAGATTGCCACAGTTATTTCAGTGGTTTTCGCTGTTATTAGTGAGGCTTTGCAGATTGTGACAGTTATTTCAGTGGTTTTCGCTGTTATTAGTGAGGTTGTGCAGATTGTCACTGTAATTTTAGTGGTTTTCGCTGTTATTAGGTGTTGTGCAGATTGCCACAGTTATTTCAGTGATTTTCGCTGTTATTAGTGAGGCTTTGCAGATTGTGACTGTTATTTTAGTGGTTTTCGCTGTTATTAGTGAGGCTTTGCAGATTGTGACTGTTATTTTAGTGGTTTTCGCTGTTATTAGTGAGGCTTTGCAGATCGTGACTGTTATTTTAGTGGTTTTCGCTGTTATTAGTGAGGTTGTGCAGAGTGTCACTGTAATTATAGTGGTTTTCGCTGTTATTAGTGAGGCTTTGCAGATTGTGACTGTTATTTTAGTGGTTTTCGCTGTTATTAGTGAGGCTTTGCAGATTGTGACTGTTATTTTAGTGGTTTTCGCTGTTATTAGTGAGGTTGTGCAGATTGCCACAGTTATTTCAGTGGTTTTCGCTGTTATTAGTGAGGTTGTGCAGATTGCCACAGTTATTTCAGTGGTTTTCGCTGTTATTAGTGAGGTTGTGCAGATTGTCACTGTAATTATAGTGGTTTTCGCTGTTATTAGTGAGGTTGTGCAGATTGCCACAGTTATTTCAGAGGTTTTCGCTGTTATTAGTGAGGTTGTGCAGATTGTCACTGTAATTATAGTGGTTTTCGCTGTTATTAGTGAGGCATTGCAGATTGTGACTGTTATTTTAGTGGTTTTCGCTGTTATTAGTGAGGCTTTGCAGATTGTGACTGTTATTTTAGTGGTTTTCGCTGTTATTAGTGAGGTTGTGCAGATTGTCACTGTAATTATAGTGGTTTTCGCTGTTATTAGTGAGGTTGTGCTGATTGCCACAGTTATTTCAGTGGTTTTCGCTGTTATTAGTGAGGCTTTGCAGATTGTGACTGTTATTTTAGTGGTTTTCGCTGTTATTAGTGAGGCTTTGCAGATTGTCACTGTAATTTTAGTGGTTTTCGCTGTTATTAGTGAGGTTGTGCAGATTGTCACTGTAATTATAGTGGTTTTCGCTGTTATTAGTGAGGTTGTGCAGATTGTCACTGTAATTATAGTGGTTTTCGCTGTTATTAGTGAGGTTGTGCAGATTGCCAAAGTTATTTCAGTGGTTTTCGCTGTTATTAGTGAGGCTTTGCAGATTGTGACTGTTATTTTAGTGGTTTTCGCTGTTATTAGTGAGGCTTTGCAGATTGTCACTGTAATTTTAGTGGTTTTCGCTGTTATTAGTGAGGTTGTGCAGATTTCCACAGTTATTTCAGTGGTTTTCGCTGTTATTAGTGAGGCTTTGCAGATTGCCACTGTAATTTTAGTGGTTTTCGCTGTTATTAGTGAGGCTTTGCAGATTGTGACTGTTATTTTAGTGGTTTTCGCTGTTATTAGTGAGGCTTTGCAGATTGTGACTGTTATTTTAGTGGTTTTCGCTGTTATTAGTGAGGCTTTGCAGATTGTCACTGTAGTTATAGTGGTTTTCGCTGTTATTAGTGAGGTTGTGCAGATTGCCACAGTTATTTCAGTGGTTTTCGCTGTTATTAGTGAGGCTTTGCAGATTGTGACTGTTATTTTAGTGGTTTTCGCTGTTATTAGTGAGGCTTTGCAGATTGTCACTGTAATTTTAGTAGTTTTCGCTGTTATTAGTGAGGTTGTGCAGATTGCCACAGTTATTTCAGTGGTTTTCGCTGTTATTAGTGAGGCTTTGCAGATTGTGACTGTTGTTTTAGTGGTTTTCGCTGTTATTAGTGAGGCTGTGCAGATTGTCACTGTAATTATAGTGGTTTTCGCTGTTATTAGTGAGGCTTTGCAGATTGTGACTGTTATTTCAGTGGTTTTCGCTGTTATTAGTAAGGCTTTGCAGATTGTCACTGTAATTTTAGTGGTTTTCGCTGTTATTAGTGAGGTTGTGCAGATTGCCACAGTTATTTCAGTGGTTTTCGCTGTTATTAGTGAGGCTTTGCAGATTGTGACTGTTATTTTAGTGGTTTTCGCTGTTATTAGTGAGGTTGTGCAGATTGTCACTGTAATTATAGTGGTTTTCGCTGTTATTAGTGAGGTTGCGCAGATTGCCACAGTTATTTTAGTGGTTTTCGCTTTTATTAGTGAGGTTGTGCAGATTGTCACTGTAATTTTAGTGGTTTTCGCTGTTATTAGTGAGGTTGTGCAGATTGCCACAGTTATTTCAGTGGTTTTCGCTGTTATTAGTGAGGCTTTGCAGATTGTGACTGTTATTTTAGTGGTTTTCGCTGTTATTAGTGAGGCTTTGCAGATTGTCACTGTAATTTTAGTGGTTTTTGCTGTTATTAGTGAGGTTGTGCAGATTGCCACAGTTATTTCAGTGGTTTTCGCTGTTATTAGTGAGGCTTTGCAGATTGTGACTGTTATTTTAGTGGTTTTCGCTGTTATTAGTGAGGCTTTGCAGATTGTCACTGTAATTTTAGTGGTTTTCGCTGTTATTAGTGAGGTTGTGCAGATTGCCACAGTTATTTAAGTGGTTTTCGCTGTTATTAGTGAGGCTTTGCAGATTGTGACTGTTATTTTAGTGGTTTTCGCTGTTATTAGTGAGGCTTTGCAGATTGTCACTGTAATTTTATTGGTTTTTGCTGTTATTAGTGAGGTTGTGCAGATTGCCACAGTTATTTCAGTGGTTTTCGCTGTTATTAGTGAGGCTTTGCAGATTGTGACTGTTATTTTAGTGGTTTTCGCTGTTATTAGTGAGGCTTTGCAGATTGTCACTGTAATTTTAGTGGTTTTCGCTGTTATTAGTGAGGTTGTGCAGATTGTCACTGTAATTATAGTGGTTTTCGCTGTTATTAGTGAGGTTGTGCAGATTGTCACTGTAATTATAGTGGTTTTCGCTGTTATTAGTGAGGTTGTGCAGATTACCAAAGTTATTTCAGTGGTTTTCGCTGTTATTAGTGAGGCTTTGCAGATTGTGACTGTTATTTTAGTGGTTTTCGCTGTTATTAGTGAGGCTTTGCAGATTGTCACTGTAATTTTAGTGGTTTTCGCTGTTATTAGTGAGGTTGTGCAGATTTCCACAGTTATTTCAGTGGTTTTCGCTGTTATTAGTGAGGCTTTCCCGGGATATAAATAACGGCTATTCTAAGCCTCTTTGAGGTCTTAGATGCCTCCCTAGCCACCGGGCGCGTCCACAGGTTGCGGATAGTGGGAGTCCAGGAAAAATCTCTTGGATCGTCATGGAATAGGCCGAAGAGTAAAGTTAGCTTAACTCGGAAGCTCAATACATGGCCGCGGACAATGGGAGGACCCCCTTTTTCAACATGGAGGGTTTGAGCAAAAACTTAACTACCCCAGGTGGTGCGGCGACTCAGTCGTCAAATCCACCCACCTCTGCAGAGGTGGTCGTGCCCCAATCGGATTCTGGGGGGGGCACACTCGAACCGAGGACAGCAACGATGGTGGAACACTTGGCCAACGTTGTGGTGAATGCGACAAGTGTGAGACAAGGCACAGGTAGATCGGCCAACAGCTCTACAGGCCTGGAGTTCAACTCCCAAACTGACGACGGCATGTCCGTCAACAGTGCGGGGACCATTGACTCTGAGGTCGAAAAGAGACTTTTGGGCGAGACCGCCGAAGCCAAAGTCTCCGAAAAAAGGAAGAGGAAGCCGACCAAGGCGCAACTGTCTCTCAAAAGATACAAAAATGCCAAGGCCAGCTTAAAGAAGCTCCTACTAAGGAAGCCCGAAGAACTCTCCGATAAGGAGAAGGGCTACTTGGTGAGGAACAGGAGGATTGTCGCTGATTTCGAAAAGAGTGGCACGGCTGCGCAGAAATTGGTGACAATCGATGAAGAGCTTCCGGGACCGTCAAGGCCCGAAGGGGGAGCGAATGGTAAGAGCGCCAAGCTACAGAGGTCTCACGCTGTTTCCTCCTTTTCCTCAGGAAAGGCCCCACAGCTAACTTCCCAGAAGAAAGCTAAAAGGGACCGATCCAACGAGGAGGAGGAGAAAGTGGCAAAAAAACCAAAAACCTCGTCGATAGACCATGCACCCGCTGATTGTCAGATGGCCATCATAGATCGATCAGATCTAGATGGCAAAATATCTGCTGAAAAGTGGGAAAAGGTCGAGACGAGGTTGCTGTATGCGATGGCAAGCGAGCAGAGTGGCTCGATAGAGTAGATGTCCTTTGAAGGGGCAAGTTGGCACAGGGGAGTCAAGGTCATTGGCTGTTCGGGGCGGAAATCCGTTGATTTCCTAAACCGGGTGGTTGCGAGCCTTGGTGAACTTTGGCCAGGCGCCAAACTGGAGGTCATCCCGAAATCGAGTCTCCCTCTGAGGAAGCTAGCACTGTTGTGGATTCCTCCTCCACTAGTGGAGGATGAAGCCACAATGAAGTTAGTTTCCAAGCAGAACGGCTTGGACACAAGTAAATGGAGAATTATCTCCACGAACAAGTGTCCGAATGGAGTTGGCAAAGACCTGGTCGTGACGGTCGACGATGAGTCCTTTGCCAAACTTAAAGACTCAAAAGGAAGCATCAAATTCGGTTTCAGCGCAGCGAAGGTGAGGCTTCCAAATGAGTCAAAGAGCGGCACCGAGGAGGCTGCAAGTGGTACAAAGTAATTTGCACCACTGTCAGGCGGCCACCGAGGATTTGATGCTGTACATGGAGGAGAATGGAGTAGACTTGGCCTTAGTCCAGGAACCATGGCTCTCAGGAGACAAAATCCGAGGACTTGGGTCAAAAAGTTATAGTCTACTGCATTCAAGCAAAACAGGTAAAAAGAGGGCGTGTATAGTAGCAAAGAGATCACTAAATCTCACTTTACTTTCACAGCACAGCACGAACGACTTGGTGGTGGCAGTACTAGAGGAGAGGGGCAAAACTAACTTGCTCCTGGCCTCAACGTACATGCCATATGAGGAAGGAGACCCCCCATCAGCAGCGGTCCGGGCCCTTGTACAAGAGGCCGAAACTAGAGGATGGCAAATGGTGATGGGTTGCGACGCGAATGGTCATCACGTCCAATGGGGGAGCAGTGATATCAACAGAAGGGGTGAGTCAATTCTAGAGTTTATAATTGCTACCAACCTAACAATCTGTAATCGGGGTGATTCACCCACCTTTACTAACAAGATTAGGGAGGAGGTAATAGACCTTACGTTGGCCACTAACACTATTAATTTAAAAGTAGAAAACTGGAGAGTTTCTCCCGAGCACTCCTTTTCGGATCATGGGAGAATTCTCTTCGACATTAACCGGAAGGTTCAGGTAGGAAAACCCTACAGGAATCCAAGGAACACGGACTGGAATAGTTTTTCCACCGAAGTGGAGAAGGCAATGAAAACAAAGAGCACACAGTGCTTCGGTACCTATCTCCACACGGTGGCGGATCTGGAAAAGTCCGTGAAACAACTTTGCGAGATCTTGCTAAAAGCCTTCCAGAAAACTTGCCCAATAAGCAGAGCTCGAAGGGAAACCAATAAGTGGTGGAACAAAGAGCTCAAGCAACAGAGGGACGTTACTAGAAGGCTTTATAACAAAGCAAAGAAAAGTAAAGAAGAGGAGGACTGGGCTAATTACAAGCGCAGTTTTAATGAGTATAAGATTAAGATAAGAAAGGCAAAATGGGACTCCCTGGTCGACTTCCTTAACTCCATAGAGGACGTGAACGAGGCCTCAAGGTTCAGGAAAATTCTTTCCAAAGACGTCATAGTCACGGGAAACCTGAAGAGACCAAATGGTTCGTGGACGGAGTCGAGCAAGGAGACACTAGAGCTGCTGATGGAGACCCACTTCCCGGGCTGCCTGACAACATGGGGCGAGGATGAGAACCCAACGATCAGGATTAGTCCAAAGGAGGTAATTATAAGAGACGCCATCACCAAGGAGAAGGTAATATGGGCGGTGAAAACATTCGAGCCATATAAATCTGCGGGACCGGATGGAATCACACCAGCCATGCTGCAAAATTCGATAGGCAGCATAGCAGATGTACTGACGAGCATCTTTCAGGGCTGTTTATCTTTAGGATACATCCCTGGAACATGGAGAGAGGTAAGGGTTGCCTTCATACCCAAATCGGGGAAGTCAAGCAACACCACACCAAAGGACTTTAGGCCAATAAGCCTCTCCTCGTTCCTATTAAAGACAATGGAGAGGCTTTTGGACCTTTACATTAAGCAGAAGACCAAAATAGAGGAGGAGTGTATAGCACAGCACGCCTACCTCAAAGGTAAATCGGTGGAAAGTGCGCTGCATGAAGTGGTTGGAACGATTGAAAAATCCCTCCAGCAAAAGGAATATGCCCTAGGGGCGTTCCTGGACATAGAGGGAGCCTTCAACAACGTAAAGACCAATGCAATAAGGGAGGCATTAGAGAAGTTGAACGTGGAGGCCACCATAACGCACTGGATAATAAGTATGCTAAACAGCAGAATTATCAGTACAGAAGTGGGGGATAACAAGATCAGAAGACGGGCGACCAGAGGCACGCCACAAGGAGGGGTAATGTCCCCACTTTTGTGGTTGATCGTAATAAACTCGATCTTAAAAGACCTCAGGAGTAAAAGAATAAGGGTCACCGCCTACGCAGATGACGTTGTCATACTGACAACTGGCAAAGACCTACAAACGATATGCGACACCATGTGTGAAGCCTTAGGGGAGACAAATAAATGGGCAGAGGAGAACGGGCTAGGGATAAATCCTGAAAAGATGAAGCTTGTTCTCTTCACCAGAAGATATAAGACACCGCAGGTCAGACTACCAAAGGTGAAAGGACAAGTACTAGATCTCTCGAGAGAGGCAAAGTACTTAGGAGTCATCCTGGACTCTAAACTCACTTGGAAAAGAAATGTGGAGGAAAGGATGAAAAAAGGAATAAACACTCTCTACGCATGTAGGAAGATGTTTGGTAGGAAATGGGGTCTACAGCCACGGATCATACAGTGGATCTACACAATGATCGTCAGACCCATTATCACGTATGGAGCCCTTGTATGGTGGAAAGCCATGGACAAGGAGATTAATAAACAGATGTTGGGAAAGGTACAGCGACTAGCAGCGATAAGCATAACGGGAGCTATTAAGAGCACACCTCAAGCGGCGCTAGAGGCGATGTTAAGCTTGCAACCGTTAGACCTCTTTACAAAGGGTCTGGCAGCCAAAGCAGCCCTCAGGTTGAGGGAAACAAAACAATGGAGGCACACAGACCGGGGTCATGCTAGTATACTGGAAGAGATGTTGAAAATGGGAGGCGCCGTGGAAGCCGGAGTGCTACGACAGCACACGGACTACATGGTGGCAAGGCAATGGTTTGGGGAGGAGTTAGAGATCAAAATCCCAACCAGAGATGAGTGGGACAAAGGTCACATCCTAAACAGAGGAGGAATAAGCATATTCACGGACGGCTCAGTAACTGAAATGGGGACTGGGGTCGGCCTATACTCGGAGATACTACAAGTCGAAGAGTCACATAGACTCAATAAAGACTGTAGTATACTGCAAGCGGAAATCAACGCAATAGAGAGAGCAGCAAGACTAACACAGCTGACTAGCGAAGAAATTCGGAAAGTCACAATCTACTGCGATAGTCAAGCGGCTCTTAGATCGCTGGAATCTAAGACAATCAAGTCAAAGGCAGTGATGAGTTGCAGGGAAGCACTGTCCTGGATCCGAGACAAAGTCAGCCTCTGTTGGGTACCCGCACACAGCCATGTGGAAGGGAACATACGGGCGGATAAACTGGCAAGGATCGGAACCGAAATTCACAGTGCTGAAGAAGCTAACTCCACAAAGCCACAGATGAGATTGTTGAAAGATTCCATAGACAGGATAATTCGGGAACAACACAGCAAGAGATGGAGCAACAGAGACGACTGCTTCAACTCAAGGCAACTGTGGCCCAGAATTGATGAGGTAAGAACGGCGGGCTTGTTAAGAGCAACAAAGACCTCGGTGCGGACCACCACAATGGTCATTACAGGACACTGTCCGGTTGGGAAAAACCTCCAAAGGTGGGGGCTCGCAAACGACAGTCTCTGTAAGGAGTGCGACGAGGAAGAGGAGACTGTGGAACACCTTTTATGCTCCTGCCCAGCATTAGCCGAAAGTCGGCGGCTCACGCTGGGAAGTGAATCCTTCAGAGGGATGGGGGATGTAGGAGCCATGGATGTCCAACAAGTAAGGAACTTTGCTCAAACGTGGAAATGCCTCAGAGCAGAAGACAAAAGGAAAAAGCGATAGGAGAGGAAGGGGTTTTTCAAAACTAAAGGGCATCACAATGGGCCATCTGGCCTCCGAGTGGGAGTGGATCGTACAATCGGTGTGAACACTCACCCTGAAAACCTAAACCTAACCTAAACCTAGTGAGGCTTTGCAGATTGTCACTGTAATTTTAGTGGTTTTCGCTGTTATTAGTGAGGCTTTGCAGATTGTGACTGTTATTTTAGTGGTTTTCGCTGTTATTAGTGAGGCTTTGCAGATTGTGACTGTTATTTTAGTGGTTTTCGCTGTTATTGGTGAGGCTTTGCAGATTGTGACTGTTATTTTAGTGGTTTTCGCTGTTATTAGTGAGGCTTTGCAGATTGTCACTGTAATTTTAGTGGTTTTCGCTGTTATTAGTGAGGTTGTGCAGATTGCCACAGTTATTTCAGTGGTTTTCGCTGTTATTAGTGAGGCTTTGCAGATTGTGACTGTTATTTTAGTGGTTTTCGCTGTTATTAGTGAGGCTGTGCAGATTGTCACTGTAATTATAATGGTTTTCGCTGTTATTAGTGAGGCTTTGCAGATTGTGACTGTTATTTCAGTGGTTTTCGCTGTTATTAGTAAGGCTTTGCAGATTGTCACTGTAATTTTAGTGGTTTTCGCTGTTATTAGTGAGGTTGTGCAGATTGCCACAGTTATTTCAGTGGTTTTCGCTGTTATTAGTGAGGCTTTGCAGATTGTGACTGTTATTTTAGTGGTTTTCGCTGTCATTAGTGAGGCTTTGCAGATTGTCACTGTAATTTTAGTGGTTTTCGCTGTTATTAGTGAGGTTGTGCAGATTGCCACAGTTATTTCTGTGGTTTTCGCTGTTATTAGTGAGGCTTTGCAGATTGTGACTGTTATTTTAGTGGTTTTCGCTGTTATTAGTGAGGCTTTGCAGATTGTGACTGTTATTTTAGTGGTTTTCGCTGTTATTAGTGAGGTTGTGCAGATTGCCACAGTTATTTCAGTGGTTCTCGCTGTTATTAGTGAGGCTTTGCAGATTGTGACTGTTATTTTAGTGGTTTTCGCTGTTATTAGTGAGGCTTTGCAGATTGTCACTGTAATTTTAGTGGTTTTCGCTGTTATTAGTGAGGTTGTGCAGATTGCCACAGTTATTTCAGTGGTTTTCGCTGTTATTAGTGAGGCTTTGCAGATTGTGACTGTTATTTTAGTGGTTTTCGCTGTTATTAGTGAGGTTGTGCAGATTGTCACTGTAATTATAGTGGTTTTCGCTGTTATTAGTGAGGCTTTGCAGATTGTGACTGTTATTTCAGTGGTTTTCGCTGTTATTAGTGAGGCTTTGCAGATTGTCACTGTAATTTTAGTGGTTTTCGCTGTTATTAGTGAGGTTGTGCAGATTGCCACAGTTATTTCAGTGGTTTTCGCTGTTATTAGTGAGGCTTTGCAGATTGTGACTGTTATTTTAGTGGTTTTCGCTGTTATTAGTGAGGTTGTGCAGATTGTCACTGTAATTATAGTGGTTTTCGCTGTTATTAGTGAGGTTGTGCAGATTGCCACAGTTATTTTAGTGGTTTTCGCTGTTATTAGTGAGGTTGTGCAGATTGTCACTGTAATTTTAGTGGTTTTCGCTGTTATTAGTGAGGTTGTGCAGATTGCCACAGTTATTTCAGTGGTTTTCGCTGTTATTAGTGAGGCTTTGCAGATTGTGACTGTTATTTTAGTGGTTTTCGCTGTTATTAGTGAGGCTTTGCAGATTGTCACTGTAATTTTAGAGGTTTTTGCTGTTATTAGTGAGGTTGTGCAGATTGCCACAGTTATTTCAGTGGTTTTCGCTGTTATTAGTGAGGCTTTGCAGATTGTGACTGTTATTTTAGTGGTTTTCGCTGTTATTAGTGAGGCTTTGCAGATTGTCACAGTTATTTCAGTGGTTTTCGCTGTTATTGGTGAGGCTTTGCAGATTGTGACTGTTATTTTAGTGGTTTTCGCTGTTATTAGTGAGGTTGTGCAGATTGTCACTGTAATTATAGTGGTTTTCGCTGTAAGTAGTGAGGTTGTGCAGATTGCCACAGTTATTTCAGTGGTTTTCGCTGTTATTAGTGAGGCTTTGCAGATTGTGACTGTTATTTTAGTGGTTTTCGCTGTTATTAGTGAGGTTGTGCAGATTGTCACTGTAATTATAGTGGTTTTCGCTGTTATTAGTGAGGTTGTGCAGATTGCCACAGTTATTTCAGTGGTTTTCGCTGTTATTAGTGAGGCTTTGCAGATTGTGACTGTTATTTTAGTGGTTTTCGCTGTTATTAGTGAGGTTGTGCAGATTGTCACTGTAATTATAGTGGTTTTCGCTGTTATTAGTGAGGCTTTGCAGATTGTGACTGTTATTTTAGTGGTTTTCGCTGTTATTAGTGAGGCTTTGCAGATTGTCACTGTAATTTTAGTGGTTTTCGCTGTTATTAGTGAGGTTGTGCAGATTGCCACAGTTATTTCAGTGGTTTTCGCTGTTATTAGTGAGGCTTTGCAGATTGTGACTGTTATTTTAGTGGTTTTCGCTGTTATTAGTGAGGTTGTGCAGATTTTCACTGTAATTTTAGTGGTTTTCGCTGTTATTAGTGAGGTTGTGCAGATTGCCACAGTTATTTCAGTGGTTTTCGCTGTTATTAGTGAGGCTTTGCAGATTGTGACTGTTATTTTAGTGGTTCCCGCTGTTATTAGTGAGGCTTTGCAGATTGTCACTGTAATTTTAGTGGTTTTCGCTGTTATTAGTGAGGTTGTGCAGATTGCCACAGTTATTTCAGTGGTTTTCGCTGTTATTAGTGAGGTTGTGCAGATTGCCACAGTTATTTCAGTGGTTTTCGCTGTTATTAGTGAGGCTTTGCAGATTGTGACTGTTATTTTAGTGGTTTTCGCTGTTATTAGTGAGGCTTTGCAGATTGTCACTGTAATTTTAGTGGCTTTCGCTGTTATTAGTGAGGTTGTGCAGATTGCCACAGTTATTTCAGTGGTTTTCGCTGTTATTAGTGAGTCTTTGCAGATTGTGACTGTTATTTTAGTGGTTTTCGCTGTTATCAGTGAGGTTGTGCAGATTGTCACTTTAATTATAGTGGTTTTCGCTGTTATTAGTGAGGTTGTGCAGATTGCCACAGTTATTTCAGTGGTTTTCGCTGTTATTAGTGAGGCTTTGCAGATTGTGACTGTTATTTTAGTGGTTTTCGCTGTTATTAGTAAGGCTTTGCAGATTGTCACTGTAATTTTAGTGGTTTTAGCTGTTATTAGTGAGGTTGTGCAGATTGCCACAGTTATTTCAGTGGTTTTCGCTGTTATTAGTGAGATTGTGCAGATTGCCACAGTTATTTCAGTGGTTTTCGCTGTTATTAGTGAGGCTTTGCAGATTGTGACTGTTATTTTAGTGGTTTTCGCTGTTATTACTGAGGTTGTGCAGATTGTCACTGTAATTATAGTGGTTTTCGCTGTTATTAGTGAGGTTGTGCAGATTGCCACAGTTATTTTAGTGGTTTTCGCTGTTATTAGTGAGGTTGTGCAGATTGTCACTGTAATTTTAGTGGTTTTCGCTGTTATTAGTGAAGTTGTGCAGATTGCCACAGTTATTTCAGTGGTTTTCGCTGTTATTAGTGAGGTTGTGCAGATTGTCACAGTTATTTTAGTGGTTTTCGCTGTTATTAGTGAGGCTTTGCAGATTGTGACTGTTATTTTAGTGGTTTTCGCTGTTATTAGTGAGGTTGTGCAGATTGTCACTGTAATTATAGTGGTTTTCGCTGTTATTAGTGAGGTTGTGCAGATTGCCACAGTTATTTCAGTGGTTTTCGCTGTTATTAGTGAGGCTTTGCAGATTGTGACTGTTATTTTAGTAGTTTTCGCTGTTATTAGTGAGGCTTTGCAGATTGTGACTGTTATTTTAGTGGTTTTCGCTGTTATTAGTGAGGCTTTGCAGATTGTCACTGTAATTTTAGTGGTTTTCGCTGTTATTAGTGAGGTTGTGCAGATTGCCACAGTTATTTCAGTGGTTTTCGCTGTTATTGGTGAGGTTGTGCAGATTGTCACTGTAATTTTAGTGGTTTTCGCTGTTATTAGTGAGGCTTTGCAGATTGTCACTGTAATTATAGTGGTTTTCGCTGTTATTAGTGAGATTGTGCAGATTGCCACAGTTATTTCAGTGGTTTTCGCTGTTATTAGTGAGGCTTTGCAGATTGTGACTGTTATTTTAGTGGTTTTCGCTGTTATTAGTGAGGTTGTGCAGATTGTCACTGTAATTATAGTGGTTTTCGCTGTTATTAGTGAGGCTTTGCAGATTGTCACTGTAATTTTAGTGGTTTTCGCTGTTATTAGTGAGGTTGTGCAGATTGCCACAGTTATTTCAGTGGTTTTCGCTGTTATTAGTGAGGCTTTGCAGATTGTGACTGTTATTTTAGTGGTTTTCGCTGTTATTAGTGAGGTTGTGCAGATTGTCACTGTAATTATAGTGGTTTTCGCTGTTATTAGTGAGGTTGTGCAGATTGTCACTGTAATTATAGTGGTTTTCGCTGTTATTAGTGAGGTTGTGCAGATTGCCACAGTTATTTCAGTGGTTTTCGCTGTTATTAGTGAGGCTTTGCAGATTGTGACTGTTATTTTAGTGGTTTTCGCTGTTATTAGTGAGGTTGTGCAGATTGTCACTGTAATTATAGTGGTTTTCGCTGTTATTAGTGAGGTTGTGCAGATTGCCACAGTTATTTCAGTGGTTTTCCCTGTTATTAGTGAGGCTTTGCAGATTGTGACTGTTATTTTAGTGGTTTTCGCTGTTATTAGTGAGGTTGTGCAGATTGTCACTGTAATTATAGTGGTTTTCGCTGTTATTAGTGAGGTTGTGCAGATTGCCACAGTTATTTCAGTGGTTTTCGCTGTTATTAGTGAGGCTTTGCAGATTGTCACTGTAATTTTAGTGGTTTTCGCTGTTATTAGTGAGGTTGTGCATATTGTCACTGTAATTATAGTGGTTTTCGCTGTTATTAGTGAGGTTGTGCAGATTGCCACAGTTATTTTAGTGGTTTTCGCTGTTATTAGTGAGGCTTTGCAGATTGTGACTGTTATTTTAGTGGTTTTCGCTGTTATTAGTGAGGTTGTGCAGATTGTCACTGTAATTATAGTGGTTTTCGCTGTTATTAGTGAGGTTGTGCAGATTGCCACAGTTATTTCAGTGGTTTTCGCTGTTATTAGTGAGGCTTTGCAGATTGTCACTGTAATTTTAGTGGTTTTCGCTGTTATTAGTGAGGTTGTGCAGATTGTCACTGTAATTATAGTGGTTTTCGCTGTTATTAGTGAGGTTGTGCAGATTGCCACAGTTATTTCAGTGGTTTTCGCTGTTATTAGTGAGGCTTTGCAGATTGTGACTGTTATTTTAGTGGTTTTCGCTGTTATTAGTGAGGTTGTGCAGATTGTCACTGTAATTGTAGTGGTTTTCGCTGTTAGTAGTGAGGTTGTGCAGATTCCCACAGTTATTGAGCTGAGCGAGCGAAGCGAGCGAAGCTCTTATGCGTCGACGAAATATGAAACCTTTGTAACCAAACTCCTCCTAGACCGTTTGATCAATCGATCTGAAATTTTACATACTAATAGTATTTTCGACGGTGAGTGCTAACATCTATTTTTTGTTACTAAATTCGCGAAAAAAAATCACTAGGGGTAGGCTTCTTAGTTAACAATTTTTCTGATGAACGAACCAAAATTAGTACAAAGGTTTGTGTCATGGAAATCTAAATTTAGATTTTATGTTTTTTGAACGATCACAGCGTTTTTTACCAAGAATTCCAAAATATACGGCAAACAAAATACAATCCTGACAAAAAATCGCTGTCTTTGTAACAAAAAACGTTAGTTTTCTTGTATAAGTGAAGCTATGGTATTGATCTTAGGTAATTAGTTTTCGCGTGCTCGAACCAGAATAAGCTTTTTCATAAAGATCTTAGCACAGGCACCTGATTGTTTCCGGGGCTTTCGCCAATTCGCTGTGGGGAATCGGAAACTTTGAAGAAAAATTTATTTTGGTTTACTCAAACCGTAGGAAGTCGTTTTTTACAAGTTCTCGAAAAATTGTATTTTAATTTATGAATTTTAGATCATGAGACAAGAAAGATTCCGGGAATCAGAAATTGGACAATTTTCTTGAGGTTTTTAGGGTACTTTTCCGTTAAAATTTTGAATTTTCAACGGTTTTTTGCCCGTAGCGGCTAAACGCAGAGTCCTAGGGTGTTCGTATGTATGACCGACCCCCATTATTTTGTCATTTTCTACCTTTTTGTTATACATGATTTTGCTGTAAATTCAGTTTTTAAAGATATACACACAAAAGATCGGAAAACTGATAAAACTCAAATTTTGAATTTTCAACAATTTTTTGCCCGTAGCGGCCAAACGAAGTGTCCCACGGTGTTTATATGTATGACCGACCCCCATTATTTTGACATTTCCTGCATTTTTGTCAAACATTAATTTCCTCTACTGTGAGTTTTTATAAATGTGTCCATATCCAAAATTACGATTCTAGCTAATAGTTTTGTAAATCATTGAAATCTGATAGTAAAGATGAATGAATTATTGAAGAAATCTGATAGTAAACATGATTGAATGGACTACTGAAAATTGTTTCATATCTTCAATATATACACTCGTAATCATAATAAATATTCAAATCGTCGTTCAAAAGTTAGAGATGGGGGGACACACTTTTGACGTTTTTAGAAGCGTATATTTCGCGAACGATTAGCTTAAAGGAAAAAAGTTTCTAACAACATCATTGTCATTTTTAAAGACCTATCCAAAAATGAGTATGTGCAATGAAACAAAAAATCTTGTTCCTCAGACACATGTATGGAGTGCCACCCTTAATAAAACTTTTTTCTTTACTTTCACTACTGCGTTTTCTAGTTCATAGGAGACACATTACTTCTAAATTTCATTTATATACATAGTTTCAATAGTTTCCGAATAAAATGGCTGTGACATACGGACAAACGGACATGACGAAACTATAAGGATTCCGTTTTTCTACGGAACCCTAAAAATGATAATTAGAGTAACAGGAATCAAGTAATTTAAAGTTTAGCATTTTTTCAGAACAATAAATAGCATAAATTACATCTTTTACAGAGCTAACAGAAAATTAGTCTTATGTTTGACGTTTACAAAATGGGACGCTTTACGCTTGAACAAAGTTGGGAACTTTTAAAAACTTACTTCAACACTGGTGAGTTTTCTACGGAAACCATAAGAAATTTACGGAAAAAATTTGCCTTCCAATCAGTTGATCAATCAGTTCATTATTGGACAAAACAACCCGTTCCCGTTTTCGTCCAGTGCGCACACCCGAAAACATTGCTGCAGTTTCGCACAGTGTGCATGAACATCCATCAACACCAATTCGTCATCGTTCTCAGGAACTGAACATTTCTCGCACTTGTCTGAGGAGAATTTTGGCTACAAACAAGAGTCCAAGAATTGAAGCCTCATGGCCATCTGATGCGTTTTATGTTCGCCTGTCGCATCGGATGAGCTGAAAATCGTTTGGTCGAAGATGAACATTTTTACCGTAAAATTATCTTTTCCGTTGAAGCTCATTTCTACCGTGGAGGCTATTTCAATAAGCAAAATTGCCGCCCTCAGCGCCCCCCTCAGGATCAATGGCGAGCGTTACAGAGCCATGTTAAATGGATTTTTTTTTCCACAAATTGAAGAGTGTTACATGGACGGAATTTGCTTTCAACAGGACGGAGCTGCGACACAGCCAACGATACAATCGATCTTTTGCGCACCGCTTTTGAACATCGAATAATAAAGCGGAATTCTGATCCAAATTGGGCGCCTCAGAGCTGTGATTTGAACCCATTAGACTATTTTTTGTGGGGATCTATTAAGGATATATGTTATGCTTATCATGCAGAGACGATTGAGTACTTGAAACACGAAATTGAAGTTGCCATTCATGAGATTGAAGCCCAAACAATCGAAATGTACTGAATAATTGGATTGATCCGATGGGGTACTGTAAGGCCAGCCTTGGCAGTCGTTTGAATGATGTTGTGTTTCACTCGTAAATGGAAATGTTCAATCTTTCTAACAAAGTTATAGTGTTGGACAAATATTCATTAGTTTTTTTTATACCCGATTCAAATTCCAAATCGTATATGGCCCACCCTTTATCTCTTGAGTTTCTCTCACTGAAGGTAATGAAGACATAGAATAACAAACAAGAAATGGCCAATAAATCAGTGTTTAGGGCTAGAATTGTAATACACATATTTTTTACATTAAAACCAAGTCAACACACATGGCATCGACTTGAACCAATTGCTACCAATTATTACATTACCACAGATGACTATGAAGCAGAGTGTCTATATATCGACCGCTCAGCTCAATTTTGTGTGCGACTTCGCGAACGCCACCTAGTTTTAGTGGTTTTCGCTGTTATTAGTGAGGCTTTGCAGATTGTGACTGTTATTTTAGTGGTTTTCGCTGTTATTAGTGAGGTTGTGCAGATTGCCACAGTTATTTCAGTGGTTTTCGCTGTTATTAGTGAGGCTTTGCAGATTGTGACTGTTATTTTGGTGGTTTTCGCTGTTATTAGTGAGGCTTTGCAGATTGTGACTGTTATTTTAGTGGTTTTCGCTGTTATTAGTGAGGTTGTGCAGATTGCCACAGTTATTTCAGTGGTTTTCGCTGTTATTAGTGAGGCTTTGCAGATTGTGACTGTTATTTTAGTGGTTTTCGCTATTATTAGTGAGGCTTTGCAGATTGTGACTGTTATTTTAGTGGTTTTCGCTGTTATTAGTGAGGTTGTGCAGATTGCCACAGTTATTTCAGTGGTTTTCGCTGTTATTAGTGAGGTTGTGCAGATTGTCACTGTAATTATAGTGGTTTTCGCTGTTATTAGTGAGGTTGTGCAGATTGCCACAGTTATTTCAGTGGTTTTCGCTGTTATTAGTGAGGTTGTGCAGATTGTCACTGTAATTATAGTGGTTTTCGCTGTTATTAGTGAGGTTGTGCAGATTGCCACAGTTATTTCAGTGGTTTTCGCTGTTATTAGTGAGGTTGTGCAGATTGTCACTGTAATTATAGTGGTTTTCGCTGTTATTAGTGAGGTTGTGCAGATTGCCACAGTTATTTCAGTGGTTTTCGCTGTTATTAGTGAGGTTGTGCAGATTGTCACTGTAATTATAGTGGTTTTCGCTGTTATTAGTGAGGTTGTGCAGATTGCCACAGTTATTTCAGTGGTTTTCGCTGTTATTAGTGAGGCTTTGCAGATTGTGACTGTTATTTTAGTGGTTTTCGCTGTTATTAGTGAGGTTGTGCAGATTGTCACTGTAATTATAGTGGTTTTCGCTGTTATTAGTGAGGCTTTGCAGATTGTCACTGTAATTTTAGTGGTTTTCGCTGTTATTAGTGAGGTTGTGCAGATTGCCACAGTTATTTCAGTGGTTTTCGCTGTTATTAGTGAGGCTTTGCAGATTGTGACTGTTATTTTAGTGGTTTTCGCTGTTATTAGTGAGGTTGTGCAGATTGTCACTGTAATTATAGTGGTTTTCGCTGTTATTAGTGAGGTTGTGCAGATTGTCACTGTAATTATAGTGGTTTTCGCTGTTATTAGTGAGGTTGTGCAGATTGCCACAGTTATTTCAGTGGTTTTCGCTGTTATTAGTGAGGCTTTGCAGATTGTGACTGTTATTTTAGTGGTTTTCGCTGTTATTAGTGAGGTTGTGCAGATTGTCACTGTAATTATAGTGGTTTTCGCTGTTATTAGTGAGGTTGTGCAGATTGCCACAGTTATTTCAGTGGTTTTCCCTGTTATTAGTGAGGCTTTGCAGATTGTGACTGTTATTTTAGTGGTTTTCGCTGTTATTAGTGAGGTTGTGCAGATTGTCACTGTAATTATAGTGGTTTTCGCTGTTATTAGTGAGGTTGTGCAGATTGCCACAGTTATTTCAGTGGTTTTCGCTGTTATTAGTGAGGCTTTGCAGATTGTCACTGTAATTTTAATGGTTTTCGCTGTTATTAGTGAGGTTGTGCAGATTGTCACTGTAATTATAGTGGTTTTCGCTGTTATTAGTGAGGTTGTGCAGATTGCCACAGTTATTTTAGTGGTTTTCGCTGTTATTAGTGAGGCTTTGCAGATTGTGACTGTTATTTTAGTGGTTTTCGCTGTTATTAGTGAGGTTGTGCAGATTGTCACTGTAATTATAGTGGTTTTCGCTGTTATTAGTGAGGTTGTGCAGATTGCCACAGTTATTTCAGTGGTTTTCGCTGTTATTAGTGAGGCTTTGAAGATTGTCACTGTAATTTTAGTGGTTTTCGCTGTTATTAGTGAGGTTGTGCAGATTGTCACTGTAATTATAGTGGTTTTCGCTGTTATTAGTGAGGCTGTGCAGATTGCCACAGTTATTTCAGTGGTTTTCGCTGTTATTAGTGAGGCTTTGCAGATTGTGACTGTTATTTTAGTGGTTTTCGCTGTTATTAGTGAGGTTGTGCAGATTGTCACTGTAATTGTAGTGGTTTTCGCTGTTATTAGTGAGGTTGAGCAGATTGCCACAGTTATTTTAGTGGTTTTCGCTGTTATTAGTGAGGCTTTGCAGATTGTGACTGTTATTTTAGTGGTTTTCGCTGTTATTAGTGAGGTTGTGCAGATTGCCACAGTTATTTCAGTGGTTTTCGCTGTTATTAGTGAGGCTTTGCAGATTGTGACTGTTATTTTAGTGGTTTTCGCTGTTATTAGTGAGGCTTTGCAGATTGTTACTGTTATTTTAGTGGTTTTCGCTGTTATTAGTGAGGTTGTGCAGATTGCCACAGTTATTTCAGTGGTTTTCGCTTTTATTAGTGAGGCTTTGCAGATTGTGACTGTTATTTTAGTGGTTTTCGCTATTATTAGTGAGGCTTTGCAGATTGTGACTGTTATTTTAGTGGTTTTCGCTGTTATTAGTGAGGTTGTGCAGATTGTTACAGTTATTTCAGTGGTTTTCGCTGTTATTAGTGAGGTTGTGCAGATTGTCACTGTAATTATAGTGGTTTTCGCTGTTATTAGTGAGGTTGTGCAGATTGCCACAGTTATTTCAGTGGTTTTCGCTGTAATTAGTGAGGCTTTGCAGATTGTGACTGTTATTTTAGTGGTTTTCGCTGTTATTAGTGAGGCTTTGCAGATTGTGACTGTTATTTTAGTGGTTTTCGCTGTTATTATTGAGGTTGTGCAGATTGCCACAGTTATTTCAGTGGTTTTCGCTGTTATTAGTGAGGCTTTGCAGATTGTGACTGTTATTTTAGTGGTTTTCGCTGTTATTAGTGAGGTTGTGCAGATTGCCACAGTTATTTCAGTGGTTTTCGCTGTTATTAGTGAGGCTTTGCAGATTGTGACTGTTATTTTAGTGGTTTTCGCTGTTATTAGTGAGGCTTTGCAGATTGTCACTGTAATTTTAGTGGTTTTCGCTGTTATTAGTGAGGTTGTGCAGATTGCCTCAGTTATTTCAGTGGTTTTCGCTGTTATTAGTGAGGCTTTGCAGATTGTGACTGTTATTTTAGTGGTTTTCGCTGTAATTAGTGAGGTTGTGCAGATTGTCACTGTAATTATAGTGGTTTTCGCTGTTATTAGTGAGGTTGTGCAGATTGCCAAAGTTATTTCAGTGGTTTTCGCTGTTATTAGTGAGGCTTTGCAGATTGTCACTGTAATTATAGTGGTTTTCGCTGTTATTAGTGAGGTTGTGCAGATTGCCACAGTTATTTCAGTGGTTTTCGCTGTTATTAGTGGGGCTTTGCAGATTGTGACTGTTATTTTAGTGGTTTTCGCTGTTATTAGTGAGGTTGTGCAGATTGTCACTGTAATTATAGTGGTTTTCGCTGTTATTAGTGAGGCTTTGCAGATTGTCACTGTAATTTTAGTGGTTTTCGCTGTTATTAGTGAGGTTGTGCAGATTGCCACAGTTATTTCAGTGGTTTTCGCTGTTATTAGTGAGGCTTTGCAGATTGTGACTGTTATTTTAGTGGTTTTCGCTGTTATTAGTGAGGTTGTGCAGATTGTCACTGTAATTATAGTGGTTTTCGCTGTTATTAGTGAGGTTGTGCAGATTGTCACTGTAATTATAGTGGTTTTCGCTGTTATTAGTGAGGCTGTGCAGATTGCCACAGTTATTTCAGTGGTTTTCGCTGTTATTAGTGAGGCTTTGCAGATTGTGACTGTTATTTTAGTGGTTTTCGCTGTTATTAGTGAGGTTGTGCAGATTGTCACTGTAATTATAGTGGTTTTCGCTGTTATTAGTGAGGTTGTGCAGATTGCCACAGTTATTTCAGTGGTTTTCCCTGTTATTAGTGAGGCTTTGCAGATTGTGACTGTTATTTTAGTGGTTTTCGCTGTTATTAGTGAGGTTGTGCAGATTGTCACTGTAATTATAGTGGTTTTCGCTGTTATTAGTGAGGTTGTGCAGATTGTCACAGTTATTTCAGTGGTTTTCGCTGTTATTAGTGAGGCTTTGCAGATTGTCACTGTAATTTTAGTGGTTTTCGCTGTTATTAGTGAGGTTGTGCAGATTGTCACTGTAATTATAGTGGTTTTCGCTGTTATTAGTGAGGTTGTGCAGATTGCCACAGTTATTTTAGTGGTTTTCGCTGTTATTAGTGAGGCTTTGCAGATTGTGACTGTTATTTTAGTGGTTTTCGCTGTTATTAGTGAGGTTGTGCAGATTGTCACTGTAATTATAGTGGTTTTCGCTGTTATTAGTGAGGTTGTGCAGATTGCCACAGTTATTTCAGTGGTTTTCGCTGTTATTAGTGAGGCTTTGCAGATTGTCACTGTAATTTTAGTGGTTTTCGCTGTTATTAGTGAGGTTGTGCAGATTGTCACTGTAATTATAGTGGTTTTCGCTGTTATAAGTGAGGTTGTGCAGATTGCCACAGTTATTTCAGTGGTTTTCGCTGTTATTAGTGAGGCTTTGCAGATTGTGACTGTTATTTTAGTGGTTTTCGCTGTTATTAGTGAGGTTGTGCAGATTGTCACTGTAATTGTAGTGGTTTTCGCTGTTATTAGTGAGGTTGTGCAGATTGCCACAGTTATTTTAGTGGTTTTCGCTGTTATTAGTGAGGCTTTGCAGATTGTGACTGTTATTTTAGTGGTTTTCGCTGTTATTAGTGAGGTTGTGCAGATTGCCACAGTTATTTCAGTGGTTTTCGCTGTTATTAGTGAGACTTTGCAGATTGTGACTGTTATTTTAGTGGTTTTCGCTGTTATTAGTGAGGCTTTGCAGATTGTGACTGTTATTTTAGTGGTTTTCGCTGTTATTAGTGAGGTTGTGCAGATTGCCACAGTTATTTCAGTGGTTTTCGCTGTTATTAGTGAGGCTTTGCAGATTGTGACTGTTATTTTAGTGGTTTTCGCTGTTATTAGTGAGGCTTTGCAGATTGTGACTGTTATTTTAGTGGTTTTCGCTGTTATTAGTGAGGTTGTGCAGATTGCCACAGTTATTTCAGTGGTTTTCGCTGTTATTAGTGAGGTTGTGCAGATTGTCACTGTAATTATAGTGGTTTTCGCTGTTATTAGTGAGGTTGTGCAGATTGCCACAGTTATTTCAGTGGTTTTCGCTGTAATTAGTGAGGCTTTGCAGATTGTGACTGTTATTTTAGTGGTTTTCGCTGTTATTAGTGAGGCTTTGCAGATTGTGACTGTTATTTTAGTGGTTTTCGCTGTTATTATTGGGGTTGTGCAGATTGCCACAGTTATTTCAGTGGTTTTCGCTGTTATTAGTGAGGCTTTGCAGATTGTGACTGTTATTTTAGTGGTTTTCGCTGTTATTAGTGAGGTTGTGCAGATTGCCACAGTTATTTCAGTGGTTTTCGCTGTTATTAGTGAGGCTTTGCAGATTGTGACTGTTATTTTAGTGGTTTTCGCTGTAATTAGTGAGGTTGTGCAGATTGTCACTGTAATTATAGTGGTTTTCGCTGTTATTAGTGAGGTTGTGCAGATTGCCACAGTTATTTTAGTGGTGTTCGCTGTTATTAGTGAGGCTTTGCAGATTGTGACTGTTATTTTAGTGGTTTTCGCTGTTATTAGTGAGGTTGTGCAGATTGTCACTGTAATTATAGTGGTTTTCGCTGTTATTAGTGAGGTTGTGCAGATTGCCACAGTTATTTTAGTGGTTTTCGCTGTTATTAGTGAGGCTTTGCAGATTGTGACTGTTATTTTAGTGGTTTTCGCTGTTATTAGTGAGGTTGTGCAGATTGTCACTGTAATTATAGTGGTTTTCGCTGTTATTAGTGAGGTTGTGCAGATTGCCACAGTTATTTTAGTGGTTTTCGCTGTTATTAGTGAGGCTTTGCAGATTGTGACTGTTATTTTAGTGGTTTTCGCTGTTATTAGTGAGGTTGTGCCGATTGTCTTTGTAATTATAGTGGTTTTCGCTGTTATTAGTGAGGTTGTGCAGATTGCCACAGTTATTTTAGTGGTTTTCGCTGTTATTAGTGAGGTTGTGCAGATTGTCACTGTCATTTTAGTGGTTTTCGCTGTTATTAGTGAGGTTGTAGAGATTGCCACAGTTATTTCAGTGGTTTTCGCTGTTATTAGTGAGGCTTTGCAGATTGTGACTGTTATTTTAGTGGTTTTCGCTGTTATTAGTGAGGCTTTGCAGATTGTCACTGTAATTTTAGTGGTTTTGGCTGTTATTAGTGAGGTTGTGCAGATTGTCACTGTAATTATAGTGGTTTTCGCTGTTATTAGTGAGGTTGTGCAGATTGCCACAGTTATTTCAGTGGTTTTCGCTGTTATTAGTGAGGCTTTGCAGATTGTGACTGTTATTTTAGTGGTTTTCGCTGTTATTAGTGAGGTTGTGCAGATTGTCACTGTAATTATAGTGGTTTTCGCTGTTATTAGTGAGGTTGTGCAGATTGCCACAGTTATTTCAGTGGTTTTCGCTGTTATTAGTGAAGCTTTGCAGATTGTGACTGTTATTTTAGTGGTTTTCGCTGTTATTAGTGAGGTTGTGCAGATTGCCACAGTTATTTCAGTGGTTTTCGCTGTTATTAGTGAGGCTTTGCAGATTGTGACTGTTATTTTAGTGGTTTTCGCTGTTATTAGTGAGGCTTTGCAGATTGTCACTGTAATTTGAGTGGTTTTCGCTGTTATTAGTGAGGTTGTGCAGATTGCCACAGTTATTTCAGTGGTTTTCGCTGTTATTAGTGAGGCTTTGCAGATTGTGACTGTTATTTTAGTGGTTTTCGCTGTTATTAGTGAGGTTGTGCAGATTGTCACTGTAATTATAGTGGTTTTCGCTGTTATTAGTGAGGTTGTGCAGATTGCCACAGTTATTTCAGTGGTTTTCGCTGTTATTAGTGAGGCTTTGCAGATTGTCAATGTAATTTTAGTGGTTTTCGCTGTTATTAGTGAGGTTGTGCAGATTGTCACTGTAATTATAGTGGTTTTCGCTGTTATTAGTGAGGTTGTGCAGATTGCCACAGTTATTTCAGTGGTTTTCGCTGTTATTAGTGAGGCTTTGCAGATTGTGACTGTTATTTTAGTGGTTTTCGCTGTTATTAGTGAGGTTGTGCAGATTGTCACTGTAATTATAGTGGTTTTCGCTGTTATTAGTGAGGTTGTGCAGAATGCCACAGTTATTTCAGTGGTTTTCGCTGTTATTAGTGAGGCTTTGCAGATTGTGACTGTTATTTTAGTGGTTTTCGCTGTTATTAGTGAGGTTGTGCAGATTGTCACTGTAATTATAGTGGTTTTCGCTGTTATTAGTGAGGTTGTGCAGATTGCCACAGTTATTTCAGTGGTTTTCGCTGTTATTAGTGAGGCTTTGCAGATTGTGACTGTTATTTTAGTGGTTTTCGCTGTTATTAGTGAGGTTGTGCAGATTGTCACTGTAATTATAGTGGTTTTCGCTGTTATTAGTGAGGTTGTGCAGATTGCCACAGTTATTTCAGTGGTTTTCGCTGTTATTAGTGAGGCTTTGCAGATTGTCACTGTAATTTTAGTGGTTTTCGCTGTTATTAGTGAGGTTGTGCAGATTGTCACTGTAATTATAGTGGTTTTCGCTGTTATTAGTGAGGTTGTGCAGATTGCCACAGTTATTTCAGTGGTTTTCGCTGTTATTAGTGAGGCTTTGCAGATTGTGACTGTTATTTTAGTGGTTTTCGCTGTTATTAGTGAGGTTGTGCAGATTGTCACTGTAATTATAGTGGTTTTCGCTGTTATTAGTGAGGTTGTGCAGAATGCCACAGTTATTTCAGTGGTTTTCGCTGTTATTAGTGAGGCTTTGCAGATTGTGACTGTTATTTTAGTGGTTTTCGCTGTTATTAGTGAGGTTGTGCAGATTGTCACTGTAATTATAGTGGTTTTCGCTGTTATTAGTGAGGTTGTGCAGATTGCCACAGTTATTTTAGTGGTTTTCGCTGTTATTAGTGAGGCTTTGCAGATTGTGACTGTTATTTTAGTGGTTTTCGCTGTTATTAGTGAGGTTGTGCAGATTGCACTGTAATTATAGTGGTTTTCGCTGTTATTAGTGAGGTTGTGCAGATTGCCACAGTTATTTTAGTGGTTTTCGCTGTTATTAGTGAGGCTTTGCAGATTGTGACTGTTATTTTAGTGGTTTTCGCTGTTATTAGTGAGGTTGTGCAGATTGTCACTGTAATTATAGTGGTTTTCGCTGTTATTAGTGAGGTTGTGCAGATTGCCACAGTTATTTTAGTGGTTTTCGCTGTTATTAGTGAGGTTGTGCAGATTGTCACTGTAATTTTAGTGGTTTTCGCTGTTATTAGTGAGGTTGTGCAGATTGCCACAGTTATTTCAGTGGTTTTCGCTGTTATTAGTGAGGCTTTGCAGATTGTGACTGTTATTTTAGTGGTTTTTGCTGTTATTAGTGAGGCTTTGCAGATTGTCACTGTAATTTTAGTGGTTTTCGCTGTTATTAGTGAGGTTGTGCAGATTGTCACTGTAATTATAGTGGTTTTCGCTGTTATTAGTGAGGTTGTGCAGATTGCCACAGTTATTTCAGTGGTTTTCGCTGTTATTAGTGAGGCTTTGCAGATTGTGACTGATATTTTAGTGGTTTTCGCTGTTATTAGTGAGGTTGTGCAGACTGTCACTGTAATTATAGTGGTTTTCGCTGTTGTTAGTGAGGTTGTGCAGATTGCCACAGTTATTTCAGTGGTTTTCGCTGTTATTAGTGAGGCTTTGCAGATTGTGACTGTTATTTTAGTGGTTTTCGCTGTTATTAGTGAGGTTGTGCAGATTGTCACTGTAATTATAGTGGTTTTCGCTGTTATTAGTGAGGTTGTGCAGATTGCCACAGTTATTTCAGTGGTTTTCGCTGTTATTAGTGAGGCTTTGCAGATTGTGACTGTTATTTTAGTGGTTTTCGCTGTTATTAGTGAGGCTTTGCAGATTGTCACTGTAATTTTAGTGGTTTTCGCTGTTATTAGTGAGGTTGTGCAGATTGCCACAGTTATTTCAGTGGTTTTCGCTGTTATTAGTGAGGCTTTGCAGATTGTGACTGTTATTTTAGTGGTTTTCGCTGTTATTAGTGAGGTTGTGCAGATTGTCACTGTAATTATAGTGGTTTTCGCTGTTATTAGTGAGGTTGTGCAGATTGCCACAGTTATTTCAGTGGTTTTCGCTGTTATTAGTGAGGCTTTGCAGATTGTGACTGTTATTTTAGTGGTTTTCGCTGTTATTAGTGAGGCTTTGCAGATTGTCACTGTAATTTTAGTGGTTTTCGCTGTTATTAGTGAGGTTGTGCAGATTGCCACAGTTATTTCAGTGGTTTTCGCTGTTATTAGTGAGGTTGTGCAGATTGCCACAGTTATTTCAGTGGTTTTCGCTGTTATTAGTGAGGCTTTGCAGATTGTGACTGTTATTTTAGTGGTTTTCGCTGTTATTAGTGAGGTTGTGCAGATTGTCACTGTAATTATAGTGGTTTTCGCTGTTATTAGTGAGGTTGTGCAGATTGCCACAGTTATTTCAGTGGTTGTCGCTGTAATTAGTGAGGCTTTGCAGATTGTCACTGTAATTTTAGTGGTTTTCGCTGTTATTAGTGAGGTTGTGCAGATTGTCACTGTAATTATAGTGGTTTTCGCTGTTATTAGTGAGGTTGTGCAGATTGCCACAGTTATTTTAGTGGTTTTCGCTGTAATTAGTGAGGCTTTGCAGATTGTGACTGTTATTTTAGTGGTTTTCGCTGTTATTAGTGAGGTTGTGCAGATTGTCACTGTAATTATAGTGATTTTCGCTGTTATTAGTGAGGTTGTGCAGATTGCCACAGTTATTTCAGTGGTTTTCGCTGTTATTTGTGAGGCTTTGCAGATTGTGACTGTTATTTTAGTGGTTTTCGCTGTTATTAGTGAGGTTGTGCAGATTGTCACTGTAATTATAGTGGTTTTCGCTGTTATTAGTGAGGTTGTGCAGATTGCCACAGTTATTTCAGTGGTTTTCGCTGTTATTAGTGGGGCTTTGCAGATTGTGACTGTTATTTTAGTGGTTTTCGCTGTTATTAGTGAGGTTGTGCAGATTGTCACTGTAATTATAGTGGTTTTCGCTGTTATTAGTGAGGTTGTGCAGATTGCCACAGTTATTTCAGTGGTTTTCGCTGTTATTAGTGAGGCTTTGCAGATTGTGACTGTTATTTTAGTGGTTTTCGCTGTTATTAGTGAGGTTGTGCAGATTGTCACTGTAATTATAGTGGTTTTCGCTGTTATTAGTGAGGTTGTGCAGATTGCCACAGTTATTTCAGTGGTTTTCGCTGTTATTAGTGAGGCTTTGCAGATTGTGACTGTTATTTTAGTGGTTTTCGCTGTTATTAGTGAGGCTTTGCAGATTGTGACTGTTATTTTAGTCGTTTGCGCTGTTATTAGTGAGGTTGTGCAGATTGTCACTGTAATTATAGTGGTTTTCGCTGTTATTAGTGAGGTTGTGCAGATTGCCACAGTTATTTCAGTGGTTTTCGCTGTTATTAGTGAGGCTTTGCAGATTGTGACTGTTATTTTAGAGGTTTTCGCTGTTATTAGTGAGGTTGTGCAGATTGTCACTGTAATTATAGTGGTTTTCGCTGTTATTAGTGAGGCTTTGCAGATTGTGACTGTTATTTTAGTGGTTTTCGCTGTTTTTAGTGAGGCTTTGCAGATTGTCACTGTAATTTTAGTGGTTTTCGCTGTTATTAGTGAGGTTGTGCAGATTGCCACAGTTATTTTAGTGGTTTTCGCTGTTATTAGTGAGGCTTTGCAGATTGTGACTGTTATTTAAGTGGTTTTCGCTATTATTAGTGAGGTTGTGCAGATTGTCACTGTAATTATAGTGGTTTTCGCTGTTATTAGTGAGGTTGTGCAGATTGCCACAGTTATTTCAGTGGTTTTCGCTGTTATTAGTGAGGCTTTGCAGATTGTGACTGTTATTTTAGTGGTTTTCGCTGTTATTAGTGAGGTTGTGCAGATTGTCACTGTAATTATAGTGGTTTTCGCTGTTATTAGTGAGGTTGTGCAGATTGCCACAGTTATTTCAGTGGTTTTCGCTGTTATTAGTGAGGTTGTGCAGATTGCCACAGTTATTTCAGTGGTTTTCGCTGTTATTAGTGAGGCTTTGCAGATTGTGACTGTTATTTTAGTGGTTTTCGCTGTTATTAGTGAGGTTGTGCAGATTGTCACTGTAATTATAGTGATTTTCGCTGTTATTAGTGAGGTTGTGCAGATTGCCACAGTTATTTCAGTGGTTTTCGCTGTTATTAGTGAGGCTTTGCAGAATGTCACTGTAATTTTAGTGGTTTTCGCTGTTATTAGTGAGGTTGCGCAGATTGTCACTGTAATTATAGTGGTTTTCGCTGTTATTAGTGAGGTTGTGCAGATTGCCACAGTTATTTCAGTGGTTTTCGCTGTTATTAGTGAGGCTTTGCAGATTGTGACTGTTATTTTAGTGGTTTTCGCTGTTATTAGTGAGGTTGTGCAGATTGTCACTGTAATTATAGTGGTTTTCGCTGTTATTGGTGAGGTTTTGCAGATTGCCACAGTTATTTTAGTGGTTTTCGCTGTTATTAGTGAGGTTGTGCAGATTGTCACTGTAATTTTAGTGGTTTTCGTTGTTATTAGTGAGGTTGTGCAGATTGCCACAGTTATTTCAGTGGTTTTCGCTGTTATTAGTGAGGTTGTGCAGATTGCCACAGTTATTTCAGTGGTTTTCGCTGTTATTAGTGAGGCTTTGCAGATTGTGACTGTTATTTTAGTGGTTTTCGCTGTTATTAGTGAGGTTGTGCAGATTGTCACTGTAATTATAGTGGTTTTCGCTGTTATTAGTGAGGTTGTGCAGATTGCCACAGTTATTTCAGTGGTTTTCGCTGTTATTAGTGAGGCTTTGCAGATTGTCACTGTAATTTTAGTGGTTTTCGCTGTTATTAGTGAGGTTGTGCAGATTGTCACTGTAATTATAGTGGTTTTCGCTGTTATTAGTGAGGTTGTGCAGATTGCCACAGTTATTTCAGTGGTTTTCGCTGTTATTAGTGAGGCTTTGCAGATTGTGACTGTTATTTTAGTGGTTTTCGCTGTTATTAGTGAGGTTGTGCAGATTGTCACTGTAATTATAGTGGTTTTCGCTGTTATTAGTGAGGTTGTGCAGATTGCCACAGTTATTTCAGTGGTTTTCGCTGTTATTAGTGAGGCTTTGCAGATTGTGACTGTTATTTTAGTGGTTTTCGCTGTTATTAGTGAGGTTGTGCAGATTGTCACTGTAATTATAGTGGTTTTCGCTGTTATTAGTGAGGTTGTGCAGATTGCCACAGTTATTTCAGTGGTTTTCGCTGTTATTAGTGAGGCTTTGCAGATTGTGACTGTTATTTTAGTGGTTTTCGCTGTTATTAGTGAGGTTGTGCAGATTGTCACTGTAATTTTAGTGGTTTTCGCTGTTATTAGTGAGGTTGTGCAGATTGCCACAGTTATTTCAGTGGTTTTCGCTGTTATTAGTGAGGCTTTGCATATTGTGACTGTTATTTTAGTGGTTTTCGCTGTTATTAGTGAGGTTGTGCAGATTGTCACTGTAATTATAGTGGTTTTCGCTGTTATTAGTGAGGTTGTGCAGATTGCCACAGTTATTTCAGTGGTTTTCGCTGTTATTAGTGAGGCTTTGCAGATTGTGACTGTTATTTTAGTGGTTTTCGCTGTTATTGGTGAGGTTGTGCAGATTGTCACTGTAATTATAGTGGTTTTCGCTGTTATTAGTGAGGTTGTGCAGATTGCCACAGTTATTTCAGTGGTTTTCGCTGTTATTAGTGAGGCTTTGCAGATTGTGACTGTTATTTTAGTGGTTTTCGCTGTTATTAGTGAGGTTGTGCAGATTGTCACTGTAATTATAGTGGTTTTCGCTGTTATTAGTGAGGTTGTGCAGATTGTCACTGTAATTATAGTGGTTTTCGCTGTTATTAGTGAGGTTGTGCAGATTGCCACAGTTATTTTAGTGGTTTTCGCTGTTATTAGTGAGGTTGTGCAGATTGTCACTGTAATTATAGTGGTTTTCGCTGTTATTAGTGAGGTTGTGCAGATTGCCACAGTTATTTCAGTGGTTTTCGCTGTTATTAGTGAGGCTTTGCAGATTGTGACTGTTATTTTAGTGGTTTTCGCTGTTATTAGTGAGGCTTTGCAGATTGTGACTGTTATTTTAGTGGTTTTTGCTGTTATTAGTGAGGCTTTGCAGATTGTCACTGTAATTTTAGTGGGTTTCGCTGTTATTAGTGAGGTTGTGCAGATTGCCACAGTTATTTCAGTGGTTTTCGCTGTTATTAGTGAGGTTGTGCAGATTGTCACTGTAATTATAGTGGTTTTCGCTGTTATTAGTGAGGTTGTGCAGATTGCCACAGTTATTTTAGTGGTTTTCGCTGTTATTAGTGAGGTTGTGCAGATTGTCACTGTAATTATAGTGGTTTTCGCTGTTATTAGTGAGGTTGTGCAGATTGCCACAGTTATTTCAGTGGTTTTCGCTGTTATTAGTGAGGCTCTGCAGATTGTGACTGTTATTTGAGTGGTTTTCGCTGTTATTAGTGAGGTTGTGCAGATTGTCACTGTAATTATAGTGGTTTTCGCTGTTATTAGTGAGGTTGTGCAGATTGCCACAGTTATTTCAGTGGTTTTCGCTGTTATTAGTGAGGCTTTGCAGATTGTGACTGTTATTTTAGTGGTTTTCGCTGTTATTAGTGAGGTTGTGCAGATTGTCACTGTAATTATAGTGGCTTTCGCTGTTATTAGTGAGGCTTTGCAGATTGCGACTGTTATTTTAGTGGTTTTCGCTGTTATTAGTGAGGTTGTGCAGATTGTCACTGTAATTATAGTGGTTTTCGCTGTTATTAGTGAGGTTGTGCAGATTGCCACAGTTATTTCAGTGGTTTTCGCTGTTATTAGTGAGGCTTTGCAGATTGTGACTGTCATTTTAGTGGTTTTCGCTGTTATTAGTGAGGTTGTGCAGACTGCCACAGTTATTTTAGTGGTTTTCGCTGTTATTAGTGAGGTTGTGCAGATTGTCACTGTAATTATAGTGGTTTTCGCTGTTATTAGTGAGGTTGTGCAGATTGCCACAGTTATTTCAGTGGTTTTCGCTGTTATTAGTGAGGTTGTGCAGATTGCCACAGTTATTTCAGTGGTTTTCGCTGTTATTAGTGAGGCTTTGCAGATTGTGACTGTCATTTTAGTGGTTTTCGCTGTTATTAGTGAGGTTGTGCAGATTGTCACTGTAATTATAGTGGTTTTCGCTGTTATAAGTGAGGCTTTGCAGATTGTCACGGTAATTTTAGTGGTTTTCGCTGTTATTAGTGAGGTTGTGCAGATTGCCACAGTTATTTCAGTGGTTTTCGCTGTTATTAGTGAGGCTTTGCAGATTGTGACTGTTATTTTAGTGGTTTTCGCTGTTATTAGTGAGGCTTTGCAGATTGTCGCTGTAATTTTAGTGGCTTTCGCTGTTATTAGTGAGGTTGTGCAGATTGCCACAGTTATTTCAGTGGTTTTCGCTGTTATTAGTGAGGCTTTGCAGATTGTGACTGTTATTTTAGTGGTTTTCGCTGTTATTAGTGAGGCTTTGCAGATTGTCACTGTAATTTTAGTGGTTTTCGCTGTTATTAGTGAGGCTTTGCAGATTGTGACTGTTATTTTAGTGGTTTTCGCTGTTATTAGTGAGGTTGTGCAGATTGTCACTGTAATTATAGTGGTTTTCGCTGTTATTAGTGAGGTTGTGCAGATTGCCACAGTTATTTCAGTGGTTTTCGCTGTTATTAGTGAGGCTTTGCAGATTGTGACTGTTATTTTAGTGGTTTTCGCTGTTATTAGTGAGGTTGTGCAGATTGCCACAGTTATTTCAGTGGTTTTCGCTGTTATTAGTGAGGCTTTGCAGATTGTGACTGTTATTTTAGTGGTTTTCGCTGTTATTAGTGAGGCTGTGCAGATTGTCACTGTAATTATAGTGGTTTTCGCTGTTATTAGTGAGGTTGTGCAGATTGCCACAGTTATTTCAGTGGTTTTCGCTGTTATTAGTGAGGCTTTGCAGATTGTGACTGTTATTTTAGTGGTTTTCGCTGTTATTAGTGAGGTTGTGCAGATTGTCACTGTAATTATAGTGGTTTTCGCTGTTATTAGTGAGGTTGTGCAGATTGCCACAGTTATTTCAATGGTTTTCGCTGTTATTAGTGGGACTTTGCAGATTGTGACTGTTATTTTAGTGGTTTTCGCTGTTATTAGTGAGGTTGTGCAGATTGTCACTGTAATTATAGTGGTTTTCGCTGTTATTAGTGAGGTTGTGCAGATTGTCACTGTAATTAAAGTGGTTTTCGCTGTTATTAGTGAGGTTGTGCAGATTGCCACAGTTATTTCAGTGGTTTTCGCTGTTATTAGTGAGGCTTTGCAGATTGTGACTGTTATTTTAGTGGTTTTCGCTGTTATTAGTGAGGTTGTGCAGATTGTCACTGTAATTATAGTGGTTTTCGCTGTTATTAGTGAGGTTGTGCAGATTGCCATAGTTATTTCAGTGGTTTTCGCTGTTATTAGTGAGGCTTTGCAGATTGTGACTGTTATTTTAGTGGTTTTCGCTGTTATTAGTGAGGTTGTGCAGATTGTCACTGTAATTATAGTGGTTTTCGCTGTTATTAGTGAGGTTGTGCAGATTGTCACTGTAATTTTAGTGGTTTTCGCTGTTATTAGTGAGGTTGTGCAGATTGCCACAGTTATTTTAGTGGTTTTCGCTGTTATTAGTGAGGTTGTGCAGATTGCACCAGTTATTTCAGTGGTTTTCGCTGTTATTAGTGAGGTTGTGTAGATTGTCACAGTTATTTTAGTGGTTTTCGCTGTTATTAGTGAGGCTTTGCAGATTGTGACTGTTATTTTAGTGGTTTTCGCTGTTATTAGTGAGGCTTTGCAGATTGTGACTGTTATTTTAGTGGTTTTCGCTGTTATTAGTGAGGTTGTGCAGATTGTCACAGTTATTTTAGTGGTTTTCGCTGTTATTAGTGAGGCTTTGCAGATTGTGACTGTTATTTTAGTGGTTTTCGCTGTTATTAGTGAGGTTGTGCAGATTGTCACAGTTATTTTAGTGGTTTTCGCTGTTATTAGTGAGGCTTTGCAGATTGTGACTGTTATTTTAGTGGTTTTCGCTGTTATTAGTGAGGTTGTGCAGATTGCCACAGTTATTTCAGTGGTTTTCGCTGTTATTAGTGAGGTTGTGCAGATTGTCACAGTTATTTTAGTGGTTTTCGCTGTTATTAGTGAGGTTGTGCAGATTGCCACAGTTATTTCAGTGGTTTTCGCTGTTATTAGTGAGGCTTTGCAGATTGTGACTGTTATTTTAGTGGTTTTCGCTGTTATTAGTGAGGTTGTGCAGATTGTCACTGTAATTATAGTGGTTCTCGCTGTTATTAGTGAGGTTGTGCAGATTCCCATAGTTATTTCAGTGGTTTTCGCTGTTATTAGTGAGGCTTTGCAGATTGTGACTGTTATTTTAGTGGTTTTCGCTGTTATTAGTGAGGTTGTGCAGATTGTCACTGTAATTATAGTGGTTTTCGCTGTTATTAGTGAGGCTTTGCAGATTGTGACTGTTATTTTAGTGGTTTTCGCTGTTTTTAGTGAGGCTTTGCAGATTGTCACTGTAATTTTAGTGGTTTTCGCTGTTATTAGTGAGGTTGTGCAGATTGCCACAGTTATTTCAGTGGTTTTCGCTGTTATTAGTGAGGCTTTGCAGATTGTGACTGTTATTTTAGTGGTTTTCGCTGTTATTAGTGAGGTTGTGCAGATTGTCACTGTAATTATAGTGGTTTTCGCTGTTATTAGTGAGGTTGTGCAGATTGCCACAGTTATTTCAGTGGTTTTCGCTGTTATTAGTGAGGTTGTGCAGATTGCCACAGTTATTTCAGTGGTTTTCGCTGTTATTAGTGAGGCTTTGCAGATTGTGACTGTTATTTTAGTGGTTTTCGCTGTTATTAGTGAGGTTGTGCAGATTGTCACTGTAATTATAGTGATTTTCGCTGTTATTAGTGAGGTTGTGCAGATTGCCACAGTTATTTCAGTGGTTTTCGCTGTTATTAGTGAGGCTTTGCAGAATGTCACTGTAATTTTAGTGGTTTTCGCTGTTATTAGTGAGGTTGCGCAGATTGTCACTGTAATTATAGTGGTTTTCGCTGTTATTAGTGAGGTTGTGCAGATTGCCACAGTAATTTCAGTGGTTTTCGCTGTTATTAGTGAGGCTTTGCAGATTGTGACTGTTATTTTAGTGGTTTTCGCTGTTATTAGTGAGGTTGTGCAGATTGTCACTGTAATTATAGTGGTTTTCGCTGTTATTAGTGAGGTTGTGCAGATTGCCACAGTTATTTCAGTGGTTTTCGCTGTTATTAGTGAGGCTTTGCAGATTGTGACTGTTATTTTAGTGGGTTTCGCTGTTATTAGTGAGGTTGTGCAGATTGTCACTGTAATTATAGTGGTTTTCGCTGTTATTGGTGAGGTTTTGCAGATTGCCACAGTTATTTTAGTGGTTTTCGCTGTTATTAGTGAGGTTGTGCAGATTGTCACTCTAATTTTAGTGGTTTTCGTTGTTATTAGTGAGGTTGTGCAGATTGCCACAGTTATTTCAGTGGTTTTCGCTGTTATTAGTGAGGTTGTGCAGATTGCCACAGTTATTTCAGTGGTTTTCGCTGTTATTAGTGAGGCTTTGCAGATTGTGACTGTTATTTTAGTGGTTTTCGCTGTTATTAGTGAGGTTGTGCAGATTGTCACTGTAATTATAGTGGTTTTCGCTGTTATTAGTGAGGTTGTGCAGATTGCCACAGTTATTTCAGTGGTTTTCGCTGTTATTAGTGAGGCTTTGCAGATTGTCACTGTAATTTTAGTGGTTTTCGCTGTTATTAGTGAGGTTGTGCAGATTGTCACTGTAATTATAGTGGTTTTCGCTGTTATTAGTGAGGTTGTGCAGATTGCCACAGTTATTTCAGTGGTTTTCGCTGTTATTAGTGAGGCTTTGCAGATTGTGACTGTTATTTTAGTGGTTTTCGCTGTTATTAGTGAGGTTGTGCAGATTGTCACTGTAATTATAGTGGTTTTCGCTGTTATTAGTGAGGTTGTGCAGATTGCCACAGTTATTTCAGTGGTTTTCGCTGTTATTAGTGAGGCTTTGCAGATTGTGACTGTTATTTTAGTGGTTTTCGCTGTTATTAGTGAGGTTGTGCAGATTGTCACTGTAATTATAGTGGTTTTCGCTGTTATTAGTGAGGTTGTGCAGATTGCCACAGTTATTTCAGTGGTTTTCGCTGTTATTAGTGAGGCTTTGCAGATTGTGACTGTTATTTTAGTGGTTTTCGCTGTTATTAGTGAGGTTGTGCAGATTGTCACTGTAATTATAGTGGTTTTCGCTGTTATTAGTGAGGTTGTGCAGATTGCCACAGTTATTTCAGTGGTTTTCGCTGTTATTAGTGAGGCTTTGCATATTGTGACTGTTATTTAAGTGGTTTTCGCTGTTATTAGTGAGGTTGTGCAGATTGTCACTGTAAATATAGTGGTTTTCGCTGTTATTAGTGAGGTTGTGCAGATTGCCACAGTTATTTCAGTGGTTTTCGCTGTTATTAGTGAGGCTTTGCAGATTGTGACTGTTATTTTAGTGGTTTTCGCTGTTATTAGTGAGGTTGTGCAGATTGTCACTGTAATTATAGTGGTTTTCGCTGTTATTAGTGAGGTTGTGCAGATTGTCACTGTAATTATAGTGGTTTTCGCTGTTATTAGTGAGGTTGTGCAGATTGCCACAGTTATTTTAGTGGTTTTCGCTGTTATTAGTGAGGTTGTGCAGATTGTCACTGTAATTATAGTGGTTTTCGCTGTTATTAGTGAGGTTGTGCAGATTGCCACAGTTATTTCAGTGGTTTTCGCTGTTATTAGTGAGGCTTTGCAGATTGTGACTGTTATTTTAGTGGTTTTCGCTGTTATTAGTGAGGCTTTGCAGATTGTGACTGTTATTTTAGTGGTTTTTGCTGTTATTAGTGAGGCTTTGCAGATTGTCACTGTAATTTTAGTGGTTTTCGCTGTTATTAGTGAGGTTGTGCAGATTGCCACAGTTATTTCAGTGGTTTTCGCTGTTATTAGTGAGGTTGTGCAGATTGTCACTGTAATTATAGTGGTTTTCGCTGTTATTAGTGAGGTTGTGCCGATTGCCACAGTTATTTTAGTGGTTTTCGCTGTTATTAGTGAGGTTGTGCAGATTGTCACTGTAATTATAGTGGTTTTCGCTGTTATTAGTGAGGTTGTGCAGATTGCCACAGTTATTTCAGTGGTTTTCGCTGTTATTAGTGAGGCTCTGCAGATTGTGACTGTTATTTTAGTGGTTTTCGCTGTTATTAGTGAGGTTGTGCAGATTGTCACTGTAATTATAGTGGTTTTCGCTGTTATTAGTGAGGTTGTGCAGATTGCCACAGTTATTTCAGTGGTTTTTGCTGTTATTAGTGAGGCTTTGCAGATTGTGACTGTTATTTTAGTGGTTTTCGCTGTTATTAGTGAGGTTGTGCAGATTGTCACTGTAATTATAGTGGTTTTCGCTGTTATTAGTGAGGCTTTGCAGATTGCGACTGTTATTTTAGTGGTTTTCGCTGTTATTAGTGAGGTTGTGCAGATTGTCACTGTAATTATAGTGGTTTTCGCTGTTATTAGTGAGGTTGTGCAGATTGCCACAGTTATTTCAGTGGTTTTCGCTGTTATTAGTGAGGCTTTGCAGATTGTGACTGTTATTTTAGTGGTTTTCGCTGTTATTAGTGAGGTTGTGCAGACTGCCACAGTTATTTTAGTGGTTTTCGCTGTTATTAGTGAGGTTGTGCAGATTGTCACTGTAATTATAGTGGTTTTCGCTGTTATTAGTGAGGTTGTGCAGATTGCCACAGTTATTTCAGTGGTTTTCGCTGTTATTAGTGAGGTTGTGCAGATTGCCACAGTTATTTCAGTGGTTTTCGCTGTTATTAGTGAGGCTTTGCAGATTGTGACTGTTATTTTAGTGGTTTTTGCTGTTATTAGTGAGGTTGTGCAGATTGTCACTGTAATTATAGTGGTTTTCGCTGTTATTAGTGAGGCTTTGCAGATTGTCACGGTAATTTTAGTGGTTTTCGCTGTTATTAGTGAGGTTGTGCAGATTGCCACAGTTATTTCAGTGGTTTTCGCTGTTATTAGTGAGGCTTTGCAGATTGTGACTGTTATTTTAGTGGTTTTCGCTGTTATTAGTGAGGCTTTGCAGATTGTCACTGTAATTTTAGTGGCTTTCGCTGTTATTAGTGAGGTTGTGCAGATTGCCACAGTTATTTCAGTGGTTTTCGCTGTTATTAGTGAGGCTTTGCAGATTGTGACTGTTATTTTAGTGGTTTTCGCTGTTATTAGTGAGGCTTTGCAGATTGTCACTGTAATTTTAGTGGTTTTCGCTGTTATTAGTGAGGCTTTGCAGATTGTGACTGTTATTTTAGTGGTTTTCGCTGTTATTAGTGAGGTTGTGCAGATTGTCACTGTAATTATAGTGGTTTTCGCTGTTATTAGTGAGGTTGTGCAGATTGCCACAGTTATTTCAGTGGTTTTCGCTGTTATTAGTGAGGCTTTGCAGATTGTGACTGTTATTTTAGTGGTTTTCGCTGTTATTAGTGAGGTTGTGCAGATTGCCACAGTTATTTCAGTGGTTTTCGCTGTTATTAGTGAGGCTTTGCAGATTGTGACTGTTATTTTAGTGGTTTTCGCTGTTATTAGTGAGGTTGTGCAGATTGTCACTGTAATTATAGTGGTTTTCGCTGTTATTAGTGAGGTTGTGCAGATTGCCACAGTTATTTCAGTGGTTTTCGCTGTTATTAGTGAGTCTTTGCAGATTGTGACTGTTATTTTAGTGGTTTTCGCTGTTATTAGTGAGGTTGTGCAGATTGTCACTGTAATTATAGTGGTTTTCGCTGTTATTAGTGAGGTTGTGCAGATTGCCACAGTTATTTCAGTGGTTTTCGCTGTTATTAGTGGGACTTTGCAGATTGTGACTGTTATTTTAGTGGTTTTCGCTGTTATTAGTGAGGTTGTGCAGATTGTCACTGTAATTATAGTGGTTTTCGCTGTTATTAGTGAGGTTGTGCAGATTGTCACTGTAATTAAAGTGGTTTTCGCTGTTATTAGTGAGGTTGTGCAGATTGCCACAGTTATTTCAGTGGTTTTCGCTGTTATTAGTGAGGCTTTGCAGATTGTGACTGTTATTTTAGTGGTTTTCGCTGTTATTAGTGAGGTTGTGCAGATTGTCACTGTAATTATAGTGGTTTTCGCTGTTATTAGTGAGGTTGTGCAGATTGCCATAGTTATTTCAGTGGTTTTCGCTGTTATTAGTGAGGCTTTGCAGATTGTGACTGTTATTTTAGTGGTTTTCGCTGTTATTAGTGAGGTTGTGCAGATTGTCACTGTAATTATAGTGGTTTTCGCTGTTATTAGTGAGGTTGTGCAGATTGTCACTGTAATTTTAGTGGTTTTCGCTGTTATTAGTGAGGTTGTGCAGATTGCCACAGTTATTTTAGTGGTTTTCGCTGTTATTAGTGAGGTTGTGCAGATTGCACCAGTTATTTCAGTGGTTTTCGCTGTTATTAGTGAGGTTGTGTAGATTGTCACAGTTATTTTAGTGGTTTTCGCTGTTATTAGTGAGGCTTTGCAGATTGTGACTGTTATTTTAGTGGTTTTCGCTGTTATTAGTGAGGCTTTGCAGATTGTGACTGTTATTTTAGTGGTTTTCGCTGTTATTAGTGAGGTTGTGCAGATTGTCACAGTTATTTTAGTGGTTTTCGCTGTTATTAGTGAGGCTTTGCAGATTGTGACTGTTATTTTAGTGGTTTTCGCTGTTATTAGTGAGGTTGTGCAGATTGTCACAGTTTATTTTAGTGGTTTTCGCTGTTATTAGTGAGGCTTTGCAGATTGTGACTGTTATTTTAGTGGTTTTCGCTGTTATTAGTGAGGTTGTGCAGATTGCCACAGTTATTTCAGTGGTTTTCGCTGTTATTAGTGAGGTTGTGCAGATTGTCACAGTTATTTTAGTGGTTTTCGCTGTTATTAGTGAGGTTGTGCAGATTGCCACAGTTACTTCAGTGGTTTTCGCTGTTATTAGTGAGGTTGTGCAGATTGTCACAGTTATTTTAGTGGTTTTCGCTGTTATTAGTGAGGCTTTGCAGATTGTGACTGTTATTTTAGTGGTTTTCGCTGTTATTAGTGAGGCTTTTAGATTGTGACTGTTATTTTAGTGGGTTTTCGCTGTTATTAGTGAGGTTGTGCAGATTGTCACAGTTATTTTAGTGGTTTTCGCTGTTATTAGTGAGGCTTTGCAGATTGTGACTGTTATTTTAGTGGTTTTCGCTGTTATTAGTGAGGCATTGCAGATTGTCACTGTAATTTTAGTGGTTTTCGCTGTTATTAGTGAGGTTGTGCAGATTGCCACAGTTATTTCAGTGGTTTTCGCTGTTATTAGTGAGGTTGTGCAGATTGTCACAGTTATTTTAGTGGTTTTCGCTGTTATTAGTGAGGTTGTGCAGATTGCCACAGTTATTTCATTGGTTTTCGCTGTTATTAGTGAGGCTTTGCAGATTGTGACTGTTATTTTAGTGGTTTTCGCTGTTATTAGTGAGGCTTTGCAGATTGTCACTGTAATTTTAGTGGTTTTCGCTGTTATTAGTGAGGTTGTGCAGATTGTCACCGTAATTATAGTGGTTTTCGCTGTTATTAGTGAGGTTGTGCAGATTGCCACAGTTATTTCAGTGGTTTTTGCTGTTATTAGTGAGGCTTTGCAGATTGTGACTGTTATTTTAGTGGTTTTCGCTGTTATTAGTGAGGCTTTGCAGATTGTCACTGTAATTTTAGTGGTTTTCGCTGTTATTAGTGAGGTTGTGCAGATTGCCACAGTTATTTCAGTGGTTTTCGCTGTTATTAGTGAGGCTTTGCAGATTGTGACTGTTATTTTAGTGGTTTTCGCTGTTATTAGTGAGGCTTTGCAGATTGTGACTGTTATTTAGTGGTTTCCGCTGTTATTAGTGAGGTTGTGCAGATTGTCACTGTAATTTTAGTGGTTTTCGCTGTTATTAGTGAGGTTGTGCAGATTGCCACAGTTATTTCAGTGGTTTTCGCTGTTATTAGTGAGGCTTTGCAGATTGTCACTGTAATTTTAGTGGTTTTCGCTGTTATTAGTGAGGTTGTGCAGATTGCCACAGTTATTTTAGTGGTTTTCGCTGTTATTAGTGAGGTTGTGCAGATTGCCACAGTTATTTCAGTGGTTTTCGCTGTTATTAGTGAGGTTGTGCAGATTGCCACAGTTATTTCAGTGGTTTTCGCTGTTATTAGTGAGGTTGTGCAGATTGTCACAGTTATTTTAGTGGTTTTCGCTGTTATTAGTGAGGCTTTGCAGATTGTGACTGTTATTTTAGTGGTTTTCGCTGTTATTAGTGAGGCTTTGCAGATTGTGACTGTTATTTTAGTGGTTTTCGCTGTTATTAGTGAGGTTGTGCAGATTGTCACAGTTATTTTAGTGGTTTTCGCTGTTATTAGTGAGGCTTTGCAGATTGTGACTGTTATTTTAGTGGTTTTCGCTGTTATTAGTGAGGCTTTGCAGATTGTCACTGTAATTTTAGTGGTTTTCGCTGTTATTAGTGAGGTTGTGCAGATTGCCACAGTTATTTCAGTGGTTTTCGCTGTTATTAGTGAGGTTGTGCAGATTGTCACAGTTATTTTAGTGGTTTTCGCTGTTATTAGTGAGGTTGTGCAGATTGCCACAGTTATTTCAGTGGTTTCCGCTGTTATTAGTGAGGCTTTGCAGATTGTGACTGTTATTTTAGTGGTTTTCGCTGTTATTAGTGAGGTTGTGCAGATTGCCACAGTTATTTCAGTGGTTTTCGCTGTTATTAGTGAGGCTTTGCAGATTGTGACTGTTATTTTAGTGGTTTTCGCTGTTATTAGTGAGGTTGTGCAGATTGTCACTGTAATTATAGTGGTTTTCGCTGTTATTAGTGAGGCTTTGCAGATTGCGACTGTTATTTTAGTGGTTTTCGCTGTTATTAGTGAGGTTGTGCAGATTGTCACTGTAATTATAGTGGTTTTCGCTGTTATTAGTGAGGTTGTGCAGATTGCCACAGTTATTTCAGTGGTTTTCGCTGTTATTAGTGAGGCTTTGCAGATTGTGACTGTTATTTTAGTGGTTTTCGCTGTTATTAGTGAGGTTGTGCAGACTGCCACAGTTATTTTAGTGGTTTTCGCTGTTATTAGTGAGGTTGTGCAGATTGTCACTGTAATTATAGTGGTTTTCGCTGTTATTAGTGAGGTTGTGCAGATTGCCACAGTTATTTCAGTGGTTTTCGCTGTTATTAGTGAGGTTGTGCAGATTGCCACAGTTATTTCAGTGGTTTTCGCTGTTATTAGTGAGGCTTTGCAGATTGTGACTGTTATTTTAGTGGTTTTTGCTGTTATTAGTGAGGTTGTGCAGATTGTCACTGTAATTATAGTGGTTTTCGCTGTTATTAGTGAGGCTTTGCAGATTGTCACGGTAATTTTAGTGGTTTTCGCTGTTATTAGTGAGGTTGTGCAGATTGCCACAGTTATTTCAGTGGTTTTCGCTGTTATTAGTGAGGCTTTGCAGATTGTGACTGTTATTTTAGTGGTTTTCGCTGTTATTAGTGAGGCTTTGCAGATTGTCACTGTAATTTTAGTGGCTTTCGCTGTTATTAGTGAGGGTTGTGCAGATTGCCACAGTTATTTCAGTGGTTTTCGCTGTTATTAGTGAGGCTTTGCAGATTGTGACTGTTATTTTAGTGGTTTTCGCTGTTATTAGTGAGGCTTTGCAGATTGTCACTGTAATTTTAGTGGTTTTCGCTGTTATTAGTGAGGCTTTGCAGATTGTGACTGTTATTTTAGTGGTTTTCGCTGTTATTAGTGAGGTTGTGCAGATTGTCACTGTAATTATAGTGGTTTTCGCTGTTATTAGTGAGGTTGTGCAGATTGCCACAGTTATTTCAGTGGTTTTCGCTGTTATTAGTGAGGCTTTGCAGATTGTGACTGTTATTTTAGTGGTTTTCGCTGTTATTAGTGAGGTTGAGCAGATTGCCACAGTTATTTCAGTGGTTTTCGCTGTTATTAGTGAGGCTTTGCAGATTGTGACTGTTATTTTAGTGGTTTTCGCTGTTATTAGTGAGGTTGTGCAGATTGTCACTGTAATTATAGTGGTTTTCGCTGTTATTAGTGAGGTTGTGCAGATTGCCACAGTTATTTCAGTGGTTTTCGCTGTTATTAGTGAGTCTTTGCAGATTGTGACTGTTATTTTAGTGGTTTTCGCTGTTATTAGTGAGGTTGTGCAGATTGTCACTGTAATTATAGTGGTTTTCGCTGTTATTAGTGAGGTTGTGCAGATTGCCACAGTTATTTCAGTGGTTTTCGCTGTTATTAGTGGGACTTTGCAGATTGTGACTGTTATTTTAGTGGTTTTCGCTGTTATTAGTGAGGTTGTGCAGATTGTCACTGTAATTATAGTGGTTTTCGCTGTTATTAGTGAGGTTGTGCAGATTGTCACTGTAATTAAAGTGGTTTTTCGCTGTTATTAGTGAGGTTGTGCAGATTGGCACAGTTATTTCAGTGGTTTTCGCTGTTATTAGTGAGGCTTTGCAGATTGTGACTGTTATTTTAGTGGTTTTCGCTGTTATTAGTGAGGTTGTGCAGATTGTCACTGTAATTATAGTGGTTTTCGCTGTTATTAGTGAGGTTGTGCAGATTGCCATAGTTATTTCAGTGGTTTTCGCTGTTATTAGTGAGGCTTTGCAGATTGTGACTGTTATTTTAGTGGTTTTCGCTGTTATTAGTGAGGTTGTGCAGATTGTCACTGTAATTATAGTGGTTTTCGCTGTTATTAGTGAGGTTGTGCAGATTGTCACTGTAATTTTAGTGGTTTTCGCTGTTATTAGTGAGGTTGTGCAGATTGCCACAGTTATTTTAGTGGTTTTCGCTGTTATTAGTGAGGTTGTGCAGATTGCACCAGTTATTTCAGTGGTTTTCGCTGTTATTAGTGAGGTTGTGTAGATTGTCACAGTTATTTTAGTGGTTTTCGCTGTTATTAGTGAGGCTTTGCAGATTGTGACTGTTATTTTAGTGGTTTTCGCTGTTATTAGTGAGGCTTTGCAGATTGTGACTGTTATTTTAGTGGTTTTCGCTGTTATTAGTGAGGTTGTGCAGATTGTCACAGTTATTTTAGTGGTTTTCGCTGTTATTAGTGAGGGTTTGCAGATTGTGACTGTTATTTTAGTGGTTTTCGCTGTTATTAGTGAGGTTGTGCAGATTGTCACAGTTATTTTAGTGGTTTTCGCTGTTATTAGTGAGGCTTTGCAGATTGTGACTGTTATTTTAGTGGTTTTCGCTGTTATTAGTGAGGTTGTGCAGATTGCCACAGTTATTTCAGTGGTTTTCGCTGTTATTAGTGAGGTTGTGCAGATTGTCACAGTTATTTTAGTGGTTTTCGCTGTTATTAGTGAGGTTGTGCAGATTGCCACAGTTACTTCAGTGGTTTTCGCTGTTATTAGTGAGGTTGTGCAGATTGTCACAGTTATTTTAGTGGTTTTCGCTGTTATTAGTGAGGCTTTGCAGATTGTGACTGTTATTTTAGTGGTTTTCGCTGTTATTAGTGAGGCTTTTAGATTGTGACTGTTATTTTAGTGGTTTTCGCTGTTATTAGTGAGGTTGTGCAGATTGTCACAGTTATTTTAGTGGTTTTCGCTGTTATTAGTGAGGCTTTGCAGATTGTGACTGTTATTTTAGTGGTTTTCGCTGTTATTAGTGAGGCTTTGCAGATTGTCACTGTAATTTTAGTGGTTTTCGCTGTTATTAGTGAGGTTGTGCAGATTGCCACAGTTATTTCAGTGGTTTTCGCTGTTATTAGTGAGGTTGTGCAGATTGTCACAGTTATTTTAGTGGTTTTCGCTGTTATTAGTGAGGTTGTGCAGATTGCCACAGTTATTTCATTGGTTTTCGCTGTTATTAGTGAGGCTTTGCAGATTGTGACTGTTATTTTAGTGGTTTTCGCTGTTATTAGTGAGGCTTTGCAGATTGTCACTGTAATTTTAGTGGTTTTCGCTGTTATTAGTGAGGTTGTGCAGATTGTCACCGTAATTATAGTGGTTTTCGCTGTTATTAGTGAGGTTGTGCAGATTGCCACAGTTATTTCAGTGGTTTTCGCTGTTATTAGTGAGGCTTTGCAGATTGTGACTGTTATTTTAGTGGTTTTCGCTGTTATTAGTGAGGCTTTGCAGATTGTCACTGTAATTTTAGTGGTTTTCGCTGTTATTAGTGAGGTTGTGCAGATTGCCACAGTTATTTCAGTGGTTTTCGCTGTTATTAGTGAGGCTTTGCAGATTGTGACTGTTATTTTAGTGGTTTTCGCTGTTATTAGTGAGGCTTTGCAGATTGTGACTGTAATTATAGTGGTTTTCGCTGTTATTAGTGAGGTTGTGCAGATTGCCACAGTTATTTCAGTGGTTTTCGCTGTTATTAGTGAGGCTTTGCAGATTGTGACTGTTATTTTAGTGGTTTTCGCTGTTATTAGTGAGGTTGTGCAGATTGTCACTGTAATTATAGTGGTTTTCGCTGTTATTAGTGAGGTTGTGCAGATTGTCACTGTAATTATAGTGGTTTTCGCTGTTATTAGTGAGGTTGTGCAGATTGCCACAGTTATTTTAGTGGTTTTCGCTGTTATTAGTGAGGCTGTGCAGATTGTCACTGTAATTATAGTGGTTTTCGCTGTTATTAGTGAGGTTGGGCAGATTGCCACAGTTATTTCAGTGGTTTTCGCTGTTATTAGTGAGGCTTTGCAGATTGTGACTGTTATTTTAGTGGTTTTCGCTGTTATTAGTGAGGCTTTGCAGATTGTGACTGTTATTTTAGTGGTTTTCGCTGTTATTAGTAAGGCTTTGCAGATTGTCACTGTAATTTTCGTGGTTTTCGCTGTTATTAGTGAGGTTGTGCAGATTGCCACAGTTATTTCAGTGGTTTTCGCTGTTATTAGTGAGGTTGTGCAGATTGTCACTGTAATTGCGTCGACGAAATATGAAACCTTTGTAACCAAACTCCTCCTAGACCGTTTGATCAATCGATCTGAAATTTTACATACTAATAGTATTTTCGACGGTGAGTGCTAACATCTATTTTTTGTTACTAAATTCGCGAAAAAAAATCACTAGTGGTAGGCTTCTTAGTTAACAATTTTTCTGATGAACGAACCAAAATTAGTACAAAGGTTTGTGTCATGGAAATCTAAATTTAGATTTTATGTATTAAGAACGATCACTGCGTTATTTTGCAATAATTCCAAAATATACGACAAACGAAATACCATTTTGACAAAAAATCGCTGTCTCTTTGATAGTAGACGTTAGTTTACTTATATAAATGAAGCTATGGTATTGATCTTAGGTAATTAGTTTTCGCGTGCTCGAACCAGAATTAGCTTTTACATAAAGATCTTAGCACAGGCACCTGATTGTTTCCGGGGCTTTCGCCAATTCGCTGTGGGGAATCGGAAACTTTGAAGAGAAAATTTATTTTGGTTTACTCAAACCGTAGGAAGTGGATTTTTACAGGTTCTTGAAAAATAGTATTTTTATTCATAAATTTTGAATCATGGGACAAGATAGATTCCGGGAATCAAAAAATTTACAATATTCTTCAGGTTTTGAGGGTACTTCTCCGGTAAAATTTTGAATTTTGAGGTTGTGCATATTGCCACAGTTATTTCAGTGGTTTTCGCTGTTATTAGTGAGGCTTTGCAGATTGTGACTGTTATTTTAGTGGTTTTCGCTGTTATTAGTGAGGTTGTGCAGATTGCCACAGTTTTTTTAGTGATTTTCGCTGTTATTAGTGAGGTTGTGCAGATTGTCACAGTAATTATAGTGGTTTTCGCTGTTATTAGTGAGGTTGTGCAGATTGCCACAGTTATTTCAGTGGTTTTCGCTGTTATTAGTGAGGTTGTGCAGATTGCCACAGTTATTTCAGTGGTTTTCGCTGTTATTAGTGAGGCTTTGCAGATTGTCACTGTAATTTTAGTGGTTTTCGCTGTTATTAGTGAGGTTGTGCAGATTGCCACAGTTATTTTAGTGGTTTTCGCTGTTATGAGTGAGGTTGTGCAGATTGCCACAGTTATTTCAGTGGTTTTCGCTGTTATTAGTGAGGATGTGCAGATTGTCACAGTTATTTTAGTGGTTTTCGCTGTTATTAGTGAGGCTTTGCAGATTGTCACTGTAATTTTAGTGGTTTTCGCTGTTATTAGTGAGGCTTTGCAGATTGTCACTGTAATTTTAGTGGTTTTCGCTGTTATTAGTGAGGCTTTGCAGATTGTGACTGTTATTTTAGTGGTTTTCGCTGTTATTAGTGAGGCTTTGCAGATTGTGACTGTTATTTTAGTGGTTTTCGCTGTTATTAGTGAGGTTGTGCAGATTGTCACTGTAATTATAGTGGTTTTCGCTGTTATTAGTGAGGTTGTGCAGATTGTCACTGTAATAATAGTGGTTTTCGCTGTTATTAGTGAGGTTGTGCAGATTGCCACAGTTATTTCAGTGGTTTTCGCTGTTATTAGTGAGGCTTTGCAGATTGTGACTGTTATTTTAGAGGTTTTCGCTGTTATTAGTGAGGTTGTGCAGATTGTCACTGTAATTTTAGTGGTTTTCGCTGTTATTAGTGAGGTTGTGCAGATTGCCACAGTTATTTCAGTGGTTTTTGCTGTTATTAGTGAGGCTTTGCAGATTGTGACTGTTATTTTAGTGGTTTTCGCTGTTATTAGTGAGGCTTTGCAGATTGTGACTGTTATTTTAGTGGTTTCCGCTGTTATTAGTGAGGTTGTGCAGATTGTCACTGTAATTATAGTGGTTTTCGCTGTTATTAGTGAGATTGTGCAGATTGCCACAGTTATTTCAGTGGTTTTCGCTGTTATTAGTGAGGCTTTGCAGATTGTCACTGTAATTTTAGTGGTTTTCGCTGTTATTAGTGAGGTTGTGCAGATTGCCACAGTTATTTTAGTGGTTTTCGCTGTTATTAGTGAGGTTGTGCAGATTGCCACAGTTATTTCAGTGGTTTTCGCTGTTATTAGTGAGGTTGTGCAGATTGCCACAGTTATTTCAGTGGTTTTCGCTGTTATTAGTGAGGTTGTGCAGATTGTCACAGTTATTTTAGTGGTTTTCGCTGTTATTAGTGAGGCTTTGCAGATTGTGACTGTTATTTTAGTGGTTTTCGCTGTTATTAGTGAGGCTTTGCAGATTGTGACTGTTATTTTAGTGGTTTTCGCTGTTATTAGTGAGGTTGTGCAGATTGTCACAGTTATTTTAGTGGTTTTCGCTGTTATTAGTGAGGCTTTGCAGATTGTGACTGTTATTTTAGTGGTTTTCGCTGTTATTAGTGAGGCTTTGCAGATTGTCACTGTAATTTTAGTGGTTTTCGCTGTTATTAGTGAGGTTGTGCAGATTGCCACAGTTATTTCAGTGGTTTTCGCTGTTATTAGTGAGGTTGTGCAGATTGTCACAGTTATTTTAGTGGTTTTCGCTGTTATTAGTGAGGTTGTGCAGATTGCCACAGTTATTTCAGTGGTTTTCGCTGTTATTAGTGAGGCTTTGCAGATTGTGACTGTTATTTTAGTGGTTTTCGCTGTTATTAGTGAGGTTGTGCAGATTGCCACAGTTATTTCAGTGGTTTTCGCTGTTATTAGTGAGGCTTTGCAGATTGTGACTGTTATTTTAGTGGTTTTCGCTGTTATTAGTGAGGTTGTGCAGATTGTCACTGTAATTATAGTGGTTTTCGCTGTTATTAGTGAGGTTGTGCAGATTGCCACAGTTATTTCAGTGGTTTTCGCTGTTATTAGTGAGGCTTTGCAGATTGTGACTGTTATTTTAGTGGTTTTCGCTGTTATTAGTGAGGTTGTGCAGATTGTCACTGTAATTATAGTGGTTTTCGCTGTTATTAGTGAGGTTGTGCAGATTGCCACAGTTATTTCAGTGGTTTTCGCTGTTATTAGTGGGACTTTGCAGATTCTGACTGTTATTTTAGTGGTTTTCGCTGTTATTAGTGAGGTTGTGCAGATTGTCACTGTAATTATAGTGGTTTTCGCTGTTATTAGTGAGGTTGTGCAGATTGTCACTGTAATTAAAGTGGTTTTCGCTGTTATTAGTGAGGTTGTGCAGATTGCCACAGTTATTTCAGTGGTTTTCGCTGTTATTAGTGAGGCTTTGCAGATTGTGACTGTTATTTTAGTGGTTTTCGCTATTATTAGTGAGGTTGTGCAGATTGTCACTGTAATTATAGTGGTTTTCGCTGTTATTAGTGAGGTTGTGCAGATTGCCATAGTTATTTCAGTGGTTTTCGCTGTTATTAGTGAGGCTTTGCAGATTGTGACTGTTATTTTAGTGGTTTTCGCTGTTATTAGTGAGGTTGTGCAGATTGTCACTGTAATTATAGTGGCTTTCGCTGTTATTAGTGAGGTTGTGCAGATTGTCACTGTAATTTTAGTGGTTTTCGCTGTTATTAGTGAAGTTGTGCAGATTGCCACAGTTATTTTAGTGGTTTTCGCTGTTATTAGTGAGGTTGTGCAGATTGCACCAGTTATTTCAGTGGTTTTTGCTGTTATTAGTGAGGTTGTGTAGATTGTCACAGTTATTTTAGTGGTTTTCGCTGTTATTAGTGAGGCTTTGCAGATTGTGACTGTTATTTTAGTGGTTTTCGCTGTTATTAGTGAGGCTTTGCAGATTGTGACTGTTATTTTAGTGGTTTTCGCTGTTATTAGTGAGGTTGTGCAGATTGTCACAGTTATTTTAGTGGTTTTCGCTGTTATTAGTAAGGCTTTGCAGATTGTGACTGTTATTTTAGTGGTTTTCGCTGTTATTAGTGAGGTTGTGCAGATTGTCACAGTTATTTTAGTGGTTTTCGCTGTTATTAGTGAGGCTTTGCAGATTGTGACTGTTATTTTAGTGGTTTTCGCTGTTATTAGTGAGGTTGTGCAGATTGCCACAGTTATTTCAGTGGTTTTCGCTGTTATTAGTGAGGTTGTGCAGATTGTCACAGTTATTTTAGTGGTTTTCGCTGTTATTAGTGAGGTTGTGCAGATTGCCACAGTTATTTCAGTGGTTTTCGCTGTTATTAGTGAGGTTGTGCAGATTGCCACAGTTATTTCAGTGGTTTTCGCTGTTATTAGTGAGGTTGTGCAGATTGTCACTGTAATTATAGTGGTTTTCGCTGTTATTAGTGAGGTTGTGCAGATTGCCACAGTTATTTCAGTGGTTTTCGCTGTTATTAGTGAGGCTTTGCAGATTGTGACTGTTATTTTAGTGGTTTTCGCTGTTATTAGTGAGGCTTTGCAGATTGTCACTGTAATTTTAGTGGTTTTCGCTGTTATTAGTGAGGTTGTGCAAATTGCCACAGTTATTTCAGTGGTTTTCGCTGTTATTAGTGAGGTTGTGCAGATTGCCACAGTTATTTCAGTGGTTTTCGCTGTTATTAGTGAGGCTTTGCAGATTGTGACTGTTATTTTAGTGGTTTTCGCTGTTATTAGTGAGGTTGTGCAGATTGTCACTGTAATTATAGTGGTTTTCGCTGTTATTAGTGAGGTTGTGCAGATTGCCACAGTTATTTCAGTGGTTGTCGCTGTTATTAGTGAGGCTTTGCAGATTGTCACTGTAATTTTAGTGGTTTTCGCTGTTATTAGTGAGGTTGTGCAGATTGTCACTGTAATTATAGTGGTTTTCGCTGTTATTAGTGAGGTTGTGCAGATTGCCACAGTTATTTTAGTGGTTTTCGCTGTAATTAGTGAGGCTTTGCAGATTGTGACTGTTATTTTAGTGGTTTTCGCTGTTATTAGTGAGGTTGTGCAGATTGTCACTGTAATTATAGTGATTTTCGCTGTTATTAGTGAGGTTGTGCAGATTGCCACAGTTATTTCAGTGGTTTTCGCTGTTATTTGTGAGGCTTTGCAGATTGTGACTGTTATTTTAGTGGTTTTCGCTGTTATTAGTGAGGTTGTGCAGATTGCACTGTAATTATAGTGGTTTTCGCTGTTATTAGTGAGGTTGTGCAGATTGCCACAGTTATTTCAGTGGTTTTCGCTGTTATTAGTGAGGCTTTGCAGATTGTGACAGTTATTTCAGTGGTTTTCGCTGTTATTAGTGAGGTTGTGCAGATTGTCACTGTAATTTTAGTGGTTTTCGCTGTTATTAGTGAGGTTGTGCAGATTGCCACAGTTATTTCAGTGGTTTTCGCTGTTATTAGTGAGGCTTTGCAGATTGTGACAGTTATTTCAGTGGTTTTCGCTGTTATTAGTGAGGCTTTGCAGATTGTGACCGTAATTTTTGCGGTTTTCGCTGTTATTAGTGAGGCTTTGCAGATTGTGACTGTTATTTTAGTGGTTTTCGCTGTTATTAGTGAGGTTGTGCAGATTGTCACTGTTATTTTAGTGGTTTTCGCTGTTATTAGTGAGGTTGTGCAGATTGCCACAGTTATTTCAGTGGTTTTCGCTGTTATTAGTGAGGCTTTGCAGATTGTGACAGTTTTTTCAGTGGTTTTCGCTGTTATTAGTGAGGTTGTGCAGATTGTCACTGTAATTTTAGTAGTTTTCGCTGTTATTAGTGAGGTTGTGCAGATTGTCACTGTAATTATAGTGGTTTTCGCTGTTATTAGTGAGGTTGTGCAGATTGCCACAGTTATTTCAGTGGTTTTCGCTGTTATTAGTGAGGCTTTGCAGATTGTGACAGTTATTTCAGTGGTTTTCGCTGTTATTAGTGAGGTTGTGCAGATTGTCACTGTAATTTTAGTGGTTTTCGCTGTTATTAGTGAGGTTGTGCAGATTGTCACTGTAATTATAGTGGTTTTCGCTGTTATTAGTGAGGTTGTGCAGATTGCCGCAGTTATTTTAGTGGTTTTCGCTGTTATTAGTGAGGCTTTGCAGATTGTGACTGTTATTTTAGTGGTTTTCGCTGTTATTAGTGAGGTTGTGCAGATTGTCACTGTAATTATAGTGGTTTTCGCTGTTTTTAGTGAGGTTGTGCAGATTGCCACAGTTATTTCAGTGGTTTTCGCTGTTATTAGTGAGGCTTTGCAGATTGTGACTGTTATTTTAGTGGTTTTCGCTGTTATTAGTGAGGTTGTGCAGATTGCCACAGTTATTTCAGTGGTTTTCGCTGTTATTAGTCAGGCTTTGCAGATTGTGACTGTTATTTTAGTGGTTTTCGCTGTTATTAGTGAGGTTGTGCAGATTGTCACTGTAATTATAGTGGTTTTCGCTGTTATTAGTGAGGTTGTGCAGATTGCCACAGTTATTTCAGTGGTTTTCGCTGTTATTAGTGAGGTTGTGCAGATTGCCACAGTTATTTCAGTGGTTTTCGCTGTTATTAGTGAGGCTTTGCAGATTGTGACTGTTATTTTAGTGGTTTTCGCTGTTATTAGTGAGGTTGTGCAGATTGCCACAGTTATTTCAGTGGTTTTCGCTGTTATTAGTAAGGTTGTGCAGATTGCCACAGTTATTTCAGTGGTTTTCGCTGTTATTAGTGAGGCTTTGCAGATTGTGACTGTTATTTTAGTGGTTTTCGCTTTTATTAGTGAGGCTTTGCAGATTGTCACTGTAATTTTAGTGGTTTTCGCTGTTACTAGTGAGGTTGTGCAGATTGCCACAGTTATTTCAGTGGTTTTCGCTGTTATTAGTGAGGCTTTGCAGATTGTGACTGTTATTTTAGTGGTTTTCGCTGTTATTAGTGAGGCTTTGCAGATTGTGACTGTTATTTTAGTGGTTTTCGCTGTTATTAGTGAGGTTGTGCAGATTGCCACAGTTATTTCAGTGGTTTTCGCTGTTATTAGTGAGGTTGTGCAGATTGCCACAGTTATTTTAGTGGTTTTCGCTGTTATTAGTGAGGCTTTGCAGATTGTGACTGTTATTTTAGTGGTTTTCGCTGTTATTAGTGAGGTTGTGCAGATTGTCACTGTAATTATAGTGGTTTTCGCTGTTATTAGTGAGGTTGTGCAGATTGTCATTGTAATTATAGTGGTTTTCGCTGTTATTAGTGAGGCTTTGCAGATTGTGACAGTTATTTCAGTGGTTTTCGCTGTTATTAGTGAGGCTTTGCAGACTGTGACTATAATTTTAGTGGTTTTCGCTGTTATTAGTGAGGCTTTGCAGATAGTGACTGTTATTTTAGTGGTTTTCGCTGTTATTAGTGAGGTTGTGCAGATTGTCGCTGTTATTTTAGTGGTTTTCGCTGTTATTAGTGAGGTTGTGCAGATTGCGACAGTTATTTCAGTGGTTTTCGCTGTTATTAGTGAGGCTTTGCAGATTGTGACAGTTATTTCAGTGGTTTTCGCTGTTATTAGTGAGGTTGTGCAGATTGTCACTGTAATTTTAGTGGTTTTCGCTGTTATTAGTGAGGTTGTGCAGATTGTCACTGTAATTATAGTGGTTTTCGCTGTTATTAGTGAGGTTGTGCAGATTGCCAAAGTTATTTCAGTGGTTTTCGCTGTTATTAGTGAGGCTTTGCAGATTGTGACAGTTATTTCAGTGGTTTTCGCTGTTATTAGTGAGGCTTTGCAGATTGTCACTGTAATTTTATTGGTTTTCGCTATTATTAGTGAGGTTGTGCAGATTGTCACTGTAATTATAGTGGTTTTCGCTGTTATTAGTGAGGTTTTGCAGATTGCCACAGTTATTTTAGTGGTTTTCGCTGTTATTAGTGAGGCTTTGCAGATTGTGACTGTTATTTTAGTGGTTTTCGCTGTTATTAGTGAGGTTGTGCAGATTGTCACTGTAATTATAGTGGTTTTCGCTGTTATTAGTGAGGTTGTGCAGATTGCCACAGTTATTTCAGTGGTTTTCGCTGTTATTAGTGAGGCTTTGCAGATTGTGACTGTTATTTTAGTGGTTTTCGCTGTTATTAGTGTGGTTGTGCAGATTGCCACAGTTATTTCAGTGGTTTTCGCTGTTATTAGTGAGGCTTTGCAGATTGTGGCTGTTATTTTAGTGGTTTTCGCTGTTATTAGTGAGGTTGTGCAGATTGTCACTGTAATTATAGTGGTTTTCGCTGTTATTAATGAGGTTGTGCAGATTGCCACAGTTATTTCAGTGGTTTTCGCTGTTATTAGTGAGGTTGTGCAGATTGCCACAGTTATTTCAGTGGTTTTCGCTGTTATTAGTGAGGCTTTGCAGATTTTGACTGTTATTTTAGTGGTTTTCGCTGTTATTAGTGAGGCTTTGCAGATTTTGACTGTTATTTTAGTGGTTTTCGCTGTTATTAGTGAGGTTGTGCGGATTGCCACAGTTATTTTAGTGGTTTTCGCTGTTATTAGTGAGGCTTTGCAGATTGTGACTGTTATTTTAGTGGTTTTCGCTGTTATTAGTGAGGCTTTGCAGATTGTCACTGTAATTTTAGTGGTTTTCGCTGTTATTAGTGAGGTTGTGCAGATTGCCACAGTTATTTCAGTGGTTTTCGCTGTTATTAGTGAGGCTTTGCAGATTGTGACTGTTATTTTAGTGGTTTTCGCTGTTATTAGTGAGGCTTTGCAGATTGTCACTGTAATTTTAGTGGTTTTCGCTGTTATTAGTGTGGTTGTGCAGATTGCCACTGTTATTTCAGTGGTTTTCGCTGTTATTAGTGAGGCTTTGCAGATTGTGACTGTTATTTTAGTGGTTTTCGCTGTTATTAGTGAGGTTGTGCAGATTGTCACTGTAATTTTAGTGGTTTTCGCTGTTATTAGTGAGATTGTGCAGATTGCCACAGTTATTTCAGTGGTTTTCGCTGTTATTAGTGAGGCTTTGCAGATTGTGACTGTTATTTTAGTGGTTTTCGCTGTTATTAGTGAGGCTTTGCAGATTGTCACTGTAATTTTAGTGGTTTTCGCTGTTATTAGTGAGGTTGTGCAGATTGCCACAGTTATTTCAGTGGTTTTCGCTGTTATTAGTGAGGCTTTGCAGATTGTGACTGTTATTTTAGTGGTTTTCGCTGTTATTAGTGAGGCTCTGCAGATTGTCACTGTAATTTTAGTGGTTTTCGCTGTTATTAGTGAGGTTGTGCAGATTGCCACAGTTATTTCAGTGGTTTTCGCTGTTATTAGTGAGGCTTTGCAGATTGTGACTGTTATTTTAGTGGTTTTCGCTGTTATTAGTGACGTTGTGCAGACTGCCACAGTTATTTCAGTGGTTTTCGCTGTTATTAGTGAGGTTGTGCAGATTGCCACAGTTATTTTAGTGGTTTTCGCTGTTATTAGTGAGGCTTTGCAGATTGTGACTGTTATTTTAGTGGTTTTCGCTGTTATTAGTGAGGCTTTGCAGATTGTCACTGTAATTTTAGTGGTTTTCGCTGTTATTAGTGAGGTTGTGCAGATTGCCACAGTTATTTCAGTGGTTTTCGCTGTTATTAGTGAGGCTTTGCAGATTGTGACTGTTATTTTAGGGGTTTTCGCTGTTATTAGTGAGGTTGTGCAGATTGCCACAGTTATTTCAGCGGTTTTCGCTGTTATTAGTGAGGTTGTGCAGATTGCCACAGTTATTTTAGTGGTTTTCGCTGTTATTAGTGAGGCTTTGCAGATTGTGACTGTTATTAGTGAGGTTGTACAGATTGTCACTGTAATTATAGTGGTTTTCGCTGTTATTAGTGAGGCTTTGCAGATTGTCACTGTAATTTTAGTGGTTTTCGCTGTTATTAGTGAGGTTGTGCAGATTGCCACAGTTATTTCAGTGGTTTTCGCTGTTATTAGTGAGGCTTTGCAGATTGTGACTTTTATTTTAGTGGTTTTCGCTGTTATTAGTGAGGCTTTGCAGATTGTCACTGTAATTTTAGTGGTTTTCGCTGTTATTAGTGAGGTTGTGCAGATTGCTACAGTTATTTCAGTGGTTTTCGCTGTTATTAGTGAGGCTTTGCAGATTGTGACTGTTATTTTAGTGGTTTTCGCTGTTATTAGTGAGGTTGTGCAGATTGCCACAGTTATTTCAGGGGTTTTCGCTGTTATTAGTGAGGCTTTGCAGATTGTGACTGTTATTTTAGTGGTTTTCGCTGTTATTAGTGAGGTTGTGCAGATTGCCACTGTTATTTTAGTGGTTTTCGCTGTTATTAGTGAGGCTTTGCAGATTGTCACTGTAATTTTAGTGGTTTTCGCTGTTATTAGTGAGGTTGTGCAGATTGCCACAGTTATTTTAGTGGTTTTCGCTGTTATTAGTGAGGCTTTGCAGATTGTGACTGTTATTTTAGTGGTTTTCGCTGTTATTAGTGAGGTTGTGCAGATTGTCACTGTAATTAAAGTACTTTTCGCTGTTATTAGTGAGGTTGTGCAGACTGCCACAGTTATTTCAGTGGTTTTCGCTGTTATTAGTGAGGCTTTGCAGATTGTGACTGTTATTTTAGTGGTTTTCGCTGTTATTAGTGAGGTTGTGCAGATTGCCACAGTTATTTCAGTGGTTTTCGCTGTTATTAGTGAGGCTTTGCAGATTGTGACTGTTATTTTAGTGGTTTTCGCTGTTATTAGTGAGGTTGTGCAGATTGTCACTGTAATTTTAGTGGTTTTCGCTGTTATTAGTGAGGTTGTGCAGATTGCCACAGTTATTTCAGTGGTTTTCGCTGTTATTAGTGAGGCTTTGCAGATTGTGACTGTTATTTTAGTGGTTTTCGCTGTTATTAGTGAGGCTTTGCAGATTGTCACTGTAATTTTAGTGGTTTTCGCTGTTATTAGTGAGGCTTTGCAGATTGTGACTGTTATTTCAGTGGTTTTCGCTGTTATTAGTGAGGCTTTGCAGATTGTGACTGTTATTTTAGTGGTTTTCGCTGTTATTAGTGAGGTTGTGCAGATTGCCACAGTTATTTGAGTGGTTTTCGCTGTTATTAGTGAGGTTGTGCAGATTGCCACAGTTATTTTAGTGGTTTTCGCTGTTATTAGTGAGGCTTTGCAGATTGTGACTGTTATTTTAGTGGTTTTCGCTGTTATTAGTGAGGCTTTGCAGATTGTCACTGTAATTTAAGTGGTTTTCGCTGTTATTAGTGAGGTTGTGCAGATTGCCACAGTTATTTCAGTGGTTTTCGCTGTTATTAGTGAGGCTTTGCAGATTGTGACTGTTATTTTAGTGGTTTTCGCTGTTATTAGTGAGGCTTTGCAGATTGTGACTGTTATTTTAGTGGTTTTCGCTGTTATTAGTGAGGCTTTGCAGATTGTCACTGTAATTATAGTGGTTTTCGCTGTTATTAGTGAGGTTGTGCAGATTGTCACTGTAATTATAGTGGTTTTCGCTGTTATTAGTGAGGTTGTGCAGATTGTCACTGTAATTATAGTGGTTTTCGCTGTTATTAGTGAGGTTGTGCAGATTGCCACAGTTATTTCAGTGGTTTTCGCTGTTATTAGTGAGGTTGTGCAGATTGCCACAGTTATTTCAGTGGTTTTCGCTGTTATTAGTGAGGCTTTGCAGATTGTGACTGTTATTTTAGTGGTTTTCGCTGTTATTAGTGAGGTTGTGCAGATTGCCACAGTAATTTCAGTGGTTTTCGCTGTTATTAGTGAGGTTGTGCAGATTGCCACAGTTATTTTAGTGGTTTTCGCTGTTATTAGTGAGGCTTTGCAGATTGTGACTGTTATTTTAGTGGTTTTCGCTGTTATTAGTGAGGCTTTGCAGATTGTCACTGTAATTTTAGTGGTTTTCGCTGTTATTAGTGAGGTTGTGCAGATTGCCACAGTTATTTCAGTGGTTTTCGCTGTTATTAGTGAGGCTTTGCAGATTGTGACTGTTATTTTAGTGGTTTTCGCTGTTATTAGTGAGGCTCTGCAGATTGTCACTGTAATTTTAGTGGTTTTCGCTGTTATTAGTGAGGTTGTGCAGATTGCCACAGTTATTTCAGTGGTTTTCGCTGTTATTAGTGAGGCTTTGCAGATTGTGACTGTTATTTTAGTGGTTTTCGCTGTTATTAGTGACGTTGTGCAGACTGCCACAGTTATTTCAGTGGTTTTCGCTGTTATTAGTGAGGTTGTGCAGATTGCCACAGTTATTTTAGTGGTTTTCGCTGTTATTAGTGAGGCTTTGCAGATTGTGACTGTTATTTTAGTGGTTTTCGCTGTTATTAGTGAGGCTTTGCAGATTGTCACTGTAATTTTAGTGGTTTTCGCTGTTATTAGTGAGGTTGTGCAGATTGCCACAGTTATTTCAGTGGTTTTCGCTGTTATTAGTGAGGCTTTGCAGATTGTGACTGTTATTTTAGGGGTTTTCGCTGTTATTAGTGAGGTTGTGCAGATTGCCACAGTTATTTCAGCGGTTTTCGCTGTTATTAGTGAGGTTGTGCAGATTGCCACAGTTATTTTAGTGGTTTTCGCTGTTATTAGTGAGGCTTTGCAGATTGTGACTGTTATTTTAGTGGTTTTCGCTGTTATTAGTGAGGCTTTGCAGATTGTCACTGTAATTTTAGTGGTTTTCGCTGTTATTAGTGAGGTTGTGCAGATTGCCACAGTTATTTCAGTGGTTTTCGCTGTTATTAGTGAGGCTTTGCAGATTGTGACTTTTATTTTAGTGGTTTTCGCTGTTATTAGTGAGGCTTTGCAGATTGTCACTGTAATTTTAGTGGTTTTCGCTGTTATTAGTGAGGTTGTGCAGATTGCCACAGTTATTTCAGTGGTTTTCGCTGTTATTAGTGAGGCTTTGCAGATTGTGACTGTTATTTTAGTGGTTTTCGCTGTTATTAGTGAGGCTTTGCAGATTGTCACTGTAATTTTAGTGGTTTTCGCTGTTATTAGTGAGGCTTTGCAGATTGTCACTGTAATTTAAGTGGTTTTCGCTGTTATTAGTGAGGTTGTGCAGATTGCCACAGTTATTTCAGTGGTTTTCGCTGTTATTAGTGAGGCTTTGCAGATTGTGACTGTTATTTTAGTGGTTTTCGCTGTTATTAGTGAGGCTTTGCAGATTGTGACTGTTATTTTAGTGGTTTTCGCTGTTATTAGTGAGGCTTTGCAGATTGTCACTGTAATTATAGTGGTTTTCGCTGTTATTAGTGAGGTTGTGCAGATTGTCACTGTAATTATAGTGGTTTTCGCTGTTATTAGTGAGGTTGTGCAGATTGTCACTGTAATTATAGTGGTTTTCGCTGTTATTAGTGAGGTTGTGCAGATTGCCACAGTTATTTCAGTGGTTTTCGCTGTTATTAGTGAGGTTGTGCAGATTGCCACAGTTATTTCAGTGGTTTTCGCTGTTATTAGTGAGGCTTTGCAGATTGTGACTGTTATTTTAGTGGTTTTCGCTGTTATTAGTGAGGTTGTGCAGATTGCCACAGTAATTTCAGTGGTTTTCGCTGTTATTAGTGAGGTTGTGCAGATTGCCACAGTTATTTTAGTGGTTTTCGCTGTTATTAGTGAGGCTTTGCAGATTGTGACTGTTATTTTAGTGGTTTTCGCTGTTATTAGTGAGGCTTTGCAGATTGTCACTGTAATTTTAGTGGTTTTCGCTGTTATTAGTGAGGTTGTGCAGATTGCCACAGTTATTTCAGTGGTTTTCGCTGTTATTAGTGAGGCTTTGCAGATTGTGACTGTTATTTTAGTGGTTTTCGCTGTTATTAGTGAGGCTCTGCAGATTGTCACTGTAATTTTAGCGGTTTTCGCTGTTATTAGTGAGGTTGTGCAGATTGCCACAGTTATTTCAGTGGTTTTCGCTGTTATTAGTGAGGCTTTGCAGATTGTGACTGTTATTTTAGTGGTTTTCGCTGTTATTAGTGACGTTGTGCAGACTGCCACAGTTATTTCAGTGGTTTTCGCTGTTATTAGTGAGGTTGTGCAGATTGCCACAGTTATTTTAGTGGTTTTCGCTGTTATTAGTGAGGCTTTGCAGATTGTGACTGTTATTTTAGTGGTTTTCGCTGTTATTAGTGAGGCTTTGCAGATTGTCACTGTAATTTTAGTGGTTTTCGCTGTTATTAGTGAGGTTGTGCAGATTGCCACAATTATTTCAGTGGTTTTCGCTGTTATTAGTGAGGCTTTGCAGATTGTGACTGTTATTTTAGGGGTTTTCGCTGTTATTAGTGAGGTTGTGCAGATTGCCACAGTTATTTCAGCGGTTTTCGCTGTTATTAGTGAGGTTGTGCAGATTGCCACAGTTATTTTAGTGGTTTTCGCTGTTATTAGTGAGGCTTTGCAGATTGTGACTGTTATTTTAGTGGTTTTCGCTGTTATTAGTGAGGCTTTGCAGATTGTCACTGTAATTTTAGTGGTTTTCGCTGTTATTAGTGAGGTTGTGCAGATTGCCACAGTTATTTCAGTGGTTTTCGCTGTTATTAGTGAGGCTTTGCAGATTGTGACTTTTATTTTAGTGGTTTTCGCTGTTATTAGTGAGGCTTTGCAGATTGTCACTGTAATTTTAGTGGTTTTCGCTGTTATTAGTGAGGTTGTGCAGATTGCCACAGTTATTTCAGTGGTTTTCGCTGTTATTAGTGAGGCTTTGCAGATTGTGACTTTTATTTTAGTGGTTTTCGCTGTTATTAGTGAGGCTTTGCAGATTGTCACTGTAATTTTAGTGGTTTTCGCTGTTATTAGTGAGGTTGTGCAGATTGCCACAGTTATTTCAGTGGTTTTCGCTGTTATTAGTGAGGCTTTGCAGATTGTGACTGTTATTTTAGTGGTTTTCGCTGTTATTAGTGAGGTTGTGCAGATTGCCACAGTTATTTCAGTGGTTTTCGCTGTTATTAGTGAGGCTTTGCAGATTGTGACTGTTATTTTAGTGGTTTTCGCTGTTATTAGTGAGGTTGTGCAGATTGTCACTGTAATTATAGTGGTTTTCGCTGTTATTAGTGAGGTTGGGCAGATTGCCACAGTTATTTCAGTGGTTTTCGCTGTTATTAGTGAGGCTTTGCAGATTTTGACTGTTATTTTAGTGGTTTTCGCTGTTATTAGTGAGGTTGTGCAGATTGCCACAGTTATTTCAGTGGTTTTCGCTGTTATTAGTGAGGTTGTGCAGATTGCCACAGTTATTTTAGTGGTTTTCGCTGTTATTAGTGAGGCTTTGCAGATTGTGACTGTTATTTTAGTGGTTTTCGCTGTTATTAGTGAGGCTTTGCAGATTGTCACTGTAATTTTAGTGGTTTTCGCTGTTATTAGTGAGGTTGTGCAGATTGTCACAGTTATTTCAGTGGTTTTCGCTGTTATTAGTGAGGCTTTGCAGATTGTGACTGTTATTTTAGTGGTTTTTTCTGTTATTAGTGAGGCTTTGCAGATTGTCACTGTAATTTTAGTGGTTTTCGCTGTTATTAGTGAGGTTGTGCAGATTGCCACAGTTATTTCAGTGGTTTTCGCTGTTATTAGTGAGGCTTTGCAGATTGTGACTGTTATTTTAGTGGTTTTCGCTGTTATTAGTGAGGTTGTGCAGATTGTCACTGTAATTTTAGTGGTTTTCGCTGTTATTAGTGAGGTTGTGCAGATTGCCACAGTTATTTCAGTGGTTTTCGCTGTTATTAGTGAGGCTTTGCAGATTGTGACTGTTATTTTAGTGGTTTTCGCTGTTATTAGTGAGGCTTTGCAGATTGTCACTGTAATTATAGTGGTTTTCGCTGTTATTAGTGAGGCTTTGCAGATTGTGACTGTTATTTCAGTGGTTTTCGCTGTTATTAGTGAGGCTTTGCAGATTGTGACTGTTATTTTAGTGGTTTTCGCTGTTATTAGTGAGGTTGTGCAGATTGCCACAGTTATTTCAGTGGTTTTCGCTGTTATTAGTGAGGTTGTGCAGATTGCCACAGTTATTTTAGTGGTTTTCGCTGTTATTAGTGAGGCTTTGCAGATTGTCACTGTAATTATAGTGGTTTTCGCTGTTATTAGTGAGGTTGTGCAGATTGCCACAGTTATTTCAGCGGTTTTCGCTGTTATTAGTGAGGTTGTGCAGATTGCCACAGTTATTTTAGTGGTTTTCGCTGTTATTAGTGAGGCTTTGCAGATTGTGACTGTTATTTTAGTGGTTTTCGCTGTTATTAGTGAGGCTTTGCAGATTGTCACTGTAATTTTAGTGGTTTTCGCTGTTATTAGTGAGGTTGTGCAGATTGCCACAGTTATTTCAGTGGTTTTCGCTGTTATTAGTGAGGCTTTGCAGATTGTGACTTTTATTTTAGTGGTTTTCGCTGTTATTAGTGAGGCTTTGCAGATTGTCACTGTAATTTTAGTGGTTTTCGCTGTTATTAGTGAGGTTGTGCAGATTGCCACAGTTATTTCAGTGGTTTTCGCTGTTATTAGTGAGGCTTTGCAGATTGTGACTGTTATTTTAGTGGTTTTCGCTGTTATTAGTGAGGCTTTGCAGATTGTCACTGTAATTTTAGTGGTTTTCGCTGTTATTAGTGAGGTTGTGCAGATTGCCACAGTTATTTTAGTGGTTTTCGCTGTTATTAGTGAGGCTTTGCAGATTGTGACTGTTATTTTAGTGGTTTTCGCTGTTATTAGTGAGGTTGTGCAGATTGTCACTGTAATTAAAGTACTTTTCGCTGTTATTAGTGAGGTTGTGCAGATTGCCACAGTTATTTCAGTGGTTTTCGCTGTTATTAGTGAGGCTTTGCAGATTGTGACTGTTATTTTAGTGGTTTTCGCTGTTATTAGTGAGGTTGTGCAGATTGCCACAGTTATTTCAGTGGTTTTCGCTGTTATTAGTGAGGCTTTGCAGATTGTGACTGTTATTTTAGTGGTTTTCGCTGTTATTAGTGAGGTTGTGCAGATTGTCACTGTAATTTTAGTGGTTTTCGCTGTTATTAGTGAGGTTGTGCAGATTGCCACAGTTATTTCAGTGGTTTTCGCTGTTATTAGTGAGGCTTTGCAGATTGTGACTGTTATTTTAGTGGTTTTCGCTGTTATTAGTGAGGTTGTGCAGATTGTCACTGTAATTTTAGTGGTTTTCGCTGTTATTAGTGAGGTTGTGCAGATTGCCACAGTTATTTCAGTGGTTTTCGCTGTTATTAGTGAGGCTTTGCAGATTGTGACTGTTATTTTAGTGGTTTTCGCTGTTATTAGTGAGGCTTTGCAGATTGTCACTGTAATTTTAGTGGTTTCCGCTGTTATTAGTGAGGCTTTGCAGATTGCGACTGTTATTTCAGTGGTTTTCGCTGTTATTAGTGAGGCTTTGCAGATTGTGACTGTTATTTTAGTGGTTTTCGCTGTTATTAGTGAGGTTGTGCAGATTGCCACAGTTATTTCAGTGGTTTTCGCTGTTATTAGTGAGGTTGTGCAGATTGCCACAGTTATTTTAGTGGTTTTCGCTGTTATTAGTGAGGCTTTGCAGATTGTGACTGTTATTTTAGTGGTTTTCGCTGTTATTAGTGAGGCTTTGCAGATTGTCACTGTAATTTAAGTGGTTTTCGCTGTTATTAGTGAGGTTGTGCAGATTGCCACAGTTATTTCAGTGGTTTTCGCTGTTATTAGTGAGGCTTTGCAGATTGTGACTGTTATTTTAGTGGTTTTCGCTGTTATTAGTGAGGCTTTGCAGATTGTGACTGTTATTTTAGTGGTTTTCGCTGTTATTAGTGAGGCTTTGCAGATTGTCACTGTAATTATAGTGGTTTTCGCTGTTATTAGTGAGGTTGTGCAGATTGTCACAGTTATTTCAGTGGTTTTCGCTGTTATTAGTGAGGCTTTGCAGATTGTGACTGTTATTTTAGTGGTTTTCGCTGTTATTAGTGAGGTTGTGCAGATTGTCACTGTAATTAAAGTACTTTTCGCTGTTATTAGTGAGGTTGTGCAGATTGCCACAGTTATTTCAGTGGTTTTCGCTGTTATTAGTGAGGCTTTGCAGATTGTGACTGTTATTTTAGTGGTTTTCGCTGTTATTAGTGAGGTTGTGCAGATTGCCACAGTTATTTCAGTGGTTTTCGCTGTTATTAGTGAGGTTGTGCAGATTGCCACAGTTATTTTAGTGGTTTTCGCTGTTATTAGTGAGGCTTTGCAGATTGTGACTGTTATTTTAGTGGTTTTCGCTGTTATTAGTGAGGCTTTGCAGATTGTCACTGTAATTTAAGTGGTTTTCGCTGTTATTAGTGAGGTTGTGCAGATTGCCACAGTTATTTCAGTGGTTTTCGCTGTTATTAGTGAGGCTTTGCAGATTGTGACTGTTATTTTAGTGGTTTTCGCTGTTATTAGTGAGGCTTTGCAGATTGTGACTGTTATTTTAGTGGTTTTCGCTGTTATTAGTGAGGCTTTGCAGATTGTCACTGTAATTATAGTGGTTTTCGCTGTTATTAGTGAGGTTGTGCAGATTGTCACTGTAATTATAGTGGTTTTCGCTGTTATTAGTGAGGTTGTGCAGATTGTCACTGTAATTATAGTGGTTTTCGCTGTTATTAGTGAGGTTGTGCAGATTGCCACAGTTATTTCAGTGGTTTTCGCTGTTATTAGTGAGGTTGTGCAGATTGCCACAGTTATTTCAGTGGTTTTCGCTGTTATTAGTGAGGCTTTGCAGATTGTGACTGTTATTTTAGTGGTTTTCGCTGTTATTAGTGAGGTTGTGCAGATTGCCACAGTAATTTCAGTGGTTTTCGCTGTTATTAGTGAGGTTGTGCAGATTGCCACAGTTATTTCAGTGGTTTTCGCTGTTATTAGTGAGGCTTTGCAGATTGTGACTGTTATTTTAGTGGTTTTCGCTGTTATTAGTGAGGCTCTGCAGATTGTCACTGTAATTTTAGTGGTTTTCGCTGTTATTAGTGAGGTTGTGCAGATTGCCACAGTTATTTCAGTGGTTTTCGCTGTTATTAGTGAGGCTTTGCAGATTGTGACTGTTATTTTAGTGGTTTTCGCTGTTATTAGTGACGTTGTGCAGACTGCCACAGTTATTTCAGTGGTTTTCGCTGTTATTAGTGAGGTTGTGCAGATTGCCACAGTTATTTTAGTGGTTTTCGCTGTTATTAGTGAGGCTTTGCAGATTGTGACTGTTATTTTAGTGGTTTTCGCTGTTATTAGTGAGGCTTTGCAGATTGTCACTGTAATTTTAGTGGTTTTCGCTGTTATTAGTGAGGTTGTGCAGATTGCCACAGTTATTTCAGTGGTTTTCGCTGTTATTAGTGAGGCTTTGCAGATTGTGACTGTTATTTTAGGGGTTTTCGCTGTTATTAGTGAGGTTGTGCAGATTGCCACAGTTATTTCAGCGGTTTTCGCTGTTATTAGTGAGGTTGTGCAGATTGCCACAGTTATTTTAGTGGTTTTCGCTGTTATTAGTGAGGCTTTGCAGATTGTGACTGTTATTTTAGTGGTTTTCGCTGTTATTAGTGAGGCTTTGCAGATTGTCACTGTAATTTTAGTGGTTTTCGCTGTTATTAGTGAGGTTGTGCAGATTGCCACAGTTATTTCAGTGGTTTTCGCTGTTATTAGTGAGGCTTTGCAGATTGTGACTTTTATTTTAGTGGTTTTCGCTGTTATTAGTGAGGCTTTGCAGATTGTCACTGTAATTTTAGTGGTTTTCGCTGTTATTAGTGAGGTTGTGCAGATTGCCACAGTTATTTCAGTGGTTTTCGCTGTTATTAGTGAGGCTTTGCAGATTGTGACTGTTATTTTAGTGGTTTTCGCTGTTATTAGTGAGGCTTTGCAGATTGTCACTGTAATTTTAGTGGTTTTCGCTGTTATTAGTGAGGCTTTGCAGATTGTCACTGTAATTTAAGTGGTTTTCGCTGTTATTAGTGAGGTTGTGCAGATTGCCACAGTTATTTCAGTGGTTTTCGCTGTTATTAGTGAGGCTTTGCAGATTGTGACTGTTATTTTAGTGGTTTTCGCTGTTATTAGTGAGGCTTTGCAGATTGTGACTGTTATTTTAGTGGTTTTCGCTGTTATTAGTGAGGCTTTGCAGATTGTCACTGTAATTATAGTGGTTTTCGCTGTTATTAGTGAGGTTGTGCAGATTGTCACTGTAATTATAGTGGTTTTCGCTGTTATTAGTGAGGTTGTGCAGATTGTCACTGTAATTATAGTGGTTTTCGCTGTTATTAGTGAGGTTGTGCAGATTGCCACAGTTATTTCAGTGGTTTTCGCTGTTATTAGTGAGGTTGTGCAGATTGCCACAGTTATTTCAGTGGTTTTCGCTGTTATTAGTGAGGCTTTGCAGATTGTGACTGTTATTTTAGTGGTTTTCGCTGTTATTAGTGAGGTTGTGCAGATTGCCACAGTAATTTCAGTGGTTTTCGCTGTTATTAGTGAGGTTGTGCAGATTGCCACAGTTATTTTAGTGGTTTTCGCTGTTATTAGTGAGGCTTTGCAGATTGTGACTGTTATTTTAGTGGTTTTCGCTGTTATTAGTGAGGCTTTGCAGATTGTCACTGTAATTTTAGTGGTTTTCGCTGTTATTAGTGAGGTTGTGCAGATTGCCACAGTTATTTCAGTGGTTTTCGCTGTTATTAGTGAGGCTTTGCAGATTGTGACTGTTATTTTAGTGGTTTTCGCTGTTATTAGTGAGGCTCTGCAGATTGTCACTGTAATTTTAGTGGTTTTCGCTGTTATTAGTGAGGTTGTGCAGATTGCCACAGTTATTTCAGTGGTTTTCGCTGTTATTAGTGAGGCTTTGCAGATTGTGACTGTTATTTTAGTGGTTTTCGCTGTTATTAGTGACGTTGTGCAGACTGCCACAGTTATTTCAGTGGTTTTCGCTGTTATTAGTGAGGTTGTGCAGATTGCCACAGTTATTTTAGTGGTTTTCGCTGTTATTAGTGAGGCTTTGCAGATTGTGACTGTTATTTTAGTGGTTTTCGCTGTTATTAGTGAGGCTTTGCAGATTGTCACTGTAATTTTAGTGGTTTTCGCTGTTATTAGTGAGGTTGTGCAGATTGCCACAGTTATTTCAGTGGTTTTCGCTGTTATTAGTGAGGCTTTGCAGATTGTGACTGTTATTTTAGGGGTTTTCGCTGTTATTAGTGAGGTTGTGCAGATTGCCACAGTTATTTCAGCGGTTTTCGCTGTTATTAGTGAGGTTGTGCAGATTGCCACAGTTATTTTAGTGGTTTTCGCTGTTATTAGTGAGGCTTTGCAGATTGTGACTGTTATTTTAGTGGTTTTCGCTGTTATTAGTGAGGCTTTGCAGATTGTCACTGTAATTTTAGTGGTTTTCGCTGTTATTAGTGAGGTTGTGCAGATTGCCACAGTTATTTCAGTGGTTTTCGCTGTTATTAGTGAGGCTTTGCAGATTGTGACTTTTATTTTAGTGGTTTTCGCTGTTATTAGTGAGGCTTTGCAGATTGTCACTGTAATTTTAGTGGTTTTCGCTGTTATTAGTGAGGTTGTGCAGATTGCCACAGTTATTTCAGTGGTTTTCGCTGTTATTAGCGAGGCTTTGCAGATTGTGACTGTTATTTTAGTGGTTTTCGCTGTTATTAGTGAGGCTTTGCAGATTGTCACTGTAATTTTAGTGGTTTTCGCTGTTATTAGTGAGGTTGTGCAGATTGCCACAGTTATTTTAGTGGTTTTCGCTGTTATTAGTGAGGCTTTGCAGATTGTGACTGTTATTGAGCTGAGCGAGCGAAGCGAGCGAAGCTCTTATGCGTCGACGAAATATGAAACCTTTGTAACCAAACTCCTCCTAGACCGTTTGATCAATCGATCTGAAATTTTACATACTAATAGTATTTTCGATGGTGAGTGCTAACATCTATTTTTTGTTACTAAATTCGCGAAAAAAAATCACTAGTGGTAGGCTTCTTAGTTAACAATTTTTCTGATGAACGAACCAAAATTAGTACAAAGGTTTGTGTCATGGAAATCTAAATTTAGTTTTTATGTATTAGGAACGATCACTGCGTTATTTTGCAAGAATTTCAAAATATATGGCAAACGAAATACCATTTTGACAAAAAATAGCTGTCTTTTTGATAGTAGACGTTAGTTTACTTGCATAAATGAAGTTATGGTATTGATCTTAGGTAATTAGTTTTCGCGTGCTCGAACCAGAATAAGCTTTTTCATAAAGATCTTAGCACAGGCACCTGATTGTTTCCGGGGCTTTCGCCAATTCGCTGTGGGGAATCGGAAACTTTGAAGAGAAAATTTATTTTGGTTTACTCAAACCGTAGCAAGTGGATTTTTACAGGTTCTTGAAAAATAGTATTTTAATTTATGAATTTTGAATCATGGGACAAGAAAGATTCCGGGAATCTGAAAATGGACAATATTCTTCAGGTTTTGAGGGTACTTTTCCGGTAAAATTTTGAATTTTCAACGGTTTTTTGACCGTAGCGGCTAAACGCAGCGTCCTAGGGTGTTCGTATGTATAACCGACCCCCAGTATTTTGTCATTTTTTACCTTTTTGTCATACATGATTTTTCTCTAAATTCAGTTTTTAAAGATATACATACAAAAGATCGGAAAACTGATAAAACTCAGATTTTGAATTTTTAACAGTTTTTTGCCCGTAGCGGCGAAACTATGCACTTAAGGGGTTTCATATGTATGAACAACTTCCATTACTTTGACATTTGCTACCTTTCTGTTATACATGATTTTTCTCTAAATTGAGTTTTTAAACGTGTACATACAAAAGATGGGAAAATTGATAAAACTCAGATTTTGAATTTTTAACAGTTTTTTACCCGTAGCGGCTAAATTATGCACTTAAGGGGTTCATAAGTATGAACGACCCCCCTTATTTTGACATTTTCTACTTCTTTTTCATACATTATTTTTCTCTAAATTGAGTTTAAAGATGTGCATACAAGAGATGGGGAAAGTGCTAAAATTCAAATTTTGAATTTTCAACAGTTTTTTGCCCGTAGCGGCCAAACGAAGTATCACACGGTGTTTATACGTATGACCGACCCCCATTATTTTGACATTTCCCGCATTTTTGTCAAACATAAATTTCCTCTACTGTGAGTTTTTATAAACATGTCCATATCCAAAATTACGATTCTAGCTAATAATTTTGTAAATCATTGAAATCTGATAGTAAAGATGATTGAATGGATTACTGAAAATTGTTTCATATCTTCAATATATGCAAGAAATGAAGCCTCATGACCATCTGATGCGTTTTATGTTCGCCTATCGCATCGGATGGGCTGAAGATCGGTTGGTCGAAGATGAACATTTTTACTGTAAAATTTTCTTCTCTGATGAAGTTCATTTCAACCGTGGAGGCTATTTCAATAAGCGAAATTGCCGCCCTCAGGGTCAATGGCGAGCGTTACAGAGCCATGTGAAATGGATTTTAGTTTCCACAAATTGAAGAGTGTTACATGGACGGAATTTGGTACCAACAGGACTGGGCTGCGACACAGCCAACGATACAATCGATCTTTTGCGCACTTCTTTTGAACATCGAATAATCAAGCGAAATTCTGATCCGAATTGGGCGCCTTAGAGCTGTGATTTGAACCCATTAGACTATTTTTGTGGGGATCTATTAAGGATATATATTACGCTTATCATCCAGAGACGATTGAGTCCTTGAAACACGAAATTGAAGTTGCCATTCACAAGATTGAATGATGTTGTGTTTCACTCGTAAATAGAAATGTTCAGTCTTTCTATCAAAGTTATAATTTTGGACAAATATTCATTAGTTTTTTTTTTATATCCGATTCAAATTCCAAATCGTATATGGCCCACCCTTTATCTCTTGAATTTCTCTCACTGAAGGTAATGAAGAGATACCTTCAGAAATGGCCAAATAAATCAGTGTTTAGGGCTAGAATTGTAATACACATATTTTTTACATTAAAACCAAGTCAACACACATGGTATCGACTTGAGCCAATTGCTACCAATTATTACATTACCACAGATGACTATGAAGCAGAGTGTCTATATATCGACCGCTCAGCTCAATTTTGTGTGCGACTTCGCGAACGCCACCTAGTTTTAGTGGTTTTCGCTGTTATTAGTGAGGTTGTGCAGATTGTCACTGTAATTAAAGTACTTTTCGCTGTTATTAGTGAGGTTGTGCAGATTGCCACAGTTATTTCAGTGGTTTTCGCTGTTATTAGTGAGGCTTTGCAGATTGTGACTGTTATTTTAGTGGTTTTCGCTGTTATTAGTGAGGTTGTGCAGATTGCCACAGTTATTTCAGTGGTTTTCGCTGTTATTAGTGAGGCTTTGCAGATTGTGACTGTTATTTTAGTGGTTTTCGCTGTTATTAGTGAGGTTGTGCAGATTGTCACTGTAATTATAGTGGTTTTCGCTGTTATTAGTGAGGTTGGGCAGATTGCCACAGTTATTTCAGTGGTTTTCGCTGTTATTAGTGAGGCTTTGCAGATTTTGACTGTTATTTTAGTGGTTTTCGCTGTTATTAGTGAGGTTGTGCAGATTGCCACAGTTATTTCAGTGGTTTTCGCTGTTATTAGTGAGGTTGTGCAGATTGCCACAGTTATTTTAGTGTTTTTCGCTGTTATTAGTGAGGCTTTGCAGATTGTGACTGTTATTTTAGTGGTTTTCGCTGTTATTAGTGAGGCTTTGCAGATTGTCACTGTAATTTTAGTGGTTTTCGCTGTTATTATTGAGGTTGTGCAGATTGTCACAGTTATTTCAGTGGTTTTCGCTGTTATTAGTGAGGCTTTGCAGATTGTGACTGTTATTTTAGTGGTTTTCTCTGTTATTAGTGAGGCTTTGCAGATTGTCACTGTAATTTTAGTGGTTTTCGCTGTTATTAGTGAGGTTGTGCAGATTGCCACAGTTATTTCAGTGGTTTTCGCTGTTATTAGTGAGGCTTTGCAGATTGTGACTGTTATTTTAGTGGTTTTCGCTGTTATTAGTGAGGTTGTGCAGATTGTCACTGTAATTTTAGTGGTTTTCGCTGTTATTAGTGAGGTTGTGCAGATTGCCACAGTTATTTCAGTGGTTTTCGCTGTTATTAGTGAGGCTTTGCAGATTGTGACTGTTATTTTAGTGGTTTTCGCTGTTATTAGTGAGGCTTTGCAGATTGTCACTGTAATTATAGTGGTTTTCGCTGTTTTTAGTGAGGCTTTGCAGATTGTGACTGTTATTTCAGTGGTTTTCGCTGTTATTAGTGAGGCTTTGCAGATTGTGACTGTTATTTTAGTGGTTTTCGCTGTTATTAGTGAGGTTGTGCAGATTGCCACAGTTATTTCAGTGGTTTTCGCTGTTATTAGTGAGGTTGTGCAGATTGCCACAGTTATTTTAGTGGTTTTCGCTGTTATTAGTGAGGCTTTGCAGATTGTCACTGTAATTATAGTGGTTTTCGCTGTTATTAGTGAGGTTGTACAGATTGTCACTGTAATTATAGTGGTTTTCGCTGTTATTAGTGAGGTTGTGCAGATTGTCACAGTTATTTCAGTGGTTTTCGCTGTTATTAGTGAGGTTGTGCAGATTGCCACAGTTATTTTAGTGGTTTTCGCTGTTATTAGTGAGGTTGTGCAGATTGTCACTGTAATTATAGTGGTTTTCGCTGTTATTAGTGAGGTTGTGCAGATTGTCACTGTAATTATAGTGGTTTTCGCTGTTATTAGTGAGGTTGTGCAGATTGTCACTGTAATTATAGTGGTTTTCGCTGTTATTAGTGAGGTTGTGCAGATTGCCACAGTTATTTCAGTGGTTTTCGCTGTTATTAGTGAGGTAGTGCAGATTGCCACAGTTATTTCAGTGGTTTACGCTGTTATTAGTGAGGCTTTGCAGATTGTGACTGTTATTTTAGTGGTTTTCGCTGTTATTAGTGAGGTTGTGCAGATTGCCACAGTAATTTCAGTGGTTTTCGCTGTTATTAGTGAGGTTGTGCAGATTGCCACAGTTATTTTAGTGGTGTTCGCTGTTATTAGTGAGGCTTTGCAGATTGTGACTGTTATTTTAGTGGTTTTCGCTGTTATTAGTGAGGCTTTGCAGATTGTCACACTGTAATTTTAGTGGTTTTCGCTGTTATTAGTGAGGTTGTGCAGATTGCCACAGTTATTTCAGTGGTTTTCGCTGTTATTAGTGAGGCTTTGCAGATTGTGACTGTTATTTTAGTGGTTTTCGCTGTTATTAGTGAGGCTCTGCAGATTGTCACTGTAATTTTAGTGGTTTTCGCTGTTATTAGTGAGGTTGTGCAGATTGCCACAGTTATTTCAGTGGTTTTCGCTGTTATTAGTGAGGCTTTGCAGATTGTGACTGTTATTTTAGTGGTTTTCGCTGTTATTAGTGACGTTGTGCAGACTGCCACAGTTATTTCAGTGGTTTTCGCTGTTATTAGTAAGGTTGTGCAGATTGCCACAGTTATTTTAGTGGTTTTCGCTGTTATTAGTGAGGCTTTGCAGATTGTGACTGTTATTTTAGTGGTTTTCGCTTTTATTAGTGAGGTTGTGCAGATTGCCACAGTTATTTCAGCGGTTTTCGCTGTTATTAGTGAGGTTGTGCAGATTGCCACAGTTATTTTAGTGGTTTTCGCTGTTATTAGTGAGGCTTTGCAGATTGTGACTTTTATTTTAGTGGTTTTCGCTGTTATTAGTGAGGCTTTGCAGATTGTCACTGTAATTTTACTGGTTTTCGCTGTTATTAGTGAGGTTGTGCAGATTGCCACAGTTATTTCAGTGGTTTTCGCTGTTATTAGTGAGGCTTTGCAGATTGTGACTGTTATTTTAGGGGTTTTCGCTGTTATTAGTGAGGTTGTGCAGATTGCCACAGTTATTTCAGCGGTTTTCGCTGTTATAAGTGAGGTTGTGCAGATTGCCACAGTTATTTTAGTGGTTTTCGCTGTTATTAGTGAGTCTTTGCAGATTGTGACTGTTATTTTAGTGGTTTTCGCTGTTATTAGTGAGGCTTTGCAGATTGTCACTGTAATTTTAGTGGTTTTCGCTGTTATTAGTGAGGTTGTGCAGATTGCCACAGTTATTTCAGTGGTTTTCGCTGTTATTAGTGAGGCTTTGCAGATTGTGACTTTTATTTTAGTGGTTTTCGCTGTTATTAGTGAGGCTTTGCAGACTGTCACTGTAATTTTAGTGGATTTCGCTGTTATTAGTGAGGTTGTGCAGATTGCCACAGTTATTTCAGTGGTTTTCGCTGTTATTAGTGAGGCTTTGCAGATCGTGACTGTTATTTTAGTGGTTTTCGCTGTTATTAGTGAGGCTTTGCAGATTGTCACTGTAATTTTAGTGGTTTTCGCTGTTATTAGTGAGGTTGTGCAGATTGTCACTGTAATTATAGTGGTTTTCGCTGTTATTAGTGAGGTTGTGCGGAATGCCACAGTTATTTTAGTGGTTTTCGCTGTTTAGTGGTTTTCGCTGTTATTAGTGAGGTTGTGCAGATTGTCACTGTAATTAAAGTGGTTTTCGCTGTTATTAGTGAGGTTGTGCAGATTGCCACAGTTATTTCAGTGGTTTTCGCTGTTATTAGTGAGGCTTTGCAGATTGTGACTGTTATTTTAGTGGTTTTCGCTGTTATTAGTGAGGTTGTGCAGATTGCCACAGTTATTTCAGTGGTTTTCGCTGTTATTAGTGAGGCTTTGCAGATTGTGACTGTTATTTTAGTGGTTTTCGCTGTTATTAGTGAGGTTGTGCAGATTGTCACTGTAATTATAGTGGTTTTCGCTGTTATTAGTGAGGTTGGGCAGATTGCCACAGTTATTTCAGTGGTTTTCGCTGTTATTAGTGAGGCTTTGCAGATTGTGACTGTTATTTTAGTGGTTTTCGCTGTTATTAGTGAGGTTGTGCAGATTGTCACTGTAATTATAGTGGTTTTCGCTGTTATTAGTGAGGTTGGGCAGATTGCCGCAGTTATTTCAGTGGTTTTCGCTGTTATTAGTGAGGTTGTGCAGATTGCCACAGTTATTTTAGTGGTTTTCGCTGTTATAAGTGAGGCTTTGCAGATTGTGACTGTTATTTTAGTGGTTTACGCTGTTATTAGTGAGGCTTTGCAGATTGTCACTGTAATTTTAGTGGTTTTCGCTGTTACTAGTGAGGTTGTGCAGATTGCCACAGTTATTTCGGTGGTTTTCGCTGTTATTAGTGAGGCTTTGCAGATTGTGACTGTTATTTTAGTGGTTTTCGCTGTTATTAGTGAGGCTTTGCAGATTGTGACTGTTATTTTAGTGGTTTTCGCTGTTATTAGTGAGGTTGTGCAGATTGCCACAGTTATTTCAGTGGTTTTCGCTGTTATTAGTGAGGTTGTGCAGATTGCCACAGTTATTTTAGTGGTTTTCGCTGTTATTAGTGAGGCTTTGCAGATTGTGACTGTTATTTTAGTGGTTTTCGCTGTTATTAGTGAGGTTGTGCCGATTGTCACTGTAATTATCGTGGTTTTCGCTGTTATTAGTGAGGTTGTGCAGATTGTCACTGTAATTATAGTGGTTTTCGCTGTTATTAGTGAGGCTTTGCAGATTGTGACAGTTATTTCAGTGGTTTTCGCTGTTATTAGTGAGGCTTTGCAGATTGTGACTGTAATTTTAGTGGTTTTCGCTGTTATTAGTGAGGCTTTGCAGATTGTGACTGTTATTTTAGTGGTTTTCGCTGTTATTAGTGAGGTTGTGCAGATTGCCACAGTTATTTCAGTGGTTTTCGCTGTTATTAGTGAGGCTTTGCAGATTGTGACAGTTATTTCAGTGGTTTTCGCTGTTATTAGTGAGGCTTTGCAGATTGTCACTGTAATTTTAGTGGTTTTCGCTGTTATTAGTGAGGTTGTGCAGATTGCCACAGTTATTTCAGAGGTTTTCGCTGTTATTAGTGAGGCTTTGCAGATTGTGACTGTTATTTTAGTGGTTTTTGCTGTTATTAGTGAGGCTTTGCAGATTGTGACTGTTATTTTAGTGGTTTTCGCTGTTATTAGTGAGGCTTTGCAGATTGTCACTGTAATTATAGTGGTTTTCGCTGTTATTAGTGAGGTTGTGCAGATTGTCACTGTAATTATAGTTGTTTTCGCTGTTATTAGTGAGGCTTTGCAGATTGTGACTGTTATTTTAGTGGTTTTTGCTGTTATTAGTGAGGCTTTGCAGATTGTGACTGTTATTTTAGTGGTTTTCGCTGTTATTAGTGAGGCTTTGCAGATTGTCACTGTAATTATAGTGGTTTTCGCTGTTATTAGTGAGGTTGTGCAGATTGTCACTGTAATTATAGTGGTTTTCGCTGTTATTAGTGAGTCTTTGCAGATTGTGACTGTTATTTTAGTGGTTTTCGCTGTTATTAGTGAGGCTTTGCAGATTGTCACTGTAATTTTAGTGGTTTTCGCTGTTATTAGTGAGGCTTTGCAGATTGTCACTGTAATTTTACTGGTTTTCGCTGTTATTAGTGAGGTTGTGCAGATTGCCACAGTTATTTCAGTGGTTTTCGCTGTTATTAGTGAGGCTTTGCAGATTGTGACTGTTATTTTAGGGGTTTTCGCTGTTATTAGTGAGGTTGTGCAGATTGCCACAGTTATTTCAGCGGTTTTCGCTGTTATAAGTGAGGTTGTGCAGATTGCCACAGTTATTTTAGTGGTTTTCGCTGTTATTAGTGAGTCTTTGCAGATTGTGACTGTTATTTTAGTGGTTTTCCGCTGTTATTAGTGAGGCTTTGCAGATTGTCACTGTAATTTTAGTGGTTTTCGCTGTTATTAGTGAGGTTGTGCAGATTGCCACAGTTATTTCAGTGGTTTTCGCTGTTATTAGTGAGGCTTTGCAGATTGTGACTTTTATTTTAGTGGTTTTCGCTGTTATTAGTGAGGCTTTGCAGACTGTCACTGTAATTTTAGTGGATTTCGCTGTTATTAGTGAGGTTGTGCAGATTGCCACAGTTATTTCAGTGGTTTTCGCTGTTATTAGTGAGGCTTTGCAGATCGTGACTGTTATTTTAGTGGTTTTCGCTGTTATTAGTGAGGCTTTGCAGATTGTCACTGTAATTTTAGTGGTTTTCGCTGTTATTAGTGAGGTTGTGCAGATTGTCACTGTAATTATAGTGGTTTTCGCTGTTATTAGTGAGGTTGTGCGGAATGCCACAGTTATTTTAGTGGTTTTCGCTGTTTAGTGGTTTTCGCTGTTATTAGTGAGGTTGTGCAGATTGTCACTGTAATTAAAGTGGTTTTCGCTGTTATTAGTGAGGTTGTGCAGATTGCCACAGTTATTTCAGTGGTTTTCGCTGTTATTAGTGAGGCTTTGCAGATTGTGACTGTTATTTTAGTGGTTTTCGCTGTTATTAGTGAGGTTGTGCAGATTGCCACAGTTATTTCAGTGGTTTTCGCTGTTATTAGTGAGGCTTTGCAGATTGTGACTGTTATTTTAGTGGTTTTCGCTGTTATTAGTGAGGTTGTGCAGATTGTCACTGTAATTATAGTGGTTTTCGCTGTTATTAGTGAGGTTGGGCAGATTGCCACAGTTATTTCAGTGGTTTTCGCTGTTATTAGTGAGGCTTTGCAGATTGTGACTGTTATTTTAGTGGTTTTCGCTGTTATTAGTGAGGTTGTGCAGATTGTCACTGTAATTATAGTGGTTTTCGCTGTTATTAGTGAGGTTGGGCAGATTGCCGCAGTTATTTCAGTGGTTTTCGCTGTTATTAGTGAGGTTGTGCAGATTGCCACAGTTATTTTAGTGGTTTTCGCTGTTATAAGTGAGGCTTTGCAGATTGTGACTGTTATTTTAGTGGTTTACGCTGTTATTAGTGAGGCTTTGCAGATTGTCACTGTAATTTTAGTGGTTTTCGCTGTTACTAGTGAGGTTGTGCAGATTGCCACAGTTATTTCGGTGGTTTTCGCTGTTATTAGTGAGGCTTTGCAGATTGTGACTGTTATTTTAGTGGTTTTCGCTGTTATTAGTGAGGCTTTGCAGATTGTGACTGTTATTTTAGTGGTTTTCGCTGTTATTAGTGAGGTTGTGCAGATTGCCACAGTTATTTCAGTGGTTTTCGCTGTTATTAGTGAGGTTGTGCAGATTGCCACAGTTATTTTAGTGGTTTTCGCTGTTATTAGTGAGGCTTTGCAGATTGTGACTGTTATTTTAGTGGTTTTCGCTGTTATTAGTGAGGTTGTGCCGATTGTCACTGTAATTATCGTGGTTTTCGCTGTTATTAGTGAGGTTGTGCAGATTGTCACTGTAATTATAGTGGTTTTCGCTGTTATTAGTGAGGCTTTGCAGATTGTGACAGTTATTTCAGTGGTTTTCGCTGTTATTAGTGAGGCTTTGCAGATTGTGACTGTAATTTTAGTGGTTTTCGCTGTTATTAGTGAGGCTTTGCAGATTGTGACTGTTATTTTAGTGGTTTTCGCTGTTATTAGTGAGGTTGTGCAGATTGCCACAGTTATTTCAGTGGTTTTCGCTGTTATTAGTGAGGCTTTGCAGATTGTGACAGTTATTTCAGTGGTTTTCGCTGTTATTAGTGAGGCTTTGCAGATTGTCACTGTAATTTTAGTGGTTTTCGCTGTTATTAGTGAGGTTGTGCAGATTGCCACAGTTATTTCAGAGGTTTTCGCTGTTATTAGTGAGGCTTTGCAGATTGTGACTGTTATTTTAGTGGTTTTTGCTGTTATTAGTGAGGCTTTGCAGATTGTGACTGTTATTTTAGTGGTTTTCGCTGTTATTAGTGAGGCTTTGCAGATTGTCACTGTAATTATAGTGGTTTTCGCTGTTATTAGTGAGGTTGTGCAGATTGTCACTGTAATTATAGTTGTTTTCGCTGTTATTAGTGAGGCTTTGCAGATTGTGACTGTTATTTTAGTGGTTTTTGCTGTTATTAGTGAGGCTTTGCAGATTGTGACTGTTATTTTAGTGGTTTTCGCTGTTATTAGTGAGGCTTTGCAGATTGTCACTGTAATTATAGTGGTTTTCGCTGTTATTAGTGAGGTTGTGCAGATTGTCACTGTAATTATAGTGGTTTTCGCTGTTATTAGTGAGGTTGTGCAGATTGTCACTGTAATTATAGTGGTTTTCGCTGTTATTAGTGAGGTTGTGCAGATAGCCACAGTTATTTCAGTGGTTTTCGCTGTTATTAGTGAGGTTGTGCAGATTGCCACAGTTATTTCACTGGTTTTCGCTGTCATTAGTGAGGCTTTGCAGATTGTGACTGTTATTTTAGTGGTTTTCGCTGTTATTAGTGAGGTTGTGCAGATTGCCACAGTTATTTCAGTGGTTTTCGCTGTTATTAGTGAGGTTGTGCAGACTGCCGCAGTTATTTTAGTGGTTTTCGCTGTTATTAGTGAGGCTTTGCAGATTGTGACTGTTATTTTAGTGGTTTTCGCTGTTATTAGTGAGGCTTTGCAGATTGTCACTGTAATTTTAGTGGTTTTCGCTGTTATTAGTGAGGTTGTGCAGATTGCCACAGTTATTTCAGTGGTTTTCGCTGTTATTAGTGAGGCTTTGCAGATTGTGACTGTTATTTTAGTGGTTTTCGCTGTTATTAGTGAGGCTTTGCAGATGGTCACTGTAATTTTAGTGGTTTTCGCTGTTATTAGTGAGGTTGTGCAGATTGCCACAGTTATTTCAGTGGTTTTCGCTGTTATTAGTGATGCTTTGCAGATTGTGACTGTTATTTTAGTGGTTTTCGCTGTTATTAGTGAGGTTGTGCAGATTGTCACTGTAATTTTAGTGGTTTTCGCTGTTATTAATGAGGTTGTGCAGATTGCCACAGTTATTTCAGTGGTTTTCGCTGTTATTAGTGAGGCTTTGCAGATTGTGACTGTTATTTTAGTGGTTTTCGCTGTTATTAGTGAGGCTTTGCAGATTGTCACTGTAATTATAGTGGTTTTCGCTGTTATTAGTGAGGTTGTGCAGATTGCCACAGTTATTTCAGTGGTTTTCGCTGTTATTAGTGAGGCTTTGCAGATTGTGACTGTTATTTTAGTGGTTTTCGCTGTTATTAGTGAGGCTTTGCAGATTGTCACTGTAATTTTAGTGGTTTTCGCTGTTATTAGTGAGGTTGTGCAGATTGCCACAGTTATTTCAGTGGTTTTCGCTGTTATTAGTGAGGTTGTGCAGATTGTCACTGTAATTTTAGTGGTTTTCGCTGTTATTAGTGAGGCTTTGCAGATTGTCACTGTAATTATAGCGGTTTTCGCTGTTATTAGTGAGGTTGTGCAGATTGCCACAGTTATTTCAGTGGTTTTCGCTGTTATTAGTGAGGCTTTGCAGATTGTGACTGTTATTTTAGTGGTTTTCGCTGTTATTAGTGAGGCTTTGCAGATTGTGACTGTATTTTAGTGGTTTTCGCTGTTATGAGTGAGGCTTTGCAGATTGTAACTGTAATTTTAGTGGTTTTCGCTGTTATTAGTGAGGTTGTGCAGATTGCCACAGTTATTTCAGTGGGTTTTCGCTGTTATTAGTGAGGCTTTGCAGATTGTGACTGTTATTTTAGTGGTTTTCGCTGTTATTAGTGAGGTGTGCAGATTGTCACTGTAATTATAGTGGTTTTCGCTGTTATTAGTGAGGTTGTGCAGATTGCCACAGATATTTAGTGGTTTTCGCTGTTATTAGTGAGGCTTTGCAGATTGTGACTGTTATTTTAGTGGTTTTCGCTGTTATTAGTGAGGTTGTGCAGACTGCCACAGTTATTTCAGTGGTTTTCGCTGTTATTAGTGAGGTTGTGCAGATTGCCACAGTTATTTTAGTGGTTTTCGCTGTTATTAGTGAGGCTTTGCAGATTGTGACTGTTATTTTAGTGGTTTTCGCTGTTATTAGTGAGGTTTTGCAGATTGTCACTGTAATTATAGTGGTTTTCGCTGTTATTAGTGTGGTTGTGCAGATTGTCACTGTAATTATAGTGGTTTTCGCTGTTATTAGTGAGGTTGTGCAGATTGTCACTGTAATTATAGTGGTTTTCGCTGTTATTAGTGAGGTTGTGCAGATTGCCACAGTTATTTCAGTGGTTCTCGCTGTTATTAGTGAGGTTGTGCAGATTGCCACAGTTATTTCAGTTGTTTTCGCTGTTATTAGTGAGGCTTTGCAGATTGTGACTGTTATTTTAGTGGTTTTCGCTGTTATTAGTGAGGTTGTGCAGATTGCCACAGTTATTTCCGTGGTTTTCGCTGTTATTAGTGAGGTTGTGCAGTTTGCCACAGTTATTTTAGTGGTTTTCGCTGTTATTAGTGAGGCTTTGCAGATTGTGACTGTTATTTTAGTGGTTTTCGCTGTTATTAGTGAGGCTTTGCAGATTGTCACTGTAATTTTAGTGGTTTTCGCTGTTATTAGTGAGGTTGTGCGGATTGCCACAGTTATTTCAGTGGTTTTCGCTGTTATTAGTGAGGCTTTGCAGATTGTGACTGTTATTTTAGTGGTTTTCGCTGTTATTAGTGAGGCTTTGCAGATTGTCACTGTAATTTTAGTGGTTTTCGCTGTTATTAGTGAGGTTGTGCAGATTGCCACAGTTATTTCAGTGGTTTTCGCTGTTATTAGTGAGGCTTTGCAGATTCTGACTGTTATTTTAGTGGTTTTCGCTGTTATTAGTGAGGTTGTGCAGATTGTCACTGTAATTTTAGTGGTTTTCGCTGTTATTAGTGAGGTTGTGCAGATTGCCACAGTTATTTCAGTGGTTTTCGCTGTTATTAGTGAGGCTTTGCAGATTGTGACTGTTATTTTAGTGGTTTTCGCTGTTATTAGTGAGGCTTTGCAGATTGTCACTGTAATTATAGTGGTTTTCGCTGTTATTAGTGAGGTTGTGCAGATTGTGACTGTTATTTTAGTGGGTTTCGCTGTTATTAGTGGGGCTTTGCAGATTGTCACTGTAATTTTAGCGGTTTTCGCTGTTATTAGTGAGGTTGTGCAGATTGTGACTGTTATTTTAGTGGTTTTCGCTGTTATTAGTGAGGTTGTGCAGATTGTCACTGTAATTTTAGTGGTTTTCGCTGTTATTAGTTAGGTTGTGCAGATTGCCACAGTTATTTCAGTGGTTTTCGCTGTTATTAGTGAGGCTTTGCAGATTGTGACTGTTATTTTAGTGGTTTTCGCTGTTATTAGTGAGGCTTTGCAGATTGTCACTGTAATTATAGTGGTTTTCGCTGTTATTAGTGAGGTTGTGCAGATTGCCACAGTTATTTCAGTGGTTTTCGCTGTTATTAGTGAGGCTTTGCAGATTGTGACTGTTATTTTAGTGGTTTTCGCTGTTATTAGTGAGGCTTTGCAGATTGTGACTGTTATTTTAGTGGTTTTCGCTGTTATTAGTGAGGCTTTGCAGATTGTCACTGTAATTTTAGTGGTTTTCGCTTTCATTAGTGAGGCTTTGCAGATTGTCACTGTAATTATAGTGGTTTTCGCTGTTATTAGTGAGGTTGTGCAGATTGTCACTGTAATTATAGTGGTTTTCGCTGTTATTAGTGAGGTTGTGCAGATTGTCACTGTAATTATAGTGGTTTTCGCTGTTATTAGTGAGGTTGTGCAGATTGCCACAGTTATTTCAGTGGTTTTCGCTGTTATTAGTGAGGTTGTGCAGATTGTCACTGTAATTATAGTGGTTTTCGCTGTTATTAGTGAGGCTTTGCAGATTGTCACTGTAATTTTAGTGGTTTTCGCTGTTATTAGTGAGGTTGTGCAGATTGCCACAGTTATTTCAGTGGTTTTCGCTGTTATTAGTGAGGCTTTGCAGATTGTGTTTGTTATTTTAGTGGTTTTCGCTGTTATTAGTGAGGTTGTGCAGATTGTCACTGTAATTTTAGTAGTTTTCGCTGTTATTAGTGAGGTTGTGCAGATTGCCACAGTTATTTCAGTGGTTTTCGCTGTTATTAGTGAGGCTTTGCAGATTGTGACTGTTATTTTAGTCGTTTTCGCTGTTATTAGTGAGGTTGTGCAGATTGCCACAGTTATTTCAGTGGTTTTCGCTGTTATTAGTGAGGTTGTGCAGATTGCCACAGTTATTTTAGTGATTTTCGCTGTTATTAGTGAGGCTTTGCAGATTGTGACTGTTATTTTAGTGGTTTTCGCTGTTATTAGTGAGGCTTTGCAGATTGTCACTGTAATTTTAGTGGTTTTCGCTGTTATTAGTGAGGTTGTGCAGATTGCCACAGTTATTTCAGTGGTTTTCGCTGTTATTAGTGAGGCTTTGCAGATTGTGACTGTTATTTTAGTGGTTTTCGCTGTTATTAGTGAGGCTTTGCAGATTGTCACTGTAATTTTAGTGGTTTTCGCTGTTATTAGTGAGTTTGTGCAGATTGCCACAGTTATTTCAGTGGTTTTCGCTGTTATTAGTGAGGTTTTGCAGATTGTGACTGTTATTTTAGTGGTTTTCGCTGTTATTAGTGAGGTTGTGCAGATTGTCACTGTAATTTTAGTGGTTTTCGCTGTTATTAGTGAGGCTTTGCAGATTGTCACTGTAATTATAGTGGTTTTCGCTGTTATTAGTGAGGCTTTGCAGATTGTCACTGTAATTTTAGTGGTTTTCGCTGTTATTAGTGAGGTTGTGCAGATTGTCACTGTAATTATAGTGGTTTTCGCTGTTATTAGTGAGGTTGTGCAGATTGCCACAGTTATTTCAGTGGTTTTCGCTGTTATTCGTGAGGTTGTGCAGATTGTCACTGTAATTATACTGGTTTTCGCTGTTATTAGTGAGGCTTTGCAGATTGTCACTGTAATTTTAGTGGTTTCGCTGTTATTAGTGAGGTTGTGCAGATTGCCACAGTATTTCAGTGGTTTTCGCTGTTATTAGTGAGGCTTTGCAGATTGTGACTGTTATTTTAGTGGTTTTCGCTGTTATTAGCGAGGTTGTGCAGATTGTCACTGTAATTTAAGTGGTTTTCGCTGTTATTAGTGAGGTTGTGCAGATTGCCACAGTTATTTCAGTGGTTTTCACTGTTATTAGTGAGGCTTTGCAGATTGTGACTGTTATTTTAGTTGGTTTTCGCTGTTATTATAGTGAGGTTGTGCAGATTGCCACAGTTATTTCAGTGGTTTTCGCTGTTATTAGTGAGGTTGTGCAGATTGCCACAGTTATTTAGTGGTTTTCGCTGTTGTTAGTGAGGCTTTGCAGATTGTGACTGTTATTTTAGTGGTTTTCGCTGTTATTAGTGAGGCTTTGCAGATTGTCACTGTAAGTTTTGTGGTTTTCGCTGTTATTAGTGAGGTTGTGCAGATTGCCACAGTTATTTCAGTGGTTTTCGCTGTTATTAGTGAGGCTTTGCAGATTGTGACTGTTATTTTAGTGGTTTTCGCTGTTATTAGTGAGGCTTTGCAGATTGTCACTGTAATTTTAGTGGTTTTCGCTGTTATTAGTGAGGTTGTGCAGATTGCCACAGTTATTTCAGTGGTTTCCGCTGTTATTAGTGAGGCTTTGCAGATTGTGACTGTTATTTTAGTGGTTTTCGCTGTTATTAGTGAGGTTGTGCAGATTGTCACTGTAATTTTAGTGGTTTTCGCTGTTATTAGTGAGGTTGTGCAGATTGCCACAGTTATTTCAGTGGTTTTCGCTGTTATTAGTGAGGCTTTGCAGATTGTGACTGTTATTTTAGTGGTTTTCGCTGTTATTAGTGAGGCTTTGCAGATTGTCACTGTAATTTAGTGGTTTTCGCTGTTAATTAGTGAGGCTTTGCAGATTGTCACTGTAATTATAGTGGTTTTCGCTGTTATTAGTGAGGTTGTGCAGATTGTCACTGTAATTATAGTGGTTTTCGCTGTTATTAGTGAGGTTGTGCAGATTGTCACGGCAATTATAGTGGTTTTCGCTGTTATTAGTGAGGTTGTGCAGATTTGCCACAGTTATTTTCAGTGGTTTTCGCTGTTATTAGTGAGGTTGTGCAGATTGTCACTGTAATTATAGTGGTTTTCGCTGTTATTAGTGAGGCTTTGCAGATTGTCACTGTTAATTTGTGTGGTTTTCGCTGTTATTAGTGGGGTTGTGCAGATTGCCACAGTTATTTCAAGTGGTTTTTCGCTGTTATTAGTGAGGCTTTGCAGATTGTGACTGTTATTTTAGTGGTTTTCGCTGTTATTAGTAAGGTTGTGCAGATTGTCATTGTAATTATAGTGGTTTTCGCTGTTATTAGTGAGGTTGTGCAGATTGCCACAGTTATTTCAGTGGTTTTCGTTATTAGTGAGGCTTTGCAGATTGTGACTGTTATTTTAGTGGTTTTCGCTGTTATTAGTGAGGCTTTGCAGATTGTGACTGTTATTTTAGTGGTTTTCGCTGTTATTAGTCAGGCTTTGCAGATTGTCACTGTAATTTTAGTGGTTTTCGCTGTTATTAGTGAGGATTTGCAGATTGTCACTGTAATTTTAGTGGTTTGCGCTGTTATTAGTGAGGTTGTGCAGATTGCCACAGTTATTTCAGTGGTTTTCGCTGTTATTAGTGAGGCTTTGCAGATTGTGACTGTTATTTTAGTGGTTTTCGCTGTTATTAGTGAGGATTTGCAGATTGTCACTGTAATTTTAGTGGTTTTCGCTGTTATTAGTGAGGTTGTGCAGATTGCCACAGTTATTTCAGTGGTTTTCGCTGTTATTAGTGAGGCTTTGCAGATTGTGACTGTTATTTTAGTGGTTTGTTATTAGTGAGGTTGTGCAGATTGCCACAGTTATTTCAGTGGTTTTCGCTGTTATTAGTGAGGCTTTGCAGATTGTGACTGTTATTTTAGTGGTTTTCGCTGTTATTAGTTAGGTTGTGCAGATTGTCACTGTAATTATATTGGTTTTCGCCTTTATTAGTGAGGCTTTGCAGATTGTCACTGTAATTTTAGTGATTTTCGCTGTTATTAGTGAGGTTGTGCAGATTGCCACAGTTATTTCAGTGGTTTTCGCTGTTATTAGTGAGGCTTTGCAGATTGTGACTGTTATTTTAGTGGTTTTCGCTGTTATTAGTGAGGCTTTGCAGATTGTAACTGTAATTTTAGTGGTTTTCGCTGTTATTAGTGAGGTTGTGCAGATTGCCACAGTTATTTCAGTGGTTTTCGCTGTAGTTAGTGAGGCTTTGCAGATTGTGACTGTTATTTTAGTGGTTTTCGCTGTTATTAGTGAGGCTTTGCAGATTGTCACTGTAATTTTAGTGGTTTTCGCTGTTATTAGTGAGGTTGTGCAGATTGCCACAGTTATTTCAGTGGTTTTCGCTGTTATTAGTGAGGCTTTGCAGATTGTGACTATTATTTTAGTGGTTTTCGCTGTTATTAGTGAGGTTGTGCAGATTGTCACTGTAATTTTAGTGGTTTTCGCTTTTATTAGTGAGGTTGTGCAGATTGCCACAGTTATTTCAGTGGTTTTCGCTGTTATTAGTGAGGTTGTGCAGATTGCCACAGTTATTTCAGTGGTTTTCGCTGTTATTAGTGAGGCTTTGCAGATTGTCACTGTAATTTTAGTGGTTTTCGCTGTTATTAGTGAGGCTTTGCAGATTGTCACTGTAATTATAGTGGTTTTCGCTGTTATTAGTGAGGTTGTGCAGATTGTGACTGTTATTTTAGTGGTTTTCGCTGTTATTAGTCAGGCTTTGCAGATTGTCACTGTAATTTTAGTGGTTTTCGCTGTTATTAGTGAGGCTTTGCAGATTGTAACTGTAATTTTAGTGGTTTTCGCTGTTATTAGTGAGGCTTTGCAGATTGTGACTGTTATTTTAGTGGTTTTCGCTGTTATTAGTAAGGTTGTGCAGATTGTCATTGTAATTATAGTGGTTTTCGCTGTTATTAGTGAGGTTGTGCAGATTGCCACAGTTATTTCAGTGGTTTTCGCTGTTATTAGTGAGGTTGTGCAGATTGCCACAGTTATTTCAGTGGTTTTCGCTGTTATTAGTGAGGCTTTGCAGATTGTGACTGTTATTTTAGTGGTTTGTTATTAGTGAGGTTGTGCAGATTGCCACAGTTATTTCAGTGGTTTTCGCTGTTATTAGTGAGGCTTTGCAGATTGTGACTGTTATTTTAGTGGTTTTCGCTGTTATTAGTTAGGTTGTGCAGATTGTCACTGTAATTATATTGGTTTTCGCCTTTATTAGTGAGGCTTTGCAGATTGTCACTGTAATTTTAGTGATTTTCGCTGTTATTAGTGAGGTTGTGCAGATTGCCACAGTTATTTCAGTGGTTTTCGCTGTTATTAGTGAGGCTTTGCAGATTGTGACTGTTATTTTAGTGGTTTTCGCTGTTATTAGTGAGGCTTTGCAGATTGTAACTGTAATTTTAGTGGTTTTCGCTGTTATTAGTGAGGTTGTGCAGATTGCCACAGTTATTTCAGTGGTTTTCGCTGTAGTTAGTGAGGCTTTGCAGATTGTGACTGTTATTTTAGTGGTTTTCGCTGTTATTAGTGAGGCTTTGCAGATTGTCACTGTAATTTTAGTGGTTTTCGCTGTTATTAGTGAGGTTGTGCAGATTGCCACAGTTATTTCAGTGGTTTTCGCTGTTATTAGTGAGGCTTTGCAGATTGTGACTATTATTTTAGTGGTTTTCGCTGTTATTAGTGAGGTTGTGCAGATTGTCACTGTAATTTTAGTGGTTTTCGCTGTTATTAGTGAGGTTGTGCAGATTGCCACAGTTATTTCAGTGGTTTTCGCTGTTATTAGTGAGGTTGTGCAGATTGCCACAGTTATTTTAGTGGTTTTCGCTGTTATTAGTGAGGCTTTGCAGATTGTCACTGTAATTTTAGTGGTTTTCGCTGTTATTAGTGAGGCTTTGCAGATTGTCACTGTAATTATAGTGGTTTTCGCTGTTATTAGTGAGGTTGTGCAGATTGTCACTGTAATTATAGTGGTTTTCGCTGTTATTAGTGAGGCTGTGCAGATTGTCACTGTAAATATAGTGGTTTTCGCTGTTATTAGTGAGGTTGTGCAGATTGCCACAGTTATTTCAGTGGTTTTCGCTGTTATTAGTGAGGTTGTGCAGATTGTCACTGTAATTATAGTGGTTTTCGCTGTTATTAGTGAGGCTTTGCAGATTGTCACTGTAATTTTAGTGGTTTTCGCTGTTATTAGTGAGGTTGTGCAGATTGCCACAGTTATTTCAGTGGTTTTCGCTGTTATTAGTGAGGCTTTGCAGATTGTGACTGTTATTTTAGTGGTTTTCGCTGTTATTAGTGAGGCTTTGCAGATTGTGACTGTTATTTTAAAGGTTTTCGCTGTTATTAGTGAGGCTTTGCAGATTGTCACTGTAATTTTAGTGGTTTTCGCTGTTATTAGTGAGGCTTTGCAGACTGTCACTGTAATTTTAGTGGTTTTCGCTGTTATTAGTGAGGTTGTGCAGATTGCCAAAGTTATTTCAGTGGTTTTCGCTGTTATTAGTGAGGCTTTGCAGATTGTGACTGTTATTTTAGTGGTTTTCGCCTTTATTAGTGAGGTTGTGCAGATTGCCACAGTTATTTCAGTTGTTTTCGCTGTTATTAGTGAGGCTTTGCAGATTGTGACTGTTATTTTAGTGGTTTTCGCTGTTATTAGTGAAGTTGTGCAGATTGTCACTGTAATTATAGTGGTTTTCGCTGTTATTAGTGAGGCTTTGCAGATTGTCACTGTAATTTTAGTGGTTTTCGCTGTTATTAGTGAGGTTGTGCAGATTGCCACAGTTATTTCAGTGGTTTTCGCTGTTATTAGTGAGGCTTTGCAGATTGTGACTGTTATTTTAGTGGTTTTCGCTGTTATTAGTGAGGCTTTGCAGATTGTCACTGTAATTTTAGTGGTTTTCGCTGTTATTAGTGAGGTTGTGCAGATTGCCACAGTTATTTCAGTGGTTTTCGCTGTTATTAGTGAGGCTTTGCAGATTGTGACTGTTATTTTAGTGGTTTTCGCTGTTATTAGTGAGGCTTTGCAGATTGTGACTGTTATTTTAGTGGTTTTCGCTGTTATTAGTGAGGCTTTGCAGATTGTCACTGTAATTTTAGTGGTTTTCGCTGTTATTAGTGAGGTTGTGCAGATTGCCACAATTATTTCAGTGGTTTTCGCTGTTATTAGTGAGGTTGTGCAGATTGCCACAGTTATTTCAGTGGTTTTCGCTGTTATTAGTGAGGTTGTGCAGATTGCCACAGTTATTTCAGTGGTTTTCGCTGTTATTAGTGAGGCTTTGCAGATTGTGACTGTTATTTTAGTGGTTTTCGCTGTTAATAGTGAGGCTTTGCAGATTGTCACTGTTATTTTAGTGGTTTTCGCTGTTATTAGTGAGGTTGTGCAGATTGCCACAGTTATTTCAGTGGTTTTCGCTGTTATTAGTGAGGCTTTGCAGATTGTGACTGTTATTTTAGGGGTTTTCGCTGTTATTAGTGAGGCTTTGCAGATTGTGACTGTTATTTTAGTGGTTTTCGCTGTTATTAGTGAGGCTTTGCAGATTGTCACTGTAATTTTAGTGGTTTTCGCTGTTATTAGTGAGGTTGTGCAGATTGCCACAGTTATTTCAGTGGTTTTCGCTGTTATTAGTGAGGCTTTGCAGATTGTGACTGTTATTTTAGTGGTTTTCGCTGTTATTAGTGAGGCTTTGCAGATTGTCACTGTAATTTTAGTGGTTTTCGCTGTTATTAGTGAGGTTGTGCAGATTGCCACAGTTATTTCAGTGGTTTTCGCTGTTATTAGTGAGGCTTTGCAGATTGTGACTGTTATTTTAGTGGTTTTCGCTGTTATTAGTGAGGCTTTGCAGATTGTGACTGTTGTTTTAGTGGTTTTCGCTGTTATTAGTGAGGTTGTGCAGATTGTCACTGTAATTATAGTGGTTTTCGCTGTTATTAGTGAGGTTGTGCAGATTGCCACAGTTATTTCAGTGGTTTTCGCTGTTATTAGTGAGGCCTTGCAGATTGTGACTGTTATTTTAGTGGTTTTCGCTGTTATTAGTGAGGCTTTGCAGATTGTGACTGTTATTTCAGTGGTTTTCGCTGTTATTAGTGAGGCTTTGCAGATTGTGACTGTTATTTTAGTGGTTTTCGCTGTTATTAGTGAGGTTGTGCAGATTGTCACTGTAATTATAGTGGTTTTCGCTGTTATTAGTGAGGTTGTGCAGATTGCCACAGTTATTTCAGTGGTTTTCGCTGTTATTAGTGAGGCTTTGCAGATTGTGACTGTTATTTTAGTGGTTTTCGTTGTTATTAGTGAGGCTTTGCAGATTGTGACTGTTATTTTAGTGGTTTTCGCTGTTATTAGTGAGGTTGTGCAGATTGTCACTGTAATTATAGTGGTTTTCGCTGTTATTAGTGAGGTTGTGCAGATTGCCGCAGTTATTTCAGTGGTTTTCGCTGTTATTAGTGAGGCTTTGCAGATTGTGACTGTTATTTTAGTGGTTTTCGCTGTTATTAGTGAGGTTGTGCAGATTGCCACAGTTATTTCAGTGGTTTTCGCTGTTATTGGTGAGGCTTTGCAGATTGTGACTGTTATTTTAGTGGTTTTCGCTGTTATTAGTGAGGCTTTGCAGATTGTCACTGTAATCATAGTGGTTTTCGCTGTTATTAGTGAGGTTGTGCAGATTGCCACAGTTATTTCAGTGGTTTCGCTGTTATTAGTGAGGCTTTGCAGATTGTGACTGTTATTTTAGTGGTTTTCGCTGTTATTAGTGAGGCTTTGCAGATTGTGACTGTTATTTTAGTGGTTTTCGCTGTTATTAGTGAGGCTTTGCAGATTGTCACTGTAATTATAGTGGTTTTCGCTGTTATTAGTGAGGTTATGCAGATTGCCACAGTTATTTCAGTGGTTTTCGCTGTTATTAGTGAGGCTTTGCAGATTGTGACTGTTATTTTAGTGGTTTTCGCTGTTATTAGTGAGGCTTTGCAGATTGTGACTGTTATTTTAGTGGTTTTCGCTGTTATTAGTGAGGCTTTGCAGATTGTGACTGTTATTTTAGTGGTTTTCGCTGTTTTTAGTGAGGTTGTGCAGATTGTCACTGTAATTATAGTGGTTTTCGCTGTTATTAGTGAGGTTGTGCAAATTGCCACAGTTATTTCAGTGGTTTTCGCTGTTATTAGTGAGGCTTTGCAGATTGTGACTGTTATTTTAGTGGTTTTCCGCTGTTATTAGTGAGGCTTTGCAGATTGTCACTGTAATTATATTGGTTTTCGCTGTTGTTAGTGAGGTTGTGCAGATTGCCACAGTTATTTTAGTGGTTTTCGCTGTTATTAGTGAGGTTGTGCAGATTGTCACTGTAATTTTAGTGGTTTTCGCTGTTATTAGTGAGGTTGTGCAGATTGCCACAGTTATTTCAGTGGTTTTCGCTGTTATTAGTGAGGCTTTGCAGATTGTGGACTGTTATTTTAGTGGTTTTCGCTGTTATTAGTGAGGCTTTGCAGATTGTGACTGTTATTTTAGTGGTTTTCGCTGTTATTAGTGAGGTTGTGCAGATTGTCAC
>CAXASF010000048.1:2500-7500 GCA_963971475.1 Chrysops caecutiens | reverse complement strand
TGGGGTGATTGCAATTGGATCATTTGGATCGGTTGACTTAGGTATCAAAGGACGCGAATTTAAAATGGCTTCAATTTCAATTACATACGTATTGAGTTCTTCGAATGTGAAAAGTTTATCTCGCACTGTACGAATCATATGGTGTTTGAAAGATTTCACGGCCGCTTCCCACAACCCGCCAAAGTTGGGAGCTTGAGTAGGTATAAATTTCCATTCAATACCTTCCTCAGAGAGATAGCGTTGTACCCGTTTTTGATGTTCTTCCGAATTAATTTGTTGATATATTTCTCTTAATGGTTTGTTTGCACCCACAAAATTAGTCCCATTATCCGAGTGTATACTGCTGCATTTTCCACGTCTGGAAATAAATCTACGAAGAGCTGCGATGAAACCATCGCTAGTGAGATCACTGACAATTTCTAAATGTATTGCTTTGATAGCCATACATACAAATACAGCTATATATACTTTGATCTTTCCCCGGTTTCTGTGTTTCTTTTCCTTTATGAAAAAAGGTCCACAATAATCCACACCAGTGTGATGGAAAGGACGCGTTTGTGTCACTCGCTCCATTGGTAGATTTCCCATGATGTATTCCGCGGTACGAGGTTTTGAACGTATGGAACGAACACATCGATGGAGGATTCGCCTCACTTCGTTTCGTCCATTAAGGGGCCAAAATCGTTGACGAATTGCGTAAAGTGTAGTCTGAGTGCCAGCATGAAAATATTTTTCGTGTATTTCTTGTACAATCAGCTTTGTGTATGCATGAGATTGAGGGAGGACAATCGGATGTTGCTGATCGTACGAAATATTTGCATGTTCAAGTCTTCCTCCAACTCGTAATATTTCATCTTTATCTAAAAACGGATTTAATTGCTTTAATTTGCTATTTGATAGTAGATTTTGTTTATTTTTAAGATGCTGTATTTCTTGAGGAAATGCGATTCGTTGTATCAGTTTAATTAATCTAAATTGTACTTCGCGAATCTCTATTGATGTATACTCTCCTACATATATGTTTCGTGGTCGAAGGCGGAGACAGCGTGCCAGGGTTCTATGTAGGTGATGTAAGGACGAAAATTTGTCAATGAATTTATCATCCAAAATGCATGTATTAGCGATTGTAGCGAAACATGTAAGTTTCCGTTTCTCCTGATCATCAATCGGTTGTTTATATATTGATATTTGCCATTCAGTTTCAGATAGTTGAAGCCAAGATGGTTCCGATTTCCACAGATGATTGTGTATGAATTTTGTTGGAGATTGACCTCTTGAAATCGCATCTGCAGGATTATCAGCTGTACGTGTATGTCTCCAAAGTTTTGCATTTGTTTTTGTTTGTATTTCTGCTACTCTATTAGCGACGAATGTTTTCAGTTGGTATGTTGGTGTATTTATCCAATGTAAAACAATAGTTGAATCAGTCCAAAAAGTGGTTTGAAGAATTTTAACTTGTATGCATTCTTTAATATTGTGATAAAGATTGGCAAGCATTTGTGCAGCACAAAGTTCCAGTCGTGCAAGTGTGACGTTTTTTAGAGGAGCTAATTTCACTTTTGCACAAAGTAGTTGTGTGTGTGTTTCTTGGAGTGAAGTGGTGCATCTGAGGTATATACAGGTTCCATATGCTTTCTCACTGGCATCAGAAAAACCATGGAGTTGAATATTGACTGTATTTGGTGGTACTACTCCTCTGGTGAACTGAAGGAGTTTCACTTTGTTGAATTGTTCTGCATAGTCCTTCCATGTGCTTTTTATATCAGCTGGAAGTTCCTGATCCCATGAGACTTGTTGACGCCAACACTCTTGTAAAATCAACCGCGCTGATATTATGATAGGTCCTAATAATCCTAGTGGATCGAATATTTTTGCAATTTCTGACAAAATTACTCTCATCGTAGCTTCGGTTGGTAATTTTTCTAGCGTATAGTTGATGGTATCTTCATGGGATTGCCATTTGATTCCCAATGTTTTTAAAATGGGATTCAACTCAATTTGGAGTTTTGTATTGATACTCTCCTTGGGTAGATCTTCTAGGAGTTGTGGTTCATTGGAGGCCCATTGTCTCATATTGAGCTTGCCTTGTTTTAATATATAGATGATTTGATCTCTGATTTGTCTCAACTCTTCAATCGTATTTGCGCCTGTCAGCAAATCATCTACATACATGTTGGTTTTTAGTATTTCTGCTGACTTTGAATACAAATGTCCTTCATCTTCTGCTAGTTGGTGAAGACTACGTATTGCAAGAAAGGGTGCCGACGCTAGACCAAATGTGACGGTGTTAAGATGATAGTCTTTGATTATCCCATCATCATCCCGCCATAAGATTTTTTGAAATTTTCGATCTTCTGGACGAACCCAAGTTTGGCGATACATCTTTTCGATATCTCCACTAAGCACGAATATATACAATCTAAAACGTAGTAGATGTGTCACTATGTCATCTTGAATGGTTGGTCCTACCATGAGCGTATCGTTTAAAGATAGCCCAGATGATGATTTTGCAGATCCATCAAACACCACTCGCAGCTTGGTAGTGGCACTTGATTCCTTAATAACTGCATGATGAGGTAAATAAAAACCCTCTGATCCTGGCGTATAATTATTTGCTAATTCCATGTGTCCTAATTGCATATATTCCTTTATTACGGCTGTGTATTGTTTCTTGAATTCTGGCTGTCTTTGAAATTTGCTTTCCAAATATGTGAGTCGTTTGAGTGCTTGCGATCGTGATTCGCCTAATAATGTTTTGTTTGTATTGAATGGTAAAGCAACTATATACTTTCCATCCGGATTTCGTTGATGCTTCGTTTTAAAGATGTTTTCGCATACCAGCTCTTCTTCCGTCCAGTGTTTGCCTTTTGGACCCTCTTCCAGTTCCCAGGTTCTGCAAATTTCCTTTAGGGCTTGTTTTGTGGTTACATGACATGATATTGTATGGTTGGAAGGAAATGGTTTCTTCAATTTCGATGGCATTGTTATGGTACCACCGATGATCCAACCCAAAGATGAATTTTGTAGGAACAAATCTGGACTTCCTGGTTTCGATAGTGCCTGATTGTGTGGTAAAATCATTGATAGCGTTGGGCCAGCGCCGATGAGTAAATCAATTGTTGAAGGAATGTGAAATGTCGGATCAGCTAGGTGTATATTTTCGGGAATGTCGATTATTTTGCGATCGATGTGATTGACTGGATGTATTTTGGTAATTTCTGGTACCGTGAAAAATTGAAGAGTTTTTTGAAAAGTGCTGTATCGAGACTGTACGGTAGCTGTAATCGATTGCGATGTTGATGTTTGCATATCACCGAGTCCACCAATAGATAATGTATATTGTTGTTTGGGTAAACCAAGGCTATGAGCTAGTCGCGTTGTAATTAAGTTTGCTGTCGAAGCTGTATCCAAAATTGCACGACAACGAATTGGTCGATGATTGTTGTTTAGAATGTTAACCATTGCAGTTACCATCAAATCTTCCATTTTGCCTTGGTTGAGTAATACAACGCTGTTTTTTCGATGACTCGAGTTTTTTGTTGGTCATGCCGTAATGTTTTCTTCCTCTCCTTGTTTTGTATCTGATTTTTCCAAATGTAATATGGTATGGTGATGCTTATTACATTTAAAACAATCACCTCGATTGCACTCGTTGGTACGATGGTTACCACGTAAACAATTGAAGCAGAGCTTTGCCAGTCTGACTGCATTAATGCGTTGAGGCACTGTCATATCCAATAGCTTATTGCAACGGTGTGTAGGATGCCCGTCCTTTCCACATATTGGACAATTTTTAAACATAATCGTGGTTAGGGTCTGCTTTTGCTTCTGATGATTCCTCTCCATTGGAAATTTGACTCTTGAATGTGCGGTAGTATTATCTGCTTGACTGGTTTGTAGTCTTGTAGCTTCTTCACGGAGAAAAGTAACGAGTTCGTCGAATGTAGGAATTCGCGTTCCTTGGATTTTTCTGTTCCATTCACGTTTGGTTTCATCGTCCATTTTGGTTAATGTTATATACACCAACGGCACATCCCATTGGTCAGTTGGGTGATTCATTACTTTTAATTTGCGTATTTGCACTTGCACTTCATTAACGAGTTGTCTTATTGAATCCGAAAAACTATTCCTCATTTTGGGAATCGCCATGAATAATTCGAAGTATCGAAATGTAATAACTCTGTCGTTATTGTACGTCAATGCAAGAAGTTCCCATGCTTCTTGGTAATTGCTACTCGTTGAATCGAATCCAGCTATGGTTTTTGCTGCTTCTCCAGTCAAACTGTCATGCAAATATTGTAGTTTGGTACTATCACTGACATTTCTTTTATGAATATTTTCTTGGAACCAATCTGCAAATGTTTTTCAGAGCTCAATACTGCCATCGAATTTTCTTAGTTCAAGTTTTGGTAATTTGGAACAAGATAGTTCAGGATTGGTGTAGTTCACGAGTGGTAATTGATTTTCGTGTCCACTGTTGTTGATTGGTGTACTATTGTTCGAAGATCTTAGGACTTCAGATTCAGCCATGATATCCATGTAGTCTTCCATTATCGAATCTTCAGCTGCGCCATGTTCGTTTAGTTCATCTGGGAATTCTAATACGAGGTTTTCAATGAGAGCTGGTAGTTGTTTCATCACATCGTTCAGGTTATCAATTCTTTGTTTGAGTTTGGCTTGGTTTATTGCTGAATCTGTATATTCACTTAGAAAGGTCTTGAATTTAGTGATAGCTGATTTAATTTGACCGATTTTGAATTTAGTCGTCATTTTTAGTTTTGAATAATCTTGGAATTTAAATGCCTATATATATTATATGAATAGTTTTCTCACAATTTTTAGTAGAGTATGTATAATATAAATTTCGGCTATAAATTCTTCACAATTTTGAGTAGAGTATTTTCACGATATTGGATGTAAATTGTTCACAAATGTTTGGTATAGTTTGTTCGTAATCAATCACGTTTGTAAATTGTTCAAGATTTTTTGGTATAACTTTT
>CAXASF010000047.1:17500-20000 GCA_963971475.1 Chrysops caecutiens | reverse complement strand
ACCTTCGTTGTACACTTCGTCAGTAAATTGTAAAGTTATGTCATCATTTTCATTTCTCACTCTATTCAATATGTCCTCACATAAATCATCACGAAACTTATTCCACAGCACAATCGGTTCTGATGCATGGCAAAATGTTAATATTATGGTAAATAATTCCCTCAGTTTTGCTGCTGACTCTGAAATAACTGCATCTGACAGTGTTTTTTCCCAGTGTTCATCTCCTTCTAACAAACCGAGTTCTTTACAGGCGCCCTGATATGTGGGGAAGGTAATGCTATTAACTGTTCGAAGATCTTTAAAAGAACTTGGCCCGCGTACATTCATAAGTAGCATTCTTAAGTAGTAACACTCGGTTTGTGTTGGATGAACATTATAAACGCGTCCCAAAGCTGCATCTTTTTTATATCAGGGAATCCAGGAACTTCTTGCCCACGCTTTCTTCTTGAAAATTTTTTTTTGTTCCAGGTGTAGTATTGGGGAACATCACGGTATAATAAAGTTCTTGCAAAATTATCAATTCTACACAATTCGAAAAATGCTGTCAGAGTCGTTGCAGGAGAATTATTGACTCTATCGCGAAGGTTATCATTATTAAAATAAATTCTTTGTCCGTTTTCAAGGTGGACTGCCAGATGAACCACAGCCGGGAATCGTTCATGTATAGGGAACTCAAAAATTCTCCAAATTGCTTCGGAAGTGCTAATATAGCGACCGTTGAGATACTTTTCTACCTCATCGTTACAATTTTGCAAAGAAAATGTAGCTTGATCAGAACCTTTATGGATATATTTGCAAATATATTTTATAGCTTTGACGGATTGACAAAATTCTACATTAATGTGCGCATTGAAGCATTGTAAAAGAACTGGATTATAAGGGACAACCCACCTATTATCTACCGTCATTTCAGTTCCCCTTACACGTAGAACTCCTGTGTAACCCCCGCAATCTGGAGATCTACGCCTGTAGGTTAGATAGCCATCATCACCAGTCTGTGTCTCGTAAATAAACGTTCTCGGATATTTTGTAGAGCATACGTTTTGTTTCATACATGGTGATGTCGGATTATAGAATCCGCGAGGTCCGTGTATCATGTTCTTAACGACAATGTTATAAAGAATAGGATCATGTTCTTTGTCGGGTATTTCGGCCGATATGATGTTGTCTATAGAGTCTGGTTGAATTTTGTTTGCCACCCATAGCAAGAGGTGGGCATGCGGTAAATCTCTTTTCTGCCATTCCACGCTATAAGCAAACGCCTTTGGTGGCCCAAATATATGTCTCCTTGTTAAAATGTCTATCAGTTTTTTGAGCTTTAAATGAAACACCCTTGAAATTAAATCATGTCTGTCATAAGATTTCTGATCTGAATAAAGCTCATTTTTTATTTCCGGCCATTCTGGATAGCAAGTAAAGGTTATAAGAAGATCCGGTCTTCCGAAGTTCCTCACATATGTCATGGCGTCTTGACTTTTTTCGTTCATGTATCTTGGCGAACCCGTAAATGAAGACGGCAATATAACATGCTGTCCAATATTAGAAGCATCAACATTTTGATCATTAATGACTGCGTCTCGTAGGTGTATATATTCATCGGCCCTCAGTTTTTTTTGGTTTCTCTTTATAAAGTTAAGTCTCTCAGATATAATTTTTGCTGCCATGTCAACACAGTACTGGTTCATCAATCCTTTAAAATAATGTAAACTTTTGAAGTCACTTTCTCTTACCATAAGTCGGAAGGCATAAAATTGCATACATGATACCATTTTAGGTCGTAAGGCTCCATTCTGTTGTTGGATATTTAAGCAATAACCATCGTCTCCGTGTGGAAACAGGAGAGGATATTGCAGCGGATCATATGACCTGTTTAATTCTGATACTCTTTGAAGATTACCATCCCTTGCATTCAAAACAATATCCCTAGGGCCTTTATCCTCATCGACCAAAAGAACAGCAACTTCGTCTACTGTTGGCGCATTATATCGACCACGGTGATCATTGGGACGCTTAATATCAGCGTGAATAATTAATTTCAAGCCCGGGGCTTGTCTATTTTCTTGGTTATATTTGAAGCTTTTAATATAATTATTATAATCGTGGAGCTCTTTTTGTAAGGATTCAATAAGGTTGATTTGCAGATTTGGATTTAAATTTGAACGTAAAGATAGCTGATCAGATTGAGAAACGAAATATATTTGTAAAAATTCAGGTTGTACGCCATGAGCTGGAAGTAAATTTCCGATCAAGTGATAGACTTGACCCTGTATTTTAAAAGTGGGCATGAAACTCCCCTCGCGAATTTCATTGGCACCAAAGGATGTCATTTGAAATAACGTGTTATACTGTCTCGCATGGTTTAAAAAATGTTTTGAGGATGGATGTATGCCAAGTAACAATTGTTTCAAAACTGGTGTTGGCTCAGGAATCTTAGGGATACTTCCTTTGCCATTGCTGCAACAGATACCAGGCGCTTCAGTTCTCCATTTTTTTGCTTGGC
>CAXASF010000046.1:0-28297 GCA_963971475.1 Chrysops caecutiens | reverse complement strand
TGAGGTTGTGCAGATTGCCACAGTTATTTCAGTGGTTTTCGCTGTTATTAGTGAGGCTTTGCAGATTGTGACTGTTATTTTAGTGGTTTTCGCTGTTATTAGTGAGGTTGTGCAGATTGCCACAGTTATTTCAGTGGTTTTCGCTGTTATTAGTGAGGCTTTGCAGATTGTGACTGTTATTTCAGTGGTTTTCGCTGTTATTAGTGAGGTTGTGCAGATTGCCACAGTTATTTCAGTGGTTTTCGCTGTTATTAGTTAGGCTTTGCAGATTGTGACTGTTATTTCAGTGGTTTTCGCTGTTATTAGTGAGGCTTTGCAGATTGTGACTGTTATTTTAGTGGTTTTCGCTGTTATTAGTGAGGCTTTGCAGATTGTGACTGTTATTTTAGTGGTTTTCGCTGTTATTAGTGAGGCTTTGCAGATTGTGACTGTTATTTTAGTGGTTTTCGCTGTTATTAGTGAGGTTGTGCAGATTGCCACAGTTATTTCAGTGGTTTTCGCTGTTATTAGTGAGGCTTTGCAGATTGTGACTGTTATTTCAGTGGTTTTCGCTGTTATTAGTGAGGCTTTGCAGATTGTGACTGTTATTTCAGTGGTTTTCGCTGTTATTAGTGAGGTTGTGCAGATTGCCACAGTTATTTCAGTGGTTTTCGCTGTTATTAGTGAGGCTTTGCAGATTGTGACTGTTATTTTAGTGGTTTTCGCTGTTATTAGTGAGGTTGTGCAGATTGCCATAGTTATTTCAGTGGTTTTCGCTGTTATTAGTGAGGCTTTGCAGATTGTGACTGTTATTTTAGTGGTTTTCGCTGTTATTAGTGAGGTTGTGCAGATTGCCACAGTTATTTCAGTGGTTTTCGCTGTTATTAGTGAGGCTTTGCAGATTGTGACTGTTATTTTAGTGGTTTTCGCTGTTATTAGTGAGGTTGTGCGGATTGCCACAGTTATTTCAGTGGTTTTCGCTGTTATTAGTGAGGCTTTGCAGATTGTGACTGTTATTTTAGTGGTTTTCGCTGTTATTAGTGAGGTTGTGCAGATTGCCACAGTTATTTCAGTGGTTTTCGCTGTTATTAGTGAGGCTTTGCAGATTGTGACTGTTATTTTAGTGGTTTTCGCTGTTATTAGTGAGGTTGTGCAGATTGCCACAGCTATTTCAGTGGTTTTCGCTGTTATTAGTGAGGCTTTGCAGATTGTGACTGTCATTTTAGTGGTTTTCGCTGTTATTAGTGAGGTTGTGCAGATTGCCACAGTTATTTCAGTGGTTTTCGCTGTTATTAGTGAGGCTTTGCAGATTGTGACTGTTATTTTAGTGGTTTTCGCTGTTATTAGTGAGGCTTTGCAGATTGTGACTGTTATTTTAGTGGTTTTCGCTGTTATTAGTGAGGTTGTGCAGATTGCCACAGTTATTTCAGTGGTTTTCGCTGTTATTAGTGAGGCTTTGCAGATTGTGACTGTTATTTCAGTGGTTTTCGCTGTTATTAGTGAGGTTGTGCAGATTGCCACAGTTATTTCAGTGGTTTTCCCTGTTATTAGTGAGGCTTTGCAGATTGTGACTGTTATTTCAGTGGTTTTCGCTGTTATTAGAGAGGCTTTGCAGATTGTGACTGTTATTTTAGTGGTTTTCGCTGTTATTAGTGAGGCTTTGCAGATTGTAACTGTTATTATAGTGGTTTTCGCTGTTATTAGTGAGGCTTTGCAGATTGTGACTGTTATTTTAGTGGTTTTCGCTGTTATTAGTGAGGTTGTGCAGATTGCCACAGTTATTTCAGTGGTTTTCGCTGTTATTAGTGAGGCTTTGCAGATTGCCACAGTTATTTCAGTGGTTTTCGCTGTTATTAGTGAGGCTTTGCAGATTGTGACTGTTATTTTAGTGGTTTTCGCTGTTATTAGTGAGGTTGTGCAGATTGCCACAGTTATTTCAGTGGTTTTCGCTGTTATTAGTGAGGCTTTGCAGTTTGTGACTGTTATTTCAGTGGTTTTCGCTGTTATTAGTGAGGTTGTGCAGATTGCCACAGTTATTTCAGTGGTTTTCGCTGTTATTAGTGAGGCTTTGCAGATTGTGACTGTTATTTTAGTGGTTTTCGCTGTTATTAGTGAGGTTGTGCAGATTGCCACAGTTATTTCAGTGGTTTTCGCAGTTATTAGTGAGGCTTTGCAGATTGTGACTGTTATTTTAGTGGTTTTCGCTGTTATTAGTGAGGTTGTGCAGATTGCCACAGTTATTTCAGTGGTTTTCGCTGTTATTAGTGAGGCTTTGCAGATTGTGACTGTTATTTCAGTGGTTTTCGCTGTTATTAGTGAGGTTGTGCAGAGTGCCACAGTTATTTCAGTGGTTTTCGCTGTTATTAGTGAGGCTTTGCAGATTGTGACTGTTATTTCAGTGGTTTTCGCTGTTATTAGTGAGGTTGTGCAGATTGCCACGGTTATATCAGTGGTTTTCGCCTTTATTAGTGTGGCTTTGCAGATTGTGACTGTTATTTTAGTGGTTTTCGCTGTTATCAGTGAGGTTGTGCAGATTGCCACAGTTATTTCAGTGGTTTTCGCTGTTATTAGTGAGGCTTTGCAGATTGTGACTGTTATTTTAGTGGTTTTCGCTGTTATTAGTGAGGTTGTGCAGATTGCCACAGTTATTTCAGTGGTTTTCGCTGTTATTAGTGAGGCTTTGCAGATTGTGACTGTTATTTCAGTGGTTTTCGCTGTTATTAGTGAGGTTGTGCAGATTGCCACAGTTATTTCAGTGGTTTTCGCTGTTTTTAGTGAGGCTTTGCAGATTGTGACTGTTATTCCAGTGGTTTTCGCTGTTATTAGTGAGGTTGTGCAGATTGCCACAGTTATTTCAGTGGTTTTCGCTGTTATTAGTGAGGCTTTGCAGTTTGTGACTGTTATTTCAGTGGTTTTCGCTGTTATTAGTGAGGTTGTGTAGACTGCCACAGTTATTTCACTGGTTTTCGCTGTTATTAGTGAGGCTTTGCAGATTTTGACTGTTATTTCAGTGGTTTTCGCTGTTATTAGTGAGGTTGTGCAGATTGCCACAGTTATTTCACTGGTTTTTGCTGTTATTAGTGAGGCTTTGCAGATTGTGACTGTTATTTTAGTGGTTTTCGCTGTTATTAGTGAGGTTGTGCAGATTGCCACAGTTATTTCAGTGGTTTTCGCTGTTATTAGTGAGGCTTTGCAGATTGTGACTGTTATTTTAGTGGTTTTCGCTGTTATTAGTGAGGTTGTGCAGATTGCCACAGTTATTTCAGTGGTTTTCGCTGTTATTAGTGAGGCTTTGCAGATTGTGACTGTTATTTTAGTGGTTTTCGCTGTTATTAGTGAGGTTGTGCAGATTGCCACAGTTATTTCAGTGGTTTTCGCTGTTATTAGTGAGGCTTTGCAGATTGTGACTGTTATTTTAGTGGTTTTCGCTGTTATTAGTGAGGTTGTGCAGATTGCCACAGTTATTTCAGTGGTTTTCGCTGTTATTAGTGAGGCTTTGCAGATTGTGACTGTTATTTTAGTGGTTTTCGCTGTTATTAGTGAGGTTGTGCAGATTGCCACAGTTATTTCAGTGGTTTTCGCTGTTATTAGTGAGGCTTTGCAGATTGTGACTGTTATTTCAGTGGTTTTCGCTGTTATTAGTGAGGTTGTGCAGAGTGCCACAGTTATTTCAGTGGTTTTCGCTGTTATTAGTGAGGCTTTGCAGATTGTGACTGTTATTTCAGTGGTTTTCGCTGTTATTAGTGAGGTTGTGCAGATTGCCACAGTTATTTCAGTGGTTTTCGCTGTTATTAGTGAGGCTTTGCAGATTGTGACTGTTATTTTAGTGGTTTTCGCTGTTATTAGTGAGGTCGTGCAGATTGCCACAGTTATTTCAGTGGTTTTCGCTGTTATTAGTGAGGCTTTGCAGATTGTGACAGTTATTTTAGTGGTTTTCGCTGTTATTAGTGAGGTTGTGCAGATTGCCACAGTTATTTCAGTGGTTTTCGCTGTTATTAGTGAGGCTTTGCAGATTGTGACTGTTATTTTAGTGGTTTTCGCTGTTATTAGTGAGGTTGTGCAGATTGCCACAGTTATTTCAGTGGTTTTCGCTGTTATTAGTGAGGCTTTGCAGATTGTGACTGTTATTTCAGTGGTTTTCGCTGTTATTAGTGAGGTTGTGCAGATTGCCACAGTTATATCAGTGGTTTTCGCCTTTATTAGTGTGGCTTTGCAGATTGTGACTGTTATTTTAGTGGTTTTCGCTGTTATCAGTGAGGTTGTGCAGATTGCCACAGTTATTTCAGTGGTTTTCGCTGTTATTAGTGAGGCTTTGCAGATTGTGACTGTTATTTCAGTGGTTTTCGCTGTTATTAGTGAGGTTGTGTAGACTGCCACAGTTATTTCACTGGTTTTCGCTGTTATTAGTGAGGCTTTGCAGATTGTGACTGTTATTTTAGTGGTTTTCGCTGTTATTAGTGAGGTTGTGCAGATTGCCACAGTTATTTCAGTGGTTTTCGCTGTTATTAGTGAGGCTTTGCAGATTGTGACTGTTATTTTAGTGGTTTTCGCTGTTATTAGTGAGGTTGTGCAGATTGCCACAGTTATTTCAGTGGTTTTCGCTGTTATTAGTGAGGCTTTGCAGATTGTGACTGTTATTTCAGTGGTTTTCGCTGTTATTAGTGAGGTTGTGCAGATTGCCACAGTTATTTCAGTGGTTTTCGCTGTTTTTAGTGAGGCTTTGCAGATTGTGACTGTTATTTCAGTGGTTTTCGCTGTTATTAGTGAGGTTGTGCAGATTGCCACAGTTATTTCAGTGGTTTTCGCTGTTATTAGTGAGGCTTTGCAGATTGTGACTGTTATTTCAGTGGTTTTCGCTGTTATTAGTGAGGTTGTGTAGACTGCCACAGTTATTTCACTGGTTTTCGCTGTTATTAGTGAGGCTTTGCAGATTGTGACTGTTATTTTAGTGGTTTTCGCTGTTATTAGTGAGGTTGTGCAGATTGCCACAGTTATTTCAGTGGTTTTCGCTGTTATTAGTGAGGCTTTGCAGATTGTGACTGTTATTTTAGTGGTTTTCGCTGTTATTAGTGAGGTTGTGCAGATTGCCACAGTTATTTCAGTGGTTTTCGCTGTTATTAGTGAGGCTTTGCAGATTGTGACTGTTATTTTAGTGGTTTTCGCTGTTATTAGTGAGGTTGTGCAGATTGCCACAGTTATATCAGTGGTTTTCGCTGTTATTAGTGAGGCTTTGCAGATTGTGACTGTTATTTTAGTGGTTTTCGCTGTTATTAGTGAGGTTGTGCAGATTGCCACAGTTATTTCAGTGGTTTTCACTGTTATTAGTGAGGCTTTGCAGATTGTGACTGTTATTTCAGTGGTTTTCGCTGTTATTAGTGAGGTTGTGCAGATTGCCACAGTTATATCAGTGGTTTTCGCTGTTATTAGTGAGGCTTTGCAGATTGTGACTGTTATTTTAGTGGTTTTCGCTGTTATTAGTGAGGTTGTGCAGATTGCCACAGTTATTTCAGTGGTTTTCGCTGTTATTAGTGAGGCTTTGCAGATTGTGACTGTTATTTTAGTGGTTTTCGCTGTTATTAGTGAGGTTGTGCAGATTGCCACAGTTATTTCAGTGGTTTTCGCTGTTATTAGTGAGGCTTTGCAGATTGTGACTGTTATTTTAGTGGTTTTCGCTGTTATTAGTGAGGTTGTGCAGATTGCCACAGTTATTTCAGTGGTTTTCGCTGTTATTAGTGAGGCTTTGCAGATTGTGACTGTTATTTCAGTGGTTTTCGCTGTTATTAGTGAGGTTGTGCAGATTGCCACAGTTATATCAGTGGTTTTCGCTGTTATTAGTGAGGCTTTGCAGATTGTGACTGTTATTTTAGTGGTTTTCGCTGTTATTAGTGAGGTTGTGCAGATTGCCACAGTTATTTCAGTGGTTTTCGCTGTTATTAGTGAGGCTTTGCAGATTGTGACTGTTATTTTAGTGGTTTTCGCTGTTATTAGTGAGGTTGTGCAGATTGCCACAGTTATTTCAGTGGTTTTCGCTGTTATTAGTGAGGCTTTGCAGATTGCGACTGTTATTTCAGTGGTTTTCGCTGTTATTAGTGAGGTTGTGCAGATTGCAAGTTATTTCAGTGGTTTTCGCTGTTATTAGTGAGGCTTTGCAGATTGTGACTGTTATTTCAGTGGTTTTCGCTGTTATTAGTGAGGTTGTGCAGATTGCCACAGTTATTTCAGTGGTTTTCGCTGTTATTAGTGAGGCTTTGCAGATTGTGACTGTTATTTCAGTGGTTTTCGCTGTTATTAGTGAGGTTGTGCAGATTGCCACAGTTATTTCAGTGGTTTTCGCTGTTATTAGTGAGGCTTTGCAGATTGTGACTGTTATTTTAGTGGTTTTCGCTGTTATTAGTGAGGTTGTGCAGATTGCCACAGTTATTTCAGTGGTTTTCGCTGTTATTAGTGAGGCTTTGCAGATTGTGACTGTTATTTTAGTGGTTTTCGCTGTTATTAGTGAGGTTGTGCAGATTGCCACAGTTATTTCAGTGGTTTTCGCTGTTATTAGTGAGGCTTTGCAGATTGTGACTGTTATTTCAGTTGTTTTCGCTGTTATTAGTGAGGTTGTGCAGATTGCCACAGTTATATCAGTGGTTTTCGCTGTTATTAGTGAGGCTTTGCAGATTGTGACTGTTATTTTAGTGGTTTTCGCTGTTATTAGTGAGGTTGTGCAGATTGCCACAGTTATTTCAGTGGTTTTCGCTATTATTAGTGAGGCTTTGCAGATTGTGACTGTTATTTCAGTGGTTTTCGCTGTTATTAGTGAGGTTGTGCAGATTGCCACAGTTATATCAGTGGTTTTCGCTGTTATTAGTGAGGCTTTGCAGATTGTGACTGTTATTTCAGTGGTTTTCGCTGTTATTAGTGAGGTTGTGCAGATTGCCACAGTTATTTCAGTGGTTTTCGCTGTTATTAGTGAGGCTTTGCAGATTGTGACTGTTATTTTAGTGGTTTTCGCTGTTATTAGTGAGGTTGTGCAGATTGCCACAGTTATTTCAGTGGTTTTCGCTGTTATTAGTGAGGCTTTGCAGATTGTGACTGTTATTTCAGTGGTTTTCGCTGTTATTAGTGAGGTTGTGCAGATTGCCACAGTTATTTCAGTGGTTTTCGCTGTTATTAGTGAGGCTTTGCAGATTGTGACTGTTATTTCAGTGGTTTTCGCTGTTATTAGTGAGGTTGTGCAGATTGCCACAGTTATTTCAGTGGTTTTCGCTGTTATTAGTGAGGCTTTGCAGATTGTGACTGTTATTTCAGTGGTTTTCGCTGTTATTAGTGAGGTTGTGCAGATTACCACAGTTATTTCAGTGGTTTTCGCTGTTATTAGTGAGGCTTTGCAGATTGTGACTGTTATTTTAGTGGTTTTCGCTGTTATTAGTGAGGTTGTGCAGATTGCCACAGTTATTTCAGTGGTTTTCGCTGTTATTAGTGAGGCTTTGCAGATTGTGACTGTTATTTCAGTGGTTTTCGCTGTTATTAGTGAGGTTGTGCAGATTGCCGCAGTTATTTCAGTGGTTTTCGCTGTTATTAGTGAGGCTTTGCAGATTGTGACTGTTATTTCAGTGGTTTTCGCTGTTATTAGTGAGGTTGTGCCGATTGCCACAGTTATTTCAGTGGTTTTCGCTGTTATTAGTGAGGTTGTGCAGATTGCCACAGTTATTTCAGTGGTTTTCGCTGTTATTAGTGAGGCTTTGCAGATTGTGACTGTTATTTCAGTGGTTTTCGCTGTTATTAGTGAGGTTGTGCAGATTGCCGCAGTTATTTCAGTGGTTTTTGCTGTTATTAGTGAGGCTTTGCAGATTGTGACTGTTATTTCAGTGGTTTTCGCTGTTATTAGTGAGGTTGTGCCGATTGCCACAGTTATTTCAGTGGTTTTCGCTGTTATTAGTGAGGTTGTGCAGATTTCCACAGTTATTTCAGTGGTTTTCGCTGTTATTAGTGAGGCTTTGCAGATTGTGACTGTTATTTTAGTGGTTTTCGCTGTTTTTAGTGAGGTTGTGCAGATTGCCACAGTTATTTCAGTGGTTTTCGCTGTTATTAGTAAGGCTTTGCAGATTGTGACTGTTATTTCAGTGGTTTTCGCTGTTATTAGTGAGGCTTTGCAGATTGTAACTGTTATTTTAGTGGTTTTCGCTGTTATTAGTGAGGTTGTGCAGATTGCCACAGTTATTTCAGTGGTTTTCGCTGTTATTAGTGAGGCTTTGCAGATTGTGACTGTTATTTCAGTGGTTTTCGCTGTTATTAGTGAGGTTGTGCAGATTGCCGCAGTTATTTCAGTGGTTTTCGCTGTTATTAGTGAGGCTTTGCAGATTGTGACTGTTATTTCAGTGGTTTTCGCTGTTATTAGTGAGGTTGTGCCGATTGCCACAGTTATTTCAGTGGTTTTCGCTGTTATTAGTGAGGTTGTGCAGATTGCCACAGTTATTTCAGTGGTTTTCGCTGTTATTAGTGAGGCTTTGCAGATTGTGACTGTTATTTCAGTGGTTTTCGCTGTTATTAGTGAGGTTTTGCAGATTGCCGCAGTTATTTCAGTGGTTTTCGCTGTTATTAGTGAGGCTTTGCAGATTGTGACTGTTATTTCAGTGGTTTTCGCTGTTATTAGTGAGGTTGTGCCGATTGCCACAGTTATTTCAGTGGTTTTTGCTGTTATTAGTGAGGTTGTGCAGATTGCCACAGTTATTTCAGTGGTTTTCGCTGTTATTAGTGAGGCTTTGCAGATTGTGACTGTTATTTTAGTGGTTTTCGCTGTTTTTAGTGAGGTTGTGCAGATTGCCACAGTTATTTCAGTGGTTTTCGCTGTTATTAGTGAGGCTTTGCAGATTGTGACTGTTATTTTAGTGGTTTTCGCTGTTATTAGTGAGGTTGTGCAGATTGCCACAGTTATTTCAGTGGTTTTCGCTGTTATTAGTGAGGCTTTGCAGATTGTGACTGTTATTTTAGTGGTTTTCGCTGTTATTAGTGAGTTTGTGCAGATTGCCACAGTTATTTCAGTGGTTTTCGCTGTTATTAGTGAGGCTTTGCAGATTGTGACTGTTATTTCAGTGGTTTTCGCTGTTATTAGTGAGGCTTTGCAGATTGTGACTGTTATTTCAGTGGTTTTCGCTGTTATTAGTGAGGCTTTGCAGATTGTAACTGTTATTTTAGTGGTTTTCGCTGTTATTAGTGAGGTTGTGCAGATTGCCACAGTTATTTCAGTGGTTTTCGCTGTTATTAGTGAGGCTTTGCAGATTGTGACTGTTATTTCAGTGGTTTTCGCTGTTATTAGTGAGGTTGTGCAGATTGCCGCAGTTATTTCAGTGGTTTTCGCTGTTATTAGTGAGGCTTTGCAGATTGTGACTGTTATTTCAGTGGTTTTCGCTGTTATTAGTGAGGTTGTGCCGATTGCCACAGTTATTTCAGTGGTTTTCGCTGTTATTAGTGAGGTTGTGCAGATTGCCACAGTTATTTCAGTGGTTTTCGCTGTTATTAGTCAGGCTTTGCAGATTGTGACTGTTATTTCAGTGGTTTTCGCTGTTATTAGTGAGGTTGTGCAGATTGCCGCAGTTATTTCAGTGGTTTTCGCTGTTATTAGTGAGGCTTTGCAGATTGTGACTGTTATTTCAGTGGTTTTCGCTGTTATTAGTGAGGTTGTGCCGATTGCCACAGTTATTTCAGTGGTTTTCGCTGTTATTAGTGAGGTTGTGCAGATTGCCACAGTTATTTCAGTGGTTTTCGCTGTTATTAGTGAGGCTTTGCAGATTGTGACTGTTATTTTAGTGGTTTTCGCTGTTTTTAGTGAGGTTGTGCAGATTGCCACAGTTATTTCAGTGGTTTTCGCTGTTATTAGTGAGACTTTGCAGATTGTGACTGTTATTTCAGTGGTTTTCGCTGTTATTAGTGAGGCTTTGCAGATTGTAACTGTTATTTTAGTGGTTTTCGCTGTTATTAGTGAGGTTGTGCAGATTGCCACAGTTATTTCAGTGGTTTTCGCTGTTATTAGTGAGGCTTTGCAGATTGTGACTGTTATTTCAGTGGTTTTCGCTGTTATTAGTGAGGTTGTGCAGATTGCCGCAGTTATTTCAGTGGTTTTCGCTGTTATTAGTGAGGCTTTGCAGATTGTGACTGTTATTTCAGTGGTTTTCGCTGTTATTAGTGAGGTTGTGCCGATTGCCACAGTTATTTCAGTGGTTTTCGCTGTTATTAGTGAGGTTGTGCAGATTGCCACAGTTATTTCAGTGGTTTTCGCTGTTATTAGTGAGGCTTTGCAGATTGTGACTGTTATTTCAGTGGTTTTCGCTGTTATTAGTGAGGTTGTGCAGATTGCCGCAGTTATTTCAATGGTTTTCGCTGTTATTAGTGAGGCTTTGCAGATTGTGACTGCTATTTCAGTGGTTTTCGCTGTTATTAGTGAGGTTGTGCCGATTGCCACAGTTATTTCAGTGGTTTTCGCTGTTATTAGTGATGTTGTGCAGATTGCCACAGTTATTTCAGTGGTTTTCGCTGTTATTAGTGAGGCTTTGCAGATTGTGACTGTTATTTTAGTGGTTTTCGCTGTTTTTAGTGAGGTTGTGCAGATTGCCACAGTTATTTCAGTGGTTTTCGCTGTTATTAGTGAGGCTTTGCAGATTGTGACTGTTATTTTAGTGGTTTTCGCTGTTATTAGTGAGGTTGTGCAGATTGCCACAGTTATTTCAGTGGTTTTCGCTGTTATTAGTGAGGCTTTGCAGATTGTGACTGTTATTTTAGTGGTTTTCGCTGTTATTAGTGAGTTTGTGCAGATTGCCACAGTTATTTCAGTGGTTTTCGCTGTTATTAGTGAGGCTTTGCAGATTGTGACTGTTATTTCAGTGGTTTTCGCTGTGATTAGTGAGGTTGTGCAGATTGCCACAGTTATATAAGTGGTTTTCGCTGTTATTAGTGAGGCTTTGCAGATTGTGACTGTTATTTTAGTGGTTTTCGCTGTTATTAGTGAGGTTGTGCAGATTGCCACAGTTATTTCAGTGGTTTTCGCTGTTATTAGTGAGGCTTTGCAGATTGTGACTGTTATTTCAGTGGTTTTCGCTGTTATTAGTGAGGTTGTGCAGATTGCCACAGTTATTTCAGTGGGTTTCGCTGTTATTAGTGGGGCTTTGCAGATTGTGACTGTTATTTTAGTGGTTTTCGGTGTTATTAGTGAGGTTGTGCAGATTGCCACAGTTATTTCAGTGGTTTTCGCTGTTATTAGTGAGGCTTTGCAGATTGTGACTGTTATTTCAGTGGTTTTCGCTGTTATTAGTGAGGTTGTGCAGATTGCCGCAGTTATTTCAGTGGTTTTCGCTGTTATTAGTGAGGCTTTGCAGATTGTGACTGTTATTTCAGTGGTTTTCGCTGTTATTAGTGAGGTTGTGCCGATTGCCACAGTTATTTCAGTGGTTTTCGCTGTTATTAGTGAGGTTGTGCAGATTGCCACAGTTATTTCAGTGGTTTTCGCTGTTATTAGTGAGGCTTTGCAGATTGTGACTGTTATTTTAGTGGTTTTCGCTGTTTTTAGTGAGGTTGTGCAGATTGCCACAGTTATTTCAGTGGTTTTCGCTGTTATTAGTGAGGCTTTGCAGATTGTAACTGTTATTTTAGTGGTTTTCGCTGTTATTAGTGAGGTTGTGCAGATTGCCACAGTTATTTCAGTGGTTTTCGCTGTTATTAGTGAGGCTTTGCAGATTGTGACTGTTATTTCAGTGGTTTTCGCTGTTATTAGTGAGGTTGTGCCGATTGCCACAGTTATTTCAGTGGTTTTCGCTGTTATTAGTGAGGTTGTGCAGATTGCCACAGTTATTTCAGTGGTTTTCGCTGTTATTAGTGAGGCTTTGCAGATTGTGACTGTTATTTTAGTGGTTTTCCCTGTTTTTAGTGAGGTTGTGCAGATTGCCACAGTTATTTCAGTGGTTTTCGCTGTTATTAGTGAGGCTTTGCAGATTGTGACTGTTATTTTAGTGGTTTTCGCTGTTATTAGTGAGGTTGTGCAGATTGCCACAGTTATTTCAGTGGTTTTCGCTGTTATTAGTGAGGCTTTGCAGATTGTGACTGTTATTTTAGTGGTTTTCGCTGTTATTAGTGAGTTTGTGCAGATTGCCACAGTTATTTCAGTGGTTTTCGCTGTTATTAGTGAGGCTTTGCAGATTGTGACTGTTATTTCAGTGGTTTTCGCTGTGATTAGTGAGGTTGTGCAGATTGCCACAGTTATATAAGTGGTTTTCGCTGTTATTAGTGAGGCTTTGCAGATTGTGACTGTTATTTTAGTGGTTTTCGCTGTTATTAGTGAGGTTGTGCAGATTGCCACAGTTATTTCAGTGGTTTTCGCTGTTATTAGTGAGGCTTTGCAGATTGTGACTGTTATTTCAGTGGTTTTCGCTGTTATTAGTGAGGTTGTGCAGATTGCCACAGTTATTTCAGTGGGTTTCGCTGTTATTAGTGAGGCTTTGCAGATTGTGACTGTTATTTTAGTGGTTTTCGCTGTTATTAGTGAGGTTGTGCAGATTGCCACAGTTATTTCAGTGGTTTTCGCTGTTATTAGTGAGGCTTTGCAGATTGTGACTGTTATTTCAGTGGTTTTCGCTGTTATTAGTGAGGTTGTGCAGATTGCCGCAGTTATTTCAGTGATTTTCGCTGTTATTAGTGAGGCTTTGCAGATTGTGACTGTTATTTCAGTGGTTTTCGCTGTTATTAGTGAGGTTGTGCCGATTGCCACAGTTATTTCAGTGGTTTTCGCTGTTATTAGTGAGGTTGTGCAGATTGCCACAGTTATTTCAGTGGCTTTCGCTGTTATTAGTGAGGCTTTGCAGATTGTGACTGTTATTTTAGTGGTTTTCGCTGTTTTTAGTGAGGTTGTGCAGATTGCCACAGTTATTTCAGTGGTTTTCGCTGTTATTAGTGAGGCTTTGCAGATTGTAACTGTTATTTTAGTGGTTTTCGCTGTTATTAGTGAGGTTGTGCAGATTGCCACAGATATTTCAGTGGTTTTCGCTGTTATTAGTGAGGCTTTGCAGATTGTGACTGTTATTTCAGTGGTTTTCGCTGTTATTAGTGAGGTTGTGCAGATTGCCGCAGTTATTTCAGTGGTTTTCGCTGTTATTAGTGAGGCTTTGCAGATTGTGACTGTTATTTCAGTGGTTTTCGCTGTTATTAGTGAGGTTGTGCCGATTGCCACAGTTATTTCAGTGGTTTTCGCTGTTATTAGTGAGGTTGTGCAGATTGCCACAGTTATTTCAGTGGTTTTCGCTGTTATTAGTGAGGCTTTGCAGATTGTGACTGTTATTTTAGTGGTTTTCGCTGTTTTTAGTGAGGTTGTGCAGATTGCCACAGTTATTTCAGTGGTTTTCGCTGTTATTAGTGAGGCTTTGCAGATTGTGACTGTTATTTCAGTGGTTTTCGCTGTTATTAGTGAGGTTGTGCAGATTGGCACAGTTATTTCAGTGGTTTTCGCTGTTATTAGTGAGGCTTTGCAGATTGTGACTGTTATTTTAGTGGTTTTCGCTGTTATTAGTAAGGTTGTGCAGATTGCCACAGTTATTTCAGTGGTTTTCGCTGTTATTAGTGAGGCTTTGCAGATTGTGACTGTTATTTTAGTGGTTTTCGCTGTTATTAGTGAGGTTGTGCAGATTGCCACAGTTATTTCAGTGGTTTTCGCTGTAATTAGTTAGGCTTTGCAGATTGTGACTGTTATTTCAGTGGTTTTCGCTGTTATTAGTGAGGTTGTGCAGATTGCCACAGTTATTTCAGTGGTTTTCGCTGTTATTAGTGAGGCTTTGCAGATTGTGACTGTTATTTTAGTGGTTTTCGCTGTTATTAGTGAGGTTGTGCAGATTGCCACAGTTATTTCAGTGGTTTTCGCTGTTATTAGTGAGGCTTTGCAGATTGTGACTGTTATTTCAGTGGTTTTCGCTGTTATTAGTGAGGTTGTGCAGATTGCCGCAGTTATTTCAGTGGTTTTCGCTGTTATTAGTGAGGCTTTGCAGATTGTGACTGTTATTTCAGTGGTTTTCGCTGTTATTAGTGAGGTTGTGCCGATTGCCACAGTTATTTCAGTGGTTTTCGCTGTTATTAGTGAGGTTGTGCAGATTGCCACAGTTATTTCAGTGGTTTTCGCTGTTATTAGTGAGGCTTTGCAGATTGTGACTGTTATTTTAGTGGTTTTCGCTGTTTTAGTGAGGTTGTGCAGATTGCCACAGTTATTTCAGTGGTTTTCGCTGTTATTAGTGAGGCTTTGCAGATTGTAACTGTTATTTTAGTGGTTTTCGCTGTTATTAGTGAGGTTGTGCAGATTGCCACAGTTATTTCAGTGGTTTTCGCTGTTATTAGTGAGGCTTTGCAGATTGTGACTGTTATTTCAGTGGTTTTCGCTGTTATTAGTGAGGTTGTGCAGATTGCCGCAGTTATTTCAGTGGTTTTCGCTGTTATTAGTGAGGCTTTGCAGATTGTGACTGTTATTTCAGTGGTTTCGCTGTTATTAGTGAGGTTGTGCCGATTGCCACAGTTATTTCAGTGGTTTTTGCTGTTATTAGTGAGGTTGTGCAGATTGCCACAGTTATTTCAGTGGTTTTCGCTGTTATTAGTGAGGCTTTGCAGATTGTGACTGTTATTTTAGTGGTTTTCGCTGTTTTTAGTGAGGTTGTGCAGATTGCCACAGTTATTTCAGTGGTTTTCGCTGTTATTAGTGAGGCTTTGCAGATTGTGACTGTTATTTTAGTGGTTTTCGCTGTTATTAGTGAGGTTGTGCAGATTGCCACAGTTATTTCAGTGGTTTTCGCTGTTATTAGTGAGGCTTTGCAGATTGTGACTGTTATTTTAGTGGTTTTCGCTGTTATTAGTGAGGTTGTGCAGATTGCCACAGTTATTTCAGTGGTTTTCGCTGTTATTAGTGAGGCTTTGCAGATTGTGACTGTTATTTCAGTGGTTTTCGCTGTTATTAGTGAGGTAGTGCAGATTGCCACAGTTATTTCAGTGGTTTTCGCTGTTATTAGTGAGGCTTTGCAGATTGTGACTGTTATTTCAGTGGTTTTCGCTGTTATTATTGAGGTTGTGCAGATTGCCGCAGTTATTTCAGTGGTTTTCGCTGTTATTAGTGAGGCTTTGCAGATTGTGACTGTTATTTCAGTGGTTTTCGCTGTTATTAGTGAGGTTGTGCAGATTGCCACAGTTATTTCAGTGGTTTTCGCTGTTATTAGTGAGGCTTTGCAGATTGTGACTGTTATTTCAGTGGTTTTCGCTGTTATTAGTGAGGTTGTGCAGATTGCCACAGTTATTTCAGTGGTTTTCGCTGTTATTAGTGAGGCTTTGCAGATTGTGACTGTTATTTTAGTGGTTTTCGCTGTTATTAGTGAGGTTGTGCAGATTGCCACAGTTATTTCAGTGGTTTTCGCTGTTATTAGTGAGGCTTTGCAGATTGTGACTGTTATTTTAGTGGTTTTCGCTGTTATTAGTGAGGTTGTGCAGATTGCCACAGTTATTTCAGTGGTTTTCGCTGTTATTAGTGAGGCTTTGCAGATTGTGACTGTTATTTCAGTGGTTTTCGCTGTTATTAGTGAGGTTGTGCAGATTGCCACAGTTATTTCAGTGGTTTTCGCTGTTATTAGTGAGGCTTTGCAGATTGTGACTGTTATTTCAGTGGTTTTCGCTGTTATTAGTGAGGTTGTGCAGATTGCCACAGTTATTTCAGTGGTTTTCGCTGTTATTAGTGAGGCTTTGCAGATTGTGACTGTTATTTTAGTGGTTTTCGCTGTTATTAGTGAGGTTGTGCAGATTGCCACAGTTATTTCAGTGGTTTTCGCTGTTATTAGTGAGGCTTTGCAGATTGTGACTGTTATTTCAGTGGTTTTCGCTGTTATTAGTGAGGTTGTGCAGATTGCCACAGTTATTTCAGTGGTTTTCGCTGTTATTAGTGAGGCTTTGCAGATTGTGACTGTTATTTTAGTGGTTTTCGCTGTTATTAGTGAGGTTGTGCAGATTGCCACAGTTATTTCAGTGGTTTTCGCTGTTATTAGTGAGGCTTTGCAAATTGTGACTGTTATTTTAGTGGTTTTCGCTGTTATTAGTGAGGTTGTGCAGATTGCCACAGTTATTTCAGTGGTTTTCGCTGTTATTAGTGAGGCTTTGCAGATTGTGACTGTTATTTCAGTGGTTTTCGCTGTTATTAGTGAGGTTGTGCAGATTGCCACAGTTATTTCAGTGGTTTTCGCTGTTATTAGTGAGGCTTTGCAGATTGTGACTGTTATTTTAGTGGTTTTCGCTGTTATTAGTAAGGTTGTGCAGATTGCCACAGTTATTTCAGTGGTTTTCGCTGTTATTAGTGAGGCTTTGCAGATTGTGACTGTTATTTTAGTGGTTTTCGCTGTTATTAGTGAGGTTGTGCAGATTGCCACAGTTATTTTCAGTGGTTTTCGCTGTTATTAGTGAGGCTTTGCAGATTGTGACTGTTATTTTAGTGGTTTTCGCTGTTATTAGTGAGGTTGTGCAGATTGCCACAGTTATTTCAGTGGTTTTCGCTGTTATTAGTGAGGCTTTGCAGATTGTGACTGTTATTTTAGTGGTTTTCGCTGTTATTAGTGAGGTTGTGCAGATTGCCACAGTTATTTCAGTGGTTTTTGCTGTTATTAGTGAGGCTTTGCAGATTGTGACTGTTATTTCAGTGGTTTTCGCTGTTATTAGTGAGGTTGTGCAGATTGCCACAGTTATTTCAGTGGTTTTCGCTGTTATTGGTGAGGCTTTGCAGATTGTGACTGTTATTTCAGTGGTTTTCGCTGTTATTAGTGAGGTTGTGCAGATTGCTACAGTTATTTCAGTGGTTTTCGCTGTTATTAGTGAGGCTTTGCAGATTGTGACTGTTATTTCAGCGGTTTTCGCTGTTATTAGTGAGGTTGTGCAGATTGCCACAGTTATTTCAGTGGTTTTCGCTGTTATTAGTGAGGCTTTGCAGATTGTGACTGTTATTTTAGTGGTTTTCGCTGTTATTAGTGAGGTTGTGCAGATTGCCACAGTTATTTCAGTGGTTTTCGCTGTTATTAGTGAGGCTTTGCAGATTGTGACTGTTATTTCAGTGGTTTTCGCTGTTATTAGTGAGGTTGTGCAGATTCCCACAGTTATTTCAGTGGTTTTCGCTGTTATTAGTGAGGCTTTGCAGATTGTGACTGTTATTTCAGTGGTTTTCGCTGTTATTAGTGAGGTTGTGCAGATTCCCACAGTTATTTCAGTGGTTTTCGCTGTTATTAGTGAGGCTTTGCAGATTGTGACTGTTATTTCAAAGGTTTTCGCTGTTATTAGTGAGGTTGTGCAGATTGCCACAGTTATTTCAGTGGTTTTCGCTGTTATTAGTGAGGCTTTGCAGATTGTGACTGTTATTTCAGTGGTTTTCGCTGTTATTAGTGAGGTTGTGCAGATTGTTACAGTTATTTCAGTGGTTTTCGCTGTTATTAGTGAGGCTTTGCAGATTGTGACTGTTATTTCAGTGGTTTTCGCTGTTATTAGTGAGGTTGTGCAGATTGCCACAGTTATTTCAGTGGTTTTCGCTGTTATTAGTGAGGCTTTGCAGATTGTGACTGTTATTTTAGTGGTTTTCGCTGTTATTAGTGAGGTTGTGCAGATTGCCACAGTTATTTCAGTGGTTTTCGCTGTTATTAGTGAGGCTTTGCAGATTGTGACTGTTATTTCAGTGGTTTTCGCTGTTATTAGTGAGGCTTTGCAGATTGTGACTGTTATTTTAGTGGTTTTCGCTGTTATTAGTGAGGCTTTGCAGATTGTGACTGTTATTTTAGTGGTTTTCGCTGTTATTAGTGAGGTTGTGCAGATTGCCACAGTTATTTCAGTGGTTTTCGCTGTTATTAGTGAGGCTTTGCAGATTGTGACTGTTATCTCAGTGGTTTTCGCTGTTATTAGTGAGGTTGTGCAGATTGCCACAGTTATTTCAGTGGTTTTCGCTGTTATTAGTGAGGCTTTGCAGATTGTGACTGTTATTTCAGTGGTTTTCGCTGTTATTAGTGAGGTTGTGCAGATTGCCACAGTTATTTCAGTGGTTTTCGCTGTTATTAGTGAGGCTTTGCAGATTGTGACTGTTATTTCAGTGGTTTTCGCTGTTATTAGTGAGGTTGTGCAGATTGCCACAGTTATTTCAGTGGTTTTCGCTGTTATTAGTGAGGCTTTGCAGATTGTGACTGTTATTTCAGTGGTTTTCGCTGTTATTAGTGAGGTTGTGCAGATTGCCACAGTTATTTCAGTGGTTTTCGCTGTTATTAGTGAGGCTTTGCAGATTGTGACTGTTATTTTAGTGGTTTTCGCTGTTATTAGTGAGGTTGTGCAGATTGCCACAGTTATTTCAGTGGTTTTCGCTGTTATTAGTGAGGCTTTGCAGATTGTGACTGTTATTTCAGTGGTTTTCGCTGTTATTAGTGAGGTTGTGCAGATTGCCACAGTTATTTCAGTGGTTTTCGCTGTTATTAGTGAGGCTTTGCAGATTGTGACTGTTATTTTAGTGGTTTTCGCTGTTATTAGTGAGGTTGTGCAGATTGCCACAGTTATTTCAGTGGTTTTCGCTGTTATTAGTGAGGCTTTGCAGATTGTGACTGTTATTTTAGTGGTTTTCGCTGTTATTAGTGAGGTTGTGCAGATTGTGACTGTTATTTCAGTGGTTTTCGCTGTTATCAGTGAGGCTTTGCAGATTGTGACTGTTATTTAGTGGTTTTCGCTGTTATTAGTGAGGTTGTGCAGATTGCCACAGTTATTTCAGTGGTTTTCGCTGTTATTAGTGAGGCTTTGCAGATTGTGACTGTTATTTTAGTGGTTTTCGCTGTTATTAGTGAGGTTGTGCAGATTGCCACAGTTATTTCAGTGGTTGTCGCTGTTATTAGTGAGGCTTTGCAGATTGTGACTGTTATTTTAGTGGTTTTCGCTGTTATTTGTGAGGTTGTGCAGATTGCCACAGTTATTTCAGTGGTTTTCGCTGTTATTAGTGAGGCTTTGCAGATTGTGACTGTTATTTTAGTGGTTTTCGCTGTTATTAGTGAGGTTGTGCAGATTGCCACAGTTATTTCAGTGGTTTTCGCTGTTATTAGTGAGGCTTTGCAGATTGTGACTGTTATTTTAGTGGTTTTCGCTGTTATTAGTGAGGTTGTGCAGATTGCCACAGTTATTTCAGTGGTTTTCGCTGTTATTAGTAAGGCTTTGCAGATTGTGACTGTTATTTTAGTGGTTTTCGCTGTTATTAGTGAGGTTGTGCAGATTGCCACAGTTATTTCAGTGGTTTTCGCTGTTATTAGTGAGGCTTTGCAGATTGTGACTGTTATTTTAGTGGTTTTCGCTGTTATTAGTGAGGTTGTGCAGATTGCCACAGTTATTTCAGTGGTTTTCGCTGTTATTAGTGAGACTTTGCAGATTGTGGCTGTTATTTTAGTGGTTTTCGCTGTTATTAGTGAGGTTGTGCAGATTGTGACTGTTATTTCAGTGGTTTTCGCTGTTATCAGTGAGGCTTTGCAGATTGTGACTGTTATTTTAGTGGTTTTTCGCTGTTATTAGTGAGGTTGTGCAGATTGCCACAGTTATTTCAGTGGTTTTCGCTGTTATTAGTGAGGCTTTGCAGATTGTGACTGTTATTTTAGTGGTTTTCGCTGTTATTAGTGAGGTTGTGCAGATTGCCACAGTTATTTCAGTGGTTTTCGCTGTTATTAGTGAGGCTTTGCAGATTGTGACTGTTATTTTAGTGGTTTTTGGCTGTTATTAGTGAGGTTGTGCAGATTGCCACAGTTATTTCAGTGGTTTTCGCTGTTATTAGTGAGGCTTTGCAGATTGTGACTGTTATTTAAGTGGTTTTCGCTGTTATTAGTGAGGTTGTGCAGATTGCCACAGTTATTTCAGTGGTTTTCGCTGTTATTAGTAAGGCTTTGCAGATTGTGACTGTTATTTTAGTGGTTTTCGCTGTTATTAGTGAGGTTGTGCAGATTGCCACAGTTATTTCAGTGGTTTTCGCTGTTATTAGTAAGGCTTTGCAGATTGTGACTGTTATTTTAGTGGTTTTCGCTGTTATTAGTGAGGTTGTGCAGATTGCCACAGTTATTTCAGTGGTTTTCGCTGTTATTAGTGAGGCTTTGCAGATTGTGACTGTTATTTTAGTGGTTTTCGGTGTTATTAGTGAGGTTGTGCAGATTGCCACAGTTATTTCAGTGGTTTTCGCTGTTATTAGTGAGGCTTTGCAGATTGTGACTGTTATTTTAGTGGTTTTCGCTGTTATTAGTGAGGTTGTGCAGATTGCCACAGTTATTTCAGTGGTTTTCGCTGTTATTAGTGAGGCTTTGCAGATTGTGACTGTTATTTTAGTGGTTTTCGCTGTTATTAGTGAGGTTGTGCAGATTGCCACAGTTATTTCAGTGGTTTTCGCTGTTATTAGTAAGGCTTTGCAGATTGTGACTGTTATTTTAGTGGTTTTCGCTGTTATTAGTGAGGTTGTGCAGATTGCCACAGTTATTTCAGTGGTTTTCGCTGTTATTAGTGAGGCTTTGCAGATTGTGACTGTTATTTTAGTGGTTTTCGCTGTTATTAGTGAGGTTGTGCAGATTGCCACAGTTATTTCAGTGGTTTTCGCTGTTATTAGTGAGACTTTGCAGATTGTGACTGTTATTTTAGTGGTTTTCGCTGTTATTAGTGAGGTTGTGCAGATTGTGACTGTTATTTCAGTGGTTTTCGCTGTTATCAGTGAGGCTTTGCAGATTGTGACTGTTATTTTAGTGGTTTTCGCTGTTATTAGTGAGGTTGTGCAGATTGCCACAGTTATTTCAGTGGTTTTCGCTGTTATTAGTGAGGCTTTGCAGATTGTGACTGTTATTTTAGTGGTTTTCGCTGTTATTAGTGAGGTTGTGCAGATTGCCACAGTTATTTCAGTGGTTTTCGCTGTTATTAGTGAGGCTTTGCAGATTGTGACTGTTATTTTAGTGGTTTTCGCTGTTATTAGTGAGGTTGTGCAGATTGCCACAGTTATTTCAGTGGTTTTCGCTGTTATTAGTGAGGCTTTGCAGATTGTGACTGTTATTTTAGTGGTTTTCGCTGTTATTAGTGAGGTTGTGCAGATTGCCACAGTTATTTCAGTGGTTTTCGCTGTTATTAGTGAGGCTTTGCAGATTGTGACTGTTATTTTAGTGGTTTTCGCTGTTATTAGTGAGGTTGTGCAGATTGCCACAGTTATTTCAGTGGTTTTCAATGTTATTAGTGAGGCTTTGCAGATTGTGACTGTTATTTCAGTGGTTTTCGCTGTTATTAGTGAGGTTGTGCAGATTGCCACAGTTATTTCAGTGGTCTTCGCTGTTATTAGTGAGGCTTTGCAGATTGTGACTGTTATTTCAGTGGTTTTCGCTGTTATTAGTGAGGTTGTGCAGATTGCCACAGTTATTTCAGTGGTTTTCGCTGTTATTAGTGAGGCTTTGCAGATTGTGACTGTTATTTCAGTGGTTTTCGCTGTTATTAGTGAGGTTGTGCAGATTGCCACAGTTATTTCAGTGGTTTTCGCTGTTATTAGTGAGGCTTTGCAGATTGTGACTGTTATTTTAGTGGTTTTCGCTGTTATTAGTGAGGTTGTGCAGATTGCCACAGTTATTTCAGTGGTTTTCGCTGTTATTAGTGAGGCTTTGCAGATTGTGACTGTTATTTTAGTGGTTTTCGCTGTTATTAGTGAGGTTGTGCAGATTGCCACAGTTATTTCGGTGGTTTTCGCTGTTATTAGTGAGGCTTTGCAGATTGTGACTGTTATTTTAGTGGTTTTCGCTGTTATTAGTGAGGTTGTGCAGATTGCCACAGTTATTTCAGTGGTTTTCGCTGTTATTAGTGAGGCTTTGCAGATTGTGACTGTTATTTCAGTGGTTTTCGCTGTTATTAGTGAGGTTGTGCAGATTCCCACAGTTATTTCAGTGGTTTTCGCTGTTATTAGTGAGGCTTTGCAGATTGTGACTGTTATTTCAGTGGTTTTCGCTGTTATTAGTGAGGTTGTGCAGATTCCCACAGTTATTTCAGTGGTTTTCGCTGTTATTAGTGAGGCTTTGCAGATTGTGACTGTTATTTCAAAGGTTTTCGCTGTTATTAGTGAGGTTGTGCAGATTGCCACAGTTATTTCAGTGGTTTTCGCTGTTATTAGTGAGGCTTTGCAGATTGTGACTGTTGTTTCAGTGGTTTTCGCTGTTATTAGTGAGGTTGTGCAGATTGTTACAGTTATTTCAGTGGTTTTCGCTGTTATTAGTGAGGCTTTGCAGATTGTGACTGTTATTTCAGTGGTTTTCGCTGTTATTAGTGAGGTTGTGCAGATTGCCACAGTTATTTCAGTGGTTTTCGCTGTTATTAGTGAGGCTTTGCAGATTGTGACTGTTATTTTAGTGGTTTTCGCTGTTATTAGTGAGGTTGTGCAGATTGCCACAGTTATTTCAGTGGTTTTCGCTGTTATTAGTGAGGCTTTGCAGATTGTGACTGTTATTTCAGTGGTTTTCGCTGTTATTAGTGAGGCTTTGCAGATTGTGACTGTTATTTTAGTGGTTTTCGCTGTTATTAGTGAGGCTTTGCAGATTGTGACTGTTATTTAGTGGTTTTCGCTGTTATTAGTGAGGTTGTGCAGATTGCCACAGTTATTTCAGTGGTTTTCGCTGTTATTAGTGAGGCTTTGCAGATTGTGACTGTTATCTCTGTGGTTTTCGCTGTTATTAGTGAGGTTGTGCAGATTGCCACAGTTATTTCAGTGGTTTTCGCTGTTATTAGTGAGGCTTTGCAGATTGTGACTGTTATTTCAGTTGTTTTCGCTGTTATTAGTGAGGTTGTGCAGATTGCCACAGTTATTTCAGTGGTTTTCGCTGTTATTAGTGAGGTTGTGCAGATTGCCACAGTTATTTCAGTGGTTTTCGCTGTTATTAGTGAGGCTTTGCAGATTGTGACTGTTATTTCAGTGGTTTTCGCTGTTATTAGTGAGGTTGTGCAGATTGCCACAGTTATTTCAGTGGTTTTCGCTGTTATTAGTGAGGCTTTGCAGATTGTGACTGTTATTTTAGTGGTTTTCGCTGTTATTAGTGAGGTTGTGCAGATTGCCACAGTTATTTCAGTGGTTTTCGCTGTTATTAGTGAGGCTTTGCAGATTGTGACTGTTATTTCAGTGGTTTTCGCTGTTATTAGTGAGGTTGTGCAGATTGCCACAGTTATTTCAGTGGTTTTCCGCTGTTATTAGTGAGGCTTTGCAGATTGTGACTGTTATTTTAGTGGTTTTCGCTGTTATTAGTGCAGATTGCCACAGTTATTTCAGTGGTTTTCGCTGTTATTAGTGAGGCTTTGCAGATTGTGACTGTTATTTTAGTGGTTTTCGCTGTTATTAGTGAGGTTGTGCAGATTGTGACTGTTATTTCAGTGGTTTTCGCTGTTATCAGTGAGGCTTTGCAGATTGTGACTGTTATTTTAGTGGTTTACGCTGTTATTAGTGAGGTTGTGCAGATTGCCACAGTTATTTCAGTGGTTTTCGCTGTTATTAGTGAGGCTTTGCAGATTGTGACTGTTATTTTAGTGGTTTTCGCTGTTATTAGTGAGGTTGTGCAGATTGCCACAGTTATTTCAGTGGTTGTCGCTGTTATTAGTGAGCTTTGCAGATTGTGACTGTTATTTTAGTGGTTTTCGCTGTTATTAGTGAGGTTGTGCAGATTGCCACAGTTATTTCAGTGGTTTTCGCTGTTATTAGTGAGGCTTTGCAGATTGTGACTGTTATTTTAGTGGTTTTCGCTGTTATTAGTGAGGTTGTGCAGATTGCCACAGTTATTTCAGTGGTTTTCGCTGTTATTAGTGAGGCTTTGCAGATTGTGACTGTTATTTTAGTGGTTTTCGCTGTTATTAGTGAGGTTGTGCAGATTGCCACAGTTATTTCAGTGGTTTTCGCTGTTATTAGTAAGGCTTTGCAGATTGTGACTGTTATTTTAGTGGTTTTCGCTGTTATTAGTGAGGTTTGCAGATTGCCACAGTTATTTCAGTGGTTTTCGCTGTTATTAGTGAGGCTTTGCAGATTCTGATTGTTATTTTAGTGGTTTTCGCTGTTATTAGTGAGGTTGTGCAGATTGCCACAGTTATTTCAGTGGTTTTCGCTGTTATTAGTGAGACTTTGCAGATTGTGACTGTTATTTTAGTGGTTTTCGCTGTTATTAGTGAGGTTGTGCACATTGTGACTGTTATTTCAGTGGTTTTCGCTGTTATCAGTGAGGCTTTGCAGATTGTGACTGTTATTTTAGTGGTTTTCGCTGTTATTAGTGAGGTTGTGCAGATTGCCACAGTTATTTCAGTGGTTTTCGCTGTTATTAGTGAGGCTTTGCAGATTGTGACTGTTATTTTAGTGGTTTTCGCTGTTATTAGTGAGGTTGTGCAGATTGCCACAGTTATTTCAGTGGTTTTCGCTGTTATTAGTGAGGCTTTGCAGATTGTGACTGTTATTTTAGTGGTTTTCGCTGTTATTAGTGAGGTTGTGCAGATTGCCACAGTTATTTCAGTGGTTTTCGCTGTTATTAGTGGGCTTTGCAGATTGTGACTGTTATTTTAGTGGTTTTCGCTGTTATTAGTGAGGTTGTGCAGATTGCCACAGTTATTTCAGTGGTTTTCGCTGTTATTAGTGAGGCTTTGCAGATTGTGACTGTTATTTTAGTGGTTTTCGCTGTTATTAGTGAGGTTGTGCAGATTGCCACAGTTATTTCAGTGGTTTTCGCTGTTATTAGTAAGGCTTTGCAGATTGTGACTGTTATTTTAGTGGTTTCGCTGTTATTAGTGAGGTTGTGCAGATTGACACAGTTATTTCAGTGGTTTTCGCTGTTATTAGTGAGGCTTTGCAGATTGTGACTGTTATTTTAGTGGTTTTCGCTGTTATTAGTGAGGTTGTGCAGATTGCCACAGTTATTTCAGTGGTTTTCGCTGTTATTAGTGAGGCTTTGCAGATTGTGACTGTTATTTTAGTGGTTTTAGCTGTTATTAGTGAGGTTGTGCAGATTGCCACAGTAATTTCAGTGGTTTTCGCTGTTATTAGTAAGGCTTCGCAGATTGTGACTGTTATTTTAGTGGTTTTCGCTGTTATTAGTGAGGTTGTGCAGATTTCCACAGTTATTTCAGTGGTTTTCGCTGTTATTAGTGAGGCTTTGCAGATTGTGACTGTTATTTTAGTGGTTTTCGCTGTTATTAGTGAGGTTTTTGCAGATTGACACAGTTATTCAGTTATTTCAGTGGTTTTCGCTGTTATTAGTGAGGCTTTGCAGATTGTGACTGTTATTTTAGTGGTTTTCGCTGTTATTAGTGAGGTTGTGCAGATTGCCACAGTTATTTCAGTGGTTTTCGCTGTTATTAGTGAGGCTTTGAAGAGTGTGACTGTTATTTCAGTGGTTTTCGCTATTATTAGTGAGGTTGTGCAGATTGCCACAGTTATTTCAGTGGTTTTCGCTGTTATTAGTGAGGCTTTGCAGATTGTGACTGTTATTTCAGTGGTTTTCGCTGTTATTAGTGAGGTTGTGCAGATTGCCACAGTTATTTCAGTGGTTTTCGCTGTTATTAGTGAGACTTTGCAGATTGTGACTGTTATTTCAGTGGTTTTCGCTGTTATTAGTGAGGTTGTGCAGATTGCCACAGTTATTTCAGTGGTTTTCGCTGTTATTAGTGAGGCTTTGCAGATTGTGACTGTTATTTTAGTGGTTTTCGCTGTTATTAGTGAGGTTGTGCAGATTGCCACAGTTATTTCAGTGGTTTTCGCTGTTATTAGTGAGGCTTTGCAGATTGTGACTGTTATTTCAGTGGTTTTCGCTGTTATTAGTGAGGTTGTGCAGATTGCTACAGTTATTTCAGTGGTTTTCGCTGTTATTAGTGAGGCTTTGCAGATTGTGACTGTTATTTCAGTGGTTTTCGCTGTTATTAGTGAGGTTGTGCAGATTGCCACAGTTATTTCAGTGGTTTTCGCTGTTATTAGTGAGGCTTTGCAGATTGTGACAGTTATTTTAGTGGTTTTCGCTGTTATTAGTGATGTTGTGCAGATTGCCACAGTTATTTCAGTGGTTTTCGCTGTTATTAGTGAGGCTTTGCAGATTGTGACTGTTATTTTAGTGGTTTTCGCTGTTGTTAGTGAGGTTGTGCAGATTGCCACAGTTATTTCAGTGGTTTTCGCTGTTATTAGTGAGGCTTTGCAGATTGTGACTGTTATTTCAGTGGTTTTCGCTGTTATTAGTGAGGTTGTGCAGATTGCCACAGTTATTTCAGTGGTTTTCGCTTTTATTAGTGAGGCTTTGCAGATTGTGACTGTTATTTTAATGGTTTTCGCTGTTATTAGTGAGGTTGTGCAGATTGCCACAGTTATTTCAGTGGTTTTCGCTGTTATTAGTGAGGCTTTGCAGATTGTGACTGTTATTTTAGTGGTTTTCGCTGTTATTAGTGAGGTTGTGCAGATTGCCACAGTTATTTCAGTGGTTTCTGCTGTTATTAGTGAGGCTTTGCAGATTGTGACTGTTATTTCAGTGGTTTTCGCTGTTATTAGTGAGGTTGTGCAGATTGCCACAGTTATTTCAGTGGTTTTCGCTGTTATTAGTGAGGCTTTGCAGATTGTGACTGTTGTTTCAGTGGTTTTCGCTGTTATTAGTGAGGTTGTGCAGATTGCCACAGTTATTTCAGTGGTTTTCGCTGTTATTAGTGAGACTTTGCAGATTGTGACTGTTATTTCAGTAGTTTTCGCTGTTATTAGTGAGGTTGTGCAGATTGCCACAGTTATTTCAGTGGTTTTCGCTGTTATTAGTGAGGCTTTGCAGATTGTGACTGTTATTTTAGTGGTTTTCGGTGTTATTGGTGAGGTTGTGCAGATCGCCACAGTTATTTCAGTGGTTTTCGCTGTTATTAGTGAGGCTTTGCAGATTGTGACTGTTATTTCAGTGGTTTTCGCTGTTATTAGTGAGGTTGTGCAGATTGCCACAGTTATTTCAGTGGTTTTCGCTGTTATTAGTGAGGCTTTGCAGATTGTGACTGTTATTTTAGTGGTTTTCGCTGTTATTAGTGAGGTTGTGCAGATTGCCACAGTTATTTCAGTGGTTTTCGCTGTTATTAGTGAGGCTTTGCAGATTGTGACTGTTATTTCAGTGGTTTTCGCTGTTATTAGTGAGGTTGTGCAGATTGCCACAGTTATTTCAGTGGTTTTCGCTGTTATTAGTGAGGCTTTGCAGATTGTGACTGTTATTTTAGTGGTTTTCGCTGTTATTAGTGAGGTTGTGCAGATTGCCACAGTTATTTCAGTGGTTTTCGCTGTTATTAGTGAGGCTTTGCAGATTGTGACTGTTATTTCAGTGGTTTTCGCTGTTATTAGTGAGGTTGTGCAGATTGCCACAGTTATTTCAGTGGTTTTCGCTGTTATTAGTGAGGCTTTGCAGATTGTGACTGTTATTTCAGTGGTTTTCGCTGTTATTAGTGAGGTTGTGCAGATTGCTACAGTTATATCAGTGGTTTTCGCTGTTATTAGTGAGGCTTTGCAGATTGTGACTGTTATTTCAGTGGTTTTCGCTGTTATTAGTGAGGTTGTGCAGATTGCCACAGTTATTTCAGTGGTTTTCGCTGTTATTAGTGAGGCTTTGCAGATTGTGACTGTTATTTTAGTGGTTTTCGCTGTTATTTGTGAGGTTGTGCAGATTGCCACAGTTATTTCAGTGGTTTTCGCTGTTATTAGTGAGGCTTTGCAGATTGTGACTGTTATTTTAGTGGTTTTCGCTGTTATTAGTGAAGTTGTGCAGATTGCCACAGTTATTTCAGTGGTTTTCGCTGTTATTTGTGAGGCTTTGCAGATTGTGACTGTTATTTCAGTGGTTTTCGCTGTTATTAGTGAGGTTGTGCAGATTGCCACAGTTATTTCAGTGGTTTTCGCTGTTATTAGTAAGGCTTTGCAGATTGTGACTGTTATTTCAGTGGTTTTCGCTGTTATTAGTGAGGTTGTGCAGATTGCCACAGTTATTTCAGTGGTTTGCGCTGTTATTAGTGAGGCTTTGCAGATTGTGACTGTTATTTTAGTGGTTTTCGCTGTTATTAGTGAGGTTGTGCAGATTGCCACAGTTATTTCAGTGGTTTTCGCTGTTATTAGTGAGGCTTTGCAGATTGTGACTGTTATTTTAGTGGTTTTCGCTGTTATTAGTGAGGCTTTACAGATTGTGACTGTTATTTTAGTGGTTTTCGCTGTTATTAGTGAGGTTGTGCAGATTGCCACAGTTATTTCAGTGGTTTTCGCTGTTATTAGTGAGGCTTTGCAGATTGTGACTGTTATTTTAGTGGTTTTCGCTGTTAT
>CAXASF010000045.1:0-83036 GCA_963971475.1 Chrysops caecutiens | reverse complement strand
TTGTGACTGTTATTTCAGTGGTTTTCGCTGTTATTAGTGAGGTTGTGCAGATTGCCACAGTTATTTCACTGGTTTTCGCTGTTATTAGTGAGGCTTTGCAGATTGTGACTGTTATTTCAGTGGTTTTCGCTGTTATTAGTGAGGTTGTGCAGATTGCCACAGTTATTTCACTGGTTTTCGCTGTTATTAGTGAGGCTTTGCAGATTGTGACTGTTATTTCAGTGGTTTTCGCTGTTATTAGTGAGGTTGTGCAGATTGCCACAGTTATTTCACTGGTTTTCGCTGTTATTAGTGAGGCTTTGCAGATTGTGACTGTTATTTCAGTGGTTTTCGCTGTTATTAGTGAGGTTGTGCAGATTGCCACAGTTATTTCACTGGTTTTCGCTGTTATTAGTGAGGCTTTGCAGATTGTGACTGTTATTTCAGTGGTTTTCGCTGTTATTAGTGAGGTTGTGCAGATTGCCACAGTTATTTCACTGGTTTTCGCTGTTATTAGTGAGGCTTTGCAGATTGTGACTGTTATTTCAGTGGTTTTCGCTGTTATTAGTGAGGTTGTGCAGATTGCCACAGTTATTTCACTGGTTTTCGCTGTTATTAGTGAGGCTTTGCAGATTGTGACTGTTATTTCAGTGGTTTTCGCTGTTATTAGTGAGGTTGTGCAGATTGCCACAGTTATTTCACTGGTTTTCGCTGTTATTAGTGAGGCTTTGCAGATTGTGACTGTTATTTCAGTGGTTTTCGCTGTTATTAGTGAGGTTGTGCAGATTGCCACAGTTATTTCACTGGTTTCGCTGTTATTAGTGAGGCTTTGCAGATTGTGACTGTTATTTCAGTGGTTTTCGCTGTTATTAGTGAGGTTGTGCAGATTGCCACAGTTATTTCACTGGTTTTCGCTGTTATTAGTGAGGCTTTGCAGATTGTGACTGTTATTTCAGTGGTTTTCGCTGTTATTAGTGAGGTTGTGCAGATTGCCACAGTTATTTCACTGGTTTTTCGCTGTTATTAGTGAGGCTTTGCAGATTGTGACTGTTATTTCAGTGGTTTTCGCTGTTATTAGTGAGGTTGTGCAGATTGCCACAGTTATTTCACTGGTTTTCGCTGTTATTAGTGAGGCTTTGCAGATTGTGACTGTTATTTCAGTGGTTTTCGCTGTTATTAGTGAGGTTGTGCAGATTGCCACAGTTATTTCACTGGTTTTCGCTGTTATTAGTGAGGCTTTGCAGATTGTGACTGTTATTTCAGTGGTTTTCGCTGTTATTAGTGAGGTTGTGCAGATTGCCACAGTTATTTCACTGGTTTTCGCTGTTATTAGTGAGGTTGTGCAGATTGCCACAGTTATTTCACTGGTTTTCGCTGTTATTAGTGAGGCTTTGCAGATTGTGACTGTTATTTCAGTGGTTTTCGCTTAGTGGTGACTTTATTCAGTGGTTTCGCTGTTATTAGTGAGGTTGTGCAGATTGCCACAGTTATTTCACTGGTTTTCGCTGTTATTAGTGAGGCTTTGCAGATTGTGACTGTTATTTCAGTGGTTTTCGCTGTTATTAGTGAGGTTGTGCAGATTGCCACAGTTATTTCACTGGTTTTCGCTGTTATTAGTGAGGCTTTGCAGATTGTGACTGTTATTTCAGTGGTTTTCGCTGTTATTAGTGAGGTTGTGCAGATTGCCACAGTTATTTCACTGGTTTTCGCTGTTATTAGTGAGGCTTTGCAGATTGTGACTGTTATTTCAGTGGTTTTCGCTGTTATTAGTGAGGTTGTGCAGATTGCCACAGTTATTTCACTGGTTTTCGCTGTTATTAGTGAGGCTTTGCAGATTGTGACTGTTATTTCAGTGGTTTTCGCTGTTATTAGTGAGGTTGTGCAGATTGCCACAGTTATTTCACTGGTTTTCGCTGTTATAAGTGAGGCTTTGCAGATTGTGACTGTTATTTCAGTGGTTTTCGCTGTTATTAGTGAGGTTGTGCAGATTGCCACAGTTATTTCACTGGTTTTCGCTGTTATAAGTGAGGCTTTGCAGATTGTGACTGTTATTTCAGTGGTTTTCGCTGTTATTAGTGAGGTTGTGCAGATTGCCACAGTTATTTCACTGGTTTTCGCTGTTATTAGTGAGGCTTTGCAGATTGTGACTGTTATTTCAGTGGTTTTCGCTGTTATTAGTGAGGTTGTGCAGATTGCCACAGTTATTTCACTGGTTTTCGCTGTTATTAGTGAGGCTTTGCAGATTGTGACTGTTATTTCAGTGGTTTTCGCTGTTATTAGTGAGGTTGTGCAGATTGCCACAGTTATTTCACTGGTTTTCGCTGTTATTAGTGAGGCTTTGCAGATTGTGACTGTTATTTCAGTGGTTTTCGCTGTTATTAGTGAGGTTGTGCAGATTGCCACAGTTATTTCACTGGTTTTCGCTGTTATTAGTGAGGCTTTGCAGATTGTGACTGTTATTTCAGTGGTTTTCGCTGTTATTAGTGAGGTTGTGCAGATTGCCACAGTTATTTCACTGGTTTTCGCTGTTATAAGTGAGGCTTTGCAGATTGTGACTGTTATTTCAGTGGTTTTCGCTGTTATTAGTGAGATTGTGCAGATTGCCACAGTTATTTCACTGGTTTTCGCTGTTATTAGTGAGGCTTTGCAGATTGTGACTGTTATTTCAGTGGTTTTCGCTGTTATTAGTGAGGTTGTGCAGATTGCCACAGTTATTTCACTGGTTTTCGCTGTTATTAGTGAGGCTTTGCAGATTGTGACTGTTATTTCAGTGGTTTTCGCTGTTATTAGTGAGGTTGTGCAGATTGCCACAGTTATTTCACTGGTTTTCGCTGTTATTAGTGAGGCTTTGCAGATTGTGACTGTTATTTCAGTGGTTTTCGCTGTTATTAGTGAGGTTGTGCAGATTGCCACAGTTATTTCACTGGTTTTCGCTGTTATAAGTGAGGCTTTGCAGATTGTGACTGTTATTTCAGTGGTTTTCGCTGTTATTAGTGAGATTGTGCAGATTGCCACAGTTATTTCACTGGTTTTCGCTGTTATTAGTGAGGCTTTGCAGATTGTGACTGTTATTTCAGTGGTTTTCGCTGTTATTAGTGAGGTTGTGCAGATTGCCACAGTTATTTCACTGGTTTTCGCTGTTATAAGTGAGGCTTTGCAGATTGTGACTGTTATTTCAGTGGTTTTCGCTGTTATTAGTGAGGTTGTGCAGATTGCCACAGTTATTTCACTGGTTTTCGCTGTTATTAGTGAGGCTTTGCAGATTGTGACTGTTATTTCAGTGGTTTTCGCTGTTATTAGTGAGGTTGTGCAGATTGCCACAGTTATTTCACTGGTTTTCGCTGTTATTAGTGAGGCTTTGCAGATTGTGACTGTTATTTCAGTGGTTTTCGCTGTTATTAGTGAGGTTGTGCAGATTGCCACAGTTATTTCACTGGTTTTCGCTGTTATTAGTGAGGCTTTGCAGATTGTGACTGTTATTTCAGTGGTTTTCGCTGTTATTAGTGAGGTTGTGCAGATTGCCACAGTTATTTCACTGGTTTTCGCTGTTATTAGTGAGGCTTTGCAGATTGTGACTGTTATTTCAGTGGTTTTCGCTGTTATTAGTGAGGTTGTGCAGATTGCCACAGTTATTTCACTGGTTTTCGCTGTTATTAGTGAGGCTTTGCAGATTGTGACTGTTATTTCAGTGGTTTTCGCTGTTATTAGTGAGGTTGTGCAGATTGCCACAGTTATTTCACTGGTTTTCGCTGTTATTAGTGAGGCTTTGCAGATTGTGACTGTTATTTCAGTGGTTTTCGCTGTTATTAGTGAGGTTGTGCAGATTGCCACAGTTATTTCACTGGTTTTCGCTGTTATTAGTGAGGCTTTGCAGATTGTGACTGTTATTTCAGTGGTTTTCGCTGTTATTAGTGAGGTTGTGCAGATTGCCACAGTTATTTCACTGGTTTTCGCTGTTATTAGTGAGGCTTTGCAGATTGTGACTGTTATTTCAGTGGTTTTCGCTGTTATTAGTGAGGTTGTGCAGATTGCCACAGTTATTTCACTGGTTTTCGCTGTTATTAGTGAGGCTTTGCAGATTGTGACTGTTATTTCAGTGGTTTTCGCTGTTATTAGTGAGGTTGTGCAGATTGCCACAGTTATTTCACTGGTTTTCGCTGTTATTAGTGAGGCTTTGCAGATTGTGACTGTTATTTCAGTGGTTTTCGCTGTTATTAGTGAGGTTGTGCAGATTGCCACAGTTATTTCACTGGTTTTCGCTGTTATTAGTGAGGCTTTGCAGATTGTGACTGTTATTTCAGTGGTTTTCGCTGTTATTAGTGAGGTTGTGCAGATTGCCACAGTTATTTCACTGGTTTTCGCTGTTATTAGTGAGGCTTTGCAGATTGTGACTGTTATTTCAGTGGTTTTCGCTGTTATTAGTGAGGTTGTGCAGATTGCCACAGTTATTTCACTGGTTTTCGCTGTTATTAGTGAGGCTTTGCAGATTGTGACTGTTATTTCAGTGGTTTTCGCTGTTATTAGTGAGGTTGTGCAGATTGCCACAGTTATTTCACTGGTTTTCGCTGTTATTAGTGAGGCTTTGCAGATTGTGACTGTTATTTCAGTGGTTTTCGCTGTTATTAGTGAGGTTGTGCAGATTGCCACAGTTATTTCACTGGTTTTCGCTGTTATTAGTGAGGCTTTGCAGATTGTGACTGTTATTTCAGTGGTTTTCGCTGTTATTAGTGAGATTGTGCAGATTGCCACAGTTATTTCACTGGTTTTCGCTGTTATTAGTGAGGCTTTGCAGATTGTGACTGTTATTTCAGTGGTTTTCGCTGTTATTAGTGAGGTTGTGCAGATTGCCACAGTTATTTCACTGGTTTTCGCTGTTATTAGTGAGGCTTTGCAGATTGTGACTGTTATTTCAGTGGTTTTCGCTGTTATTAGTGAGGTTGTGCAGATTGCCACAGTTATTTCACTGGTTTTCGCTGTTATTAGTGAGGCTTTGCAGATTGTGACTGTTATTTCAGTGGTTTTCGCTGTTATTAGTGAGGTTGTGCAGATTGCCACAGTTATTTCACTGGTTTTCGCTGTTATTAGTGAGGCTTTGCAGATTGTGACTGTTATTTCAGTGGTTTTCGCTGTTATTAGTGAGGTTGTGCAGATTGCCACAGTTATTTCACTGGTTTTCGCTGTTATTAGTGAGGCTTTGCAGATTGTGACTGTTATTTCAGTGGTTTTCGCTGTTATTAGTGAGATTGTGCAGATTGCCACAGTTATTTCACTGGTTTTCGCTGTTATTAGTGAGGCTTTGCAGATTGTGACTGTTATTTCAGTGGTTTTCGCTGTTATAAGTGAGGCTTTGCAGATTGTGACTGTTATTTCTGTGGTTTTCGCTGTTATTAGTGAGGTTGTGCAGATTGCCACAGTTATTTCACTGGTTTTCGCTGTTATAAGTGAGGCTTTGCAGATTGTGACTGTTATTTCAGTGGTTTTCGCTGTTATTAGTGAGATTGTGCAGATTGCCACAGTTATTTCACTGGTTTGCGCTGTTATTAGTGAGGCTTTGCAGATTGTGACTGTTACTTCAGTGGTTTTCGCTGTTATTAGTGAGGTTGTGCAGATTGCCACAGTTATTTCACTGGTTTTCGCTGTTATTAGTGAGGCTTTGCAGATTGTGACTGTTATTTCAGTGGTTTTCGCTGTTATTAGTGAGGTTGTGCAGATTGCCACAGTTATTTCACTGGTTTTCGCTGTTATAAGTGAGGCTTTGCAGATTGTGACTGTTATTTCAGTGGTTTTCGCTGTTATTAGTGAGGTTGTGCAGATTGCCACAGTTATTTCACTGGTTTTCGCTGTTATTAGTGAGGCTTTGCAGATTGTGACTGTTATTTCAGTGGTTTTCGCTGTTATTAGTGAGGTTGTGCAGATTGCCACAGTTATTTCACTGGTTTTCGCTGTTATTAGTGAGGGTTTGCAGATTGTGACTGTTATTTCAGTGGTTTTCGCTGTTATTAGTGAGGTTGTGCAGATTGCCACAGTTATTTCACTGGTTTTCGCTGTTATTAGTGAGGCTTTGCAGATTGTGACTGTTATTTCAGTGGTTTTCGCTGTTATTAGTGAGATTGTGCAGATTGCCACAGTTATTTCACTGGTTTTCGCTGTTATTAGTGAGGCTTTGCAGATTGTGACTGTTATTTCAGTGGTTTTCGCTGTTATTAGTGAGGTTGTGCAGATTGCCACAGTTATTTCACTGGTTTTCGCTGTTATTAGTGAGGCTTTGCAGATTGTGACTGTTATTTCAGTGGTTTTCGCTGTTATTAGTGAGGTTGTGCAGATTGCCACAGTTATTTCACTGGTTTTCGCTGTTATTAGTGAGGCTTTGCAGATTGTGACTGTTATTTCAGTGGTTTTCGCTGTTATTAGTGAGATTGTGCAGATTGCCACAGTTACTTCACTGGTTTTCGCTGTTATTAGTGAGGCTTTGCAGATTGTGACTGTTATTTCAGTGGTTTTCGCTGTTATTAGTGAGGTTGTGCAGATTGCCACAGTTATTTCACTGGTTTTCGCTGTTATTAGTGAGGCTTTGCAGATTGTGACTGTTATTTCAGTGGTTTTCGCTGTTATTAGTGAGGTTGTGCAGATTGCCACAGTTATTTCACTGGTTTTCGCTGTTATTAGTGAGGCTTTGCAGATTGTGACTGTTATTTCAGTGGTTTTCGCTGTTATTAGTGAGGTTGTGCAGATTGCCACAGTTATTTCACTGGTTTTCGCTGTTATTAGTGAGGCTTTGCAGATTGTGACTGTTATTTCAGTGGTTTTCGCTGTTATTAGTGAGGTTGTGCAGATTGCCACAGTTATTTCACTGGTTTTCGCTGTTATTAGTGAGGCTTTGCAGATTGTGACTGTTATTTCAGTGGTTTTCGCTGTTATTAGTGAGATTGTGCAGATTGCCACAGTTATTTCACTGGTTTTCGCTGTTATTAGTGAGGCTTTGCAGATTGTGACTGTTATTTCAGTGGTTTTCGCTGTTATAAGTGAGGCTTTGCAGATTGTGACTGTTATTTCTGTGGTTTTCGCTGTTATTAGTGAGGTTGTGCAGATTGCCACAGTTATTTCACTGGTTTTCGCTGTTATAAGTGAGGCTTTGCAGATTGTGACTGTTATTTCAGTGGTTTTCGCTGTTATTAGTGAGATTGTGCAGATTGCCACAGTTATTTCACTGGTTTGCGCTGTTATTAGTGAGGCTTTGCAGATTGTGACTGTTACTTCAGTGGTTTTCGCTGTTATTAGTGAGGTTGTGCAGATTGCCACAGTTATTTCACTGGTTTTCGCTGTTATTAGTGAGGCTTTGCAGATTGTGACTGTTATTTCAGTGGTTTTCGCTGTTATTAGTGAGGTTGTGCAGATTGCCACAGTTATTTCACTGGTTTTCGCTGTTATAAGTGAGGCTTTGCAGATTGTGACTGTTATTTCAGTGGTTTTCGCTGTTATTAGTGAGATTGTGCAGATTGCCACAGTTATTTCACTGGTTTTCGCTGTTATTAGTGAGGCTTTGCAGATTGTGACTGTTATTTCAGTGGTTTTCGCTGTTATAAGTGAGGCTTTGCAGATTGTGACTGTTATTTCAGTGGTTTTCGCTGTTATTAGTGAGGTTGTGCAGATTGCCACAGTTATTTCACTGGTTTTCGCTGTTATTAGTGAGGCTTTGCAGATTGTGACTGTTATTTCAGTGGTTTTCGCTGTTATTAGTGAGGTTGTGCAGATTGCCACAGTTATTTCACTGGTTTTCGCTGTTATTAGTGAGGCTTTGCAGATTGTGACTGTTATTTCAGTGGTTTTCGCTGTTATTAGTGAGGTTGTGCAGATTGCCACAGTTATTTCACTGGTTTTCGCTGTTATTAGTGAGGCTTTGCAGATTGTGACTGTTATTTCAGTGGTTTTCGCTGTTATTAGTGAGGTTGTGCAGATTGCCACAGTTATTTCACTGGTTTTCGCTGTTATTAGTGAGGCTTTGCAGATTGTGACTGTTATTTCAGTGGTTTTCGCTGTTATTAGTGAGGTTGTGCAGATTGCCACAGTTATTTCACTGGTTTTCGCTGTTATAAGTGAGGCTTTGCAGATTGTGACTGTTATTTCAGTGGTTTTCGCTGTTATTAGTGAGGTTGTGCAGATTGCCACAGTTATTTCACTGGTTTTCGCTGTTATTAGTGAGGCTTTGCAGATTGTGACTGTTATTTCAGTGGTTTTCGCTGTTATTAGTGAGGTTGTGCAGATTGCCACAGTTATTTCACTGGTTTTCGCTGTTATTAGTGAGGCTTTGCAGATTGTGACTGTTATTTCAGTGGTTTTCGCTGTTATTAGTGAGGTTGTGCAGATTGCCACAGTTATTTCACTGGTTTTCGCTGTTATTAGTGAGGCTTTGCAGATTGTGACTGTTATTTCAGTGGTTTTCGCTGTTATTAGTGAGGTTGTGCAGATTGCCACAGTTATTTCACTGGTTTTCGCTGTTATTAGTGAGGCTTTGCAGATTGTGACTGTTATTTCAGTGGTTTTCGCTGTTATTAGTGAGGTTGTGCAGATTGCCACAGTTATTTCACTGGTTTTCGCTGTTATAAGTGAGGCTTTGCAGATTGTGACTGTTATTTCAGTGGTTTTCGCTGTTATTAGTGAGGTTGTGCAGATTGCCACAGTTATTTCACTGGTTTTCGCTGTTATTAGTGAGGCTTTGCAGATTGTGACTGTTATTTCAGTGGTTTTCGCTGTTATTAGTGAGGTTGTGCAGATTGCCACAGTTATTTCACTGGTTTTCGCTGTTATAAGTGAGGCTTTGCAGATTGTGACTGTTATTTCAGTGGTTTTCGCTGTTATTAGTGAGGTTGTGCAGATTGCCACAGTTATTTCAGTTGTTTTCGCTGTTATTAGTGAGGCTTTGCAGATTGTGACTGTTATTTCAGTGGTTTTCGCTGTTATTAGTGAGGTTGTGCAGATTGCCACAGTTATTTCACTGGTTTTCGCTGTTATAAGTGAGGCTTTGCAGATTGTGACTGTTATTTCAGTGGTTTTCGCTGTTATTAGTGAGATTGTGCAGATTGCCACAGTTATTTCACTGGTTTTCGCTGTTATTAGTGAGGCTTTGCAAATTGTGACTGTTATTTCAGTGGTTTTCGCTGTTATTAGTGAGGCTTTGCAGATTGTGACTGTTATTTCAGTGGTTTTCGCTGTTATTAGTGAGGTTGTGCAGATTGCCACAGTTATTTCACTGGTTTTCGCTGTTATTAGTGAGGCTTTGCAGATTGTGACTGTTATTTCAGTGGTTTTCGCTGTTATTAGTGAGGTTGTGCAGATTGCCACAGTTATTTCACTGGTTTTCGCTGTTATTAGTGAGGCTTTGCAGATTGTGACTGTTATTTCAGTGGTTTTCGCTGTTATTAGTGAGGTTGTGCAGATTGCCACAGTTATTTCACTGGTTTTCGCTGTTATTAGTGAGGCTTTGCAGATTGTGACTGTTATTTCAGTGGTTTTCGCTGTTATTAGTGAGGTTGTGCAGATTGCCACAGTTATTTCACTGGTTTTCGCTGTTATTAGTGAGGCTTTGCAGATTGTGACTGTTATTTCAGTGGTTTTCGCTGTTATTAGTGAGGTTGTGCAGATTGCCACAGTTATTTCACTGGTTTTCGCTGTTATTAGTGAGGCTTTGCAGATTGTGACTGTTATTTCAGTGGTTTTCGCTGTTATTAGTGAGGTTGTGCAGATTGCCACAGTTATTTCACTGGTTTTCGCTGTTATTAGTGAGGCTTTGCAGATTGTGACTGTTATTTCAGTGGTTTTCGCTGTTATTAGTGAGGTTGTGCAGATTGCCACAGTTATTTCACTGGTTTTCGCTGTTATTAGTGAGGCTTTGCAGATTGTGACTGTTATTTCAGTGGTTTTCGCTGTTATTAGTGAGGTTGTGCAGATTGCCACAGTTATTTCACTGGTTTTCGCTGTTATTAGTGAGGCTTTGCAGATTGTGACTGTTATTTCAGTGGTTTTCGCTGTTATTAGTGAGGTTGTGCAGATTGCCACAGTTATTTCACTGGTTTTCGCTGTTATTAGTGAGGCTTTGCAGATTGTGACTGTTATTTCAGTGGTTTTCGCTGTTATTAGTGAGGTTGTGCAGATTGCCACAGTTATTTCACTGGTTTTCGCTGTTATTAGTGAGGCTTTGCAGATTGTGACTGTTATTTCAGTGGTTTTCGCTGTTATTAGTGAGGTTGTGCAGATTGCCACAGTTATTTCACTGGTTTTCGCTGTTATTAGTGAGGCTTTGCAGATTGTGACTGTTATTTCAGTGGTTTTCGCTGTTATTAGTGAGGTTGTGCAGATTGCCACAGTTATTTCACTGGTTTTCGCTGTTATTAGTGAGGCTTTGCAGATTGTGACTGTTATTTCAGTGGTTTTCGCTGTTATTAGTGAGGTTGTGCAGATTGCCACAGTTATTTCACTGGTTTTCGCTGTTATAAGTGAGGCTTTGCAGATTGTGACTGTTATTTAGTGGTTTTCGCTGTTATTAGTGAGGTTGTGCAGATTGCCACAGTTATTTCAGTGGTTTTCGCTGTTATTAGTGAGGCTTTGCAGATTGTGACTGTTATTTCAGTGGTTTTCGCTGTTATTAGTGAGGTTGTGCAGATTGCCACAGTTATTTCAGTGGTTTTCGCTGTTATTAGTGAGGCTTTGCAGATTGTGACTGTTATTTCAGTGGTTTTCGCTGTTATTAGTGAGGTTGTGCAGATTGCCACACTTATTTCAGTGGTTTTCGCTGTTATTAGGGAGGCTTTGCAGATTGTGACTGTTATTTCAGTGGTTTTCGCTGTTATTAGTGAGGTTGTGCAGATTGCCACAGTTATTTCAGTGGTTTTCGCTGTTATTAGTGAAGCTTTGCAGATTGTGACTGTTATTTTAGTGGTTTTCGCTGTTATTAGTGAGGTTGTGCAGAATTCCACAGTTATTTCAGTGGTTTTCGCTGTTATTAGTGAGGCTTTGCAGATTGTGACTGTTATTTTAGTGGTTTTTCGCTGTTATTAGTGAGGTTGTGCAGATTGCCACAGTTATTTCAGTGGTTTTCGCTGTTATTAGTGAGGCTTTGCAGATTGTGACTGTTATTTCAGTGGTTTTCGCTGTTATTAGTGAGGTTGTGCAGATTGCCACAGTTATTTCAGTGGTTTTCGCTGTTATTAGTGAGGCTTTGCAGATTGTGACTGTTATTTTAGTGGTTTTCGCTGTTATTAGTGAGGTTGTGCAGATTGCCACAGTTATTTCAGTGGTTTTCGCTGTTATTAGTGAGGCTTTGCAGATTGTGACTGTTATTTCAGTGGTTTTCGCTGTTATTAGTGAGGTTGTGCAGATTGCCACAGTTATTTCAGTGGTTTTCGCTGTTATTAGTGAGGCTTTGCAGATTGTGACTGTTATTTCAGTGGTTTTCGCTGTTATTAGTGAGGTTGTGCAGATTGCCACAGTTATTTCACTGGTTTTCGCTGTTATATGTGAGGCTTTGCAGATTGTGACTGTTATTTGAGTGGTTTTCGCTGTTATTAGTGAGGTTGTGCAGATTGCCACAGTTATTTAAGTGGTTTTCGCTGTTATTAGTGAGGCTTTGCAGATTGTGACTGTTATTTCAGTGGTTTTCGCTGTTATTAGTGAGGCTTTGCAGATTGTGACTGTTATTTCAGTGGTTTTCGCTGTTATTAGTGAGGCTTTGCAGATTGTGACTGTTATTTCAGTGGTTTTCGCTGTTATTAGTGAGGTTGTGCAGATTGCCACAGTTATTTCAGTGGTTTTCGCTGTTATTAGTGAGGCTTTGCAGATTGTGACTGTTATTTCAGTGGTTTTCGCTGTTATTAGTGAGGTTGTGCAGATTGCCACAGTTATTTCAGTGGTTTTCGCTGTTATAAGTGAGGCTTTGCAGATTGTGACTGTTATTTTAGTGGTTTTCGCTGTTATTAGTGAGGTTGTGCAGATTGCCACAGTTATTTCAGTGGTTTTCGCTGTTATTAGTGAGGCTTTGCAGATTGTGACTGTTATTTTAGTGGTTTTCGCTGTTATTAGTGAGGTTGTGCAGATTGCCACAGTTATTTCAGTGGTTTTCGCTGTTACTAGTGAGGCTTTGCAGATTGTGACTGTTATTTCAGTGGTTTTCGCTGTTTTTAGTGAGGTTGTGCAGATTGCCACAGTTATTTCAGTGGTTTTCGCTGTTATTAGTGAGGCTTTGCAGATTGTGACTGTTATTTCAGTGGTTTTCGCTGTTATTAGTGAGGTTGTGCAGATTGCCACAGTTATTTCAGTGGTTTTCGCTGTTATTAGTGAGGCTTTGCAGATTGTGACTGTTATTTCAGTGGTTTTCGCTGTTATTAGTGAGGTTGTGCAGATTGCCACAGTTATTTCACTGGTTTTCGCTGTTATAAGTGAGGCTTTGCAGATTGTGACTGTTATTTCAGTGGTTTTCGCTGTTATTAGTGAGGTTGTGCAGATTGCCACAGTTATTTCAGTGGTTTTCGCTGTTATTAGTGAGGCTTTGCAGATTGTGACTGTTATTTGAGTGGTTTTCGCTGTTATTAGTGAGGCTTTGCAGATTGTGACTGTTATTTCAGTGGTTTTCGCTGTTATTAGTGAGGCTTTGCAGATTGTGACTGTTATTTCAGTGGTTTTCGCTGTTATTAGTGAGGTTGTGCAGATTGCCACAGTTATTTCAGAGGTTTTCGCTGTTATTAGTGAGGCTTTGCAGATTGTGACTTTTATTTCAGTGGTTTTCGCTGTTATTAGTGAGGTTGTGCAGATTGCCACAGTTATTTCAGTGGTTTTCGCTGTTATTAGTGAGGCTTTGCAGATTGTGACTGTTATTTTAGTGGTTTTCGCTGTTATTAGTGAGGTTGTGCAGATTGCCACAGTTATTTCAGTGGTTTTCGCTGTTATTAGTGAGGCTTTGCAGATTGTGACTGTTATTTCAGTGGTTTTGGCTGTTATTAGTGAGGTTGTGCAGATTGCCACAGTTATTTCAGTGGTTTTCGCTGTTATTAGTGAGGCTTTGCAGATTGTGACTGTTATTTTAGTGGTTTTCGCTGTTATTAGTGAGGTTGTGCAGATTGCCACAGTTATTTCAGTGGTTTTCGCTGTTATTAGTGAGGCTTTGCAGATTGTGTTTGTTATTTCAGTGGTTTTCGCTGTTATTAGTGAGGTTGTGCAGATTGCCACAGTTATTTCAGTGGTTTTGCTGTTATTAGTGAGGCTTTGCAGATTGTGACTGTTATTTCAGTGGTTTCCGCTGTTATTAGTGAGGTTGTGCAGATTGCCACAGTTATTTCACTGGTTTTCGCTGTTATAAGTGAGGCTTTGCAGATTGTGACTGTTATTTCAGTGGTTTTCGCTGTTATTAGTGAGGTTGTGCAGATTGCCTCAGTTATTTCAGTGGTTTTCGCTGTTATTAGTGAGGCTTTGTAGATTGTGACTGTTATTTCAGTGGTTTTCGCTGTTATTAGTGAGGTTGTGCAGATTGCCACAGTTATTTCAGTGGTTTTCGCTGTTATTAGTGAGGCTTTGCAGATTGTGACTGTTATTTTAGTGGTTTTCGCTGTTATTAGTGAGGTTGTGCAGATTGCCACAGTTATTTCAGTGGTTTTCGCTGTTATTAGTGAGGCTTTGCAGATTGTGACTGTTATTTCAGTGGTTTTCGCTGTTATTAGTGAGGTTGTGCAGATTGCCACAGTTATTTCACTGGTTTTCGCTGTTATAAGTGAGGCTTTGCAGATTGTGACTGTTATTTTAGTGGTTTTCGCTGTTATTAGTGAGGTTGTGCAGATTGCCACAGTTATTTCAGTGGTTTTCGCTGTTATTAGTGAGGCTTTGCAGATTGTGACTGTTATTTTAGTGGTTTTCGCTGTTATTAGTGTGGTTGTGCAGATTGCCACAGTTGTTTCACTGGTTTTCGCTGTTATTAGTGAGGCTTTGCAGATTGTGACTGTTATTTTAGTGGTTTTCGCTGTTATTAGTGAGGTTGTGCAGATTGCCACAGTTATTTCAGTGGTTTTCGCTGTTATAAGTCAGGCTTTGCAGATTGTGACTGTTATTTCAGTGGTTTTCGCTGTTATTAGTGAGGTTGTGCAGATTGCCACAGTTATTTCACTGGTTTTCGCTGTTATTAGTGAGGCTTTGCAGATTGTGACTGTTATTTCAGTGGTTTTCGCTGTTATTAGTGAGGTTGTGCAGATTGCCACAGTTATTTCACTGGTTTTCGCTGTTATAAGTGAGGCTTTGCAGATTGTGACTGTTATTTCAGTGGTTTTCGCTGTTATTAGTGAGGTTGTGCAGATTGCCACAGTTATTTCAGTGGTTTTCGCTGTTATAAGTGAGGCTCTGCAGATTGTGACTGTTATTTCAGTGGTTTACGCTGTTATTAGTGAGGTTGTGCAGATTGCCACAGTTATTTCAGTGGTTTTCGCTGTTATTAGTGAGGCTTTGCAGATTGTGACTGTTATTTCAGTGGTTTTCGCTGTTATTAGTGAGGTTGTGCAGATTGCCACAATTATTTCACTGGTTTTCGCTGTTATAAGTGAGGCTTTGCAGATTGTGACTGTTATTTCAGTGGTTTTCGCTGTTATTAGTGAGGTTGTGCAGATTGCCACAGTTATTTCAGTGGTTTTCGCTGTTATTAGTGAGGCTTTGCAGATTGTGACTGTTATTTCAGTGGTTTTCGCTGTTATTAGTGAGGTTGTGCAGATTGCAACAGTTATTTCAGTGGTTTTCGCTGTTATTAGTGAGGCTTTGCAGATTGTGACTGTTATTTCAGTGGTTTTCGCTGTTATTAGTGAGGTTGTGCAGATTGCCACAGTTATTTCAGTGGTTTTCGCTGTTATTAGTGAGGCTTTGCAGATTGTGACTGTTATTTTAGTGGTTTTCGCTGTTATTAGTGAGGTTGTGCAGATTGCCACAGTTATTTCAGTGGTTTTCGCTGTTATTAGTGAGGCTTTGCAGATTGTGACTGTTATTTCAGTGGTTTTCGCTGTTATTAGTGAGGTTGTGCAGATTGCCACAGTTATTTCAGTGGTTTTCGCTGTTATAAGTGAGGCTTTGCAGATTGTGACTGTTATTTCAGTGGTTTTCGCTGTTATTAGTGAGGTTGTGCAGATTGCCACAGTTATTTCACTGGTTTTCGCTGTTATTAGTGAGGCTTTGCAGATTTTGACTGTTATTTCAGTGGTTTTCGCTGTTATTAGTGAGGTTGTGCAGATTGCCACAGTTATTTCACTGGTTTTCGCTGTTATAAGTGAGGCTTTGCAGATTGTGACTGTTATTTCAGCGGTTTTCGCTGTTATTAGTGAGGTTGTGCAGATTGCCACAGTTATTTCAGTGGTTTTCGCTGTTATAAGTGAGGCTTTGCAGATTGTGACTGTTATTTCAGTGGTTTTCGCTGTTATTAGTGAGGTTGTGCAGATTGCCACAGTTATTTCAGTGGTTTTCGCTGTTATTAGTGAGGCTTTGCAGATTGTGACTGTTATTTCAGTGGTTTTCGCTGTTATTAGTGAGGTTGTGCAGATTGCCACAGTTATTTCACTGGTTTTCGCTGTTATAAGTGAGGCTTTGCAGATTGTGACTGTTATTTCAGTGGTTTTCGCTGTTATTAGTGAGGTTGTGCAGATTGCCACAGTTATTTCAGTGGTTTTCGCTGTTATTAGTGAGGCTTTGCAGATTGTGACTGTTATTTCAGTGGTTTTCGCTGTTATTAGTGAGGTTGTGCAGATTGCCACAGTTATTTCAGTGGTTTTCGCTGTTATTAGTGAGGCTTTGCAGATTGTGTCTGTTATTTCAGTGGTTTTCGCTGTTATTAGTGAGGTTGTGCAGATTGCCACAGTTATTTCAGTGGTTTTCGCTGTTATTAGTGAGGCTTTGCAGATTGTGACTGTTATTTCAGTGGTTTTCGCTGTTATTAGTGAGGTTGTGCAGATTGCCACAGTTATTTCAGTGGTTTTCGCTGTTATTAGTGAGGCTTTGCAGATTGTGACTGTTATTTCAGTGGTTTTCGCTGTTATTAGTGAGGCTTTGCAGATTGTGACTGTTATTTTAGTGGTTTTCGCTGTTATTAGTGAGGTTGTGCAGATTGCCACATTTATTTCAGTGGTTTTCGCTGTTATTAGTGAGGCTTTGCAGATTGTGACTGTTATTTCAGTGGTTTTCGCTGTTATTAGTGAGGCTTTGCAGATTGTGACTGTTATTTCAGTGGTTTTCGCTGTTATTAGTGAGGTTGTGCAGATTGCCACAGTAATTTCAGTGGTTTTCGCTGTTATTAGTGAGGCTTTGCAGCTTGTGACTGTTATTTTAGTGGTTTTCGCTGTTATTAGTGAGGTTGTGCAGATTGCCACAGTTATTTCAGTGGTTTTCGCTGTTATTAGTGAGGCTTGGCAGATTGTGACTGTTATTTCAGTGGTTTTCGATGTTATTAGTGAGGTTGTGCAGATTGCCACAGTTATTTCAGTGGTTTTCGCTGTTATTAGTGAGGCTTTGCAGATTGTGACTGTTATTTCAGTGGTTTTCGCTGTTATTAGTGAGGTTGTGCAGATTGCCACAGTTATTTCACTGGTTTTCGCTGTTATAAGTGAGGCTTTGCAGATTGTGACTGTTATTTTAGTGGTTTTCGCTGTTATTAATGAGGTTGTGCAGATTGCCACAGTTATTTCAGTGGTTTTCGCTGTTATTAGTGAGGCTTTGCAGATTGTGACTGTTATTTCAGTGGTTTTCGCTGTTATTAGTGAGGTTGTGCAGATTGCCACAGTTATATCACTGGTTTTCGCTGTTATTAGTGAGGCTTTGCAGATTGTGACTGTTATTTTAGTGGTTTTCGCTGTTATTAGTGAGGTTGTGCAGATTGCCACAGTTATTTCAGTGGTTTTCGCTGTTATTAGTGAGGCTTTGCAGATTGTGACTGTTATTTCAGTGGTTTTCGCTGTTATTAGTGAGGTTGTGCAGATTGCCACAGTTATTTCACTGGTTTTCGCTGTTATTAGTGAGGCTTTGCAGATTGTGACTGTTATTTGAGTGGTTTTCGCTGTTATTAGTGAGGTTGTGCAGATTGCCACAGTTATTTCAGTGGTTTTCGCTGTTATTATTGAGGCTTTGCAGATTGTGACTGTTATTTCAGTGGTTTTCGCTGTTATTAGTGAGGCTTTGCAGATTGTGACTGTTATTTCAGTGGTTTTCGCTGTTATTAGTGAGGTTGTGCAGATTGCCACAGTTATTTCAGTGGTTTTCGCTGTTATTAGTGAGGCTTTGCAGATTGTGACTGTTATTTCAGTGGTTTTCGCTGTTATTAGTGAGGTTGTGCAGATTGCCACAGTTATTTCAGTGGTTTTCGCTGTTATTAGTGAGGCTTTGCAGATTGTGACTGTTATTTTAGTGGTTTTAGCTGTTATTAGTGAGGTTGTGCAGATTGCCACAGTTATTTCAGTGGTTTTCGCTGTTATTAGTGAGGCTTTGCAGATTGTGACTGTTATTTCAGTGGTTTTCGCTGTTATTAGTGAGGTTGTGCAGATTGCCACAGTTATTTCAGTGGTTTTCGCTGTTATGAGTGAGGCTTTGCAGATTGTGACTGTTATTTCAGTGGTTTTCGCTGTTATTAGTGAGGCTTTGGAGATTGTGACTGTTATTTCAGTGGTTTTCGCTGTTATTAGTGAGGCTTTGCAGATTGTGACTGTTATTTCAGTGGTTTTCGCTGTTATTAGTGAGGTTGTGCAGATTGCCACAGTTATTTCAGTGGTTTTCGCTGTTATTAGTGAGGCTTTGCAGATTGTGACTGTTATTTCAGTGGTTTTCGCTGTTATTAGTGAGGTTGTGCAGATTGCCACAGTTATTTCAGTGGTTTTCGCTGTTATTAGTGAGGCTTTGCAGACTGTGACTGTTATTTCAGTGGTTTTCGCTGTTATTAGTGAGGTTGTGCAGATTGCCACAGTTATTTCACTGGTTTTCGCTGTTATTAGTGAGGCTTTGCAGATTGTGACTGTTATTTTAGTGGTTTTCGCTGTTATTAGTGAGGTTGTGCAGATTGCCACAGTTATTTCAGTGGTTTTCGCTGTTATTAGTGAGGCTTTGCAGATTGTGACTGTTATTTCAGTGGTTTTCGCTGTTATTAGTGAGGTTGTGCAGATTGCCACAGTTATTTCACTGGTTCTCGCTGTTATTAGTGAGGCTTTGCAGATTGTGACTGTTATTTTAGTGGTTTTCGCTGTTATTAGTGGGGTTTGCAGATTGCCACAGTTATTTCAGTGGTTTTCGCTGTTATTAGTGAGGCTTTGCAGATTGTGACTGTTATTTTAGTGGTTTTCGCTGTTATTAGTGAGGTTGTGCAGATTGCCACAGTTATTTCAGTGGTTTTCGCTGTTATTAGTGAGGCTTTGCAGATTGTGACTGTTATTTCAGTGGTTTTCGCTGTTATTAGTGAGGTTGTGCAGATTGCCACAGTTATTTCAGTGGTTTTCGCTGTTATTAGTGAGGCTTTGCAGATTGTGACTGTTATTTTAGTGGTTTTCGCTGTTATGAGTGAGGTTGTGCAGATTGCCACAGTTATTTCAGTGGTTTTCGCTGTTATAAGTGAGGCTTTGCAGATTGTGACTGTTATTTCAGTGGTTTTCGCTGTTATTAGTGAGGTTGTGCAGATTGCCACAGTTATTTCAAAGGTTTTCGCTGTTATTAGTGAGGCTTTGCAGATTGTGACTGTTATTTCAGTGGTTTTCGCTGTTATTAGTGAGGTTGTGCAGATTGCCACAGTTATTTCACTGGTTTTCGCTGTTATAAGTGAGGCTTTGCAGATTGTGACTGTTATTTCAGTGGTTTTCGCTGTTATTAGTGAGGTTGTGCAGATTGCCACAGTTATTTCACTGGTTTTCGCTGTTATTAGTCAGGCTTTGCAGATTGTGACTGTTATTTTAGTGGTTTTCGCTGTTATTAGTGAGGTTGTGCAGATTGCCACAGTTATTTCAGTGGTTTTCGCTGTTATTAGTGAGGCTTTGCAGATTGTGACTGTTATTTTAGTGGTTTTCGCTGTTATTAGTGAGGTTGTGCAGATTGCCACAGTTATTTCACTGGTTTTCGCTGTTATTAGTGAGGCTTTGCAGATTGTGACTGTTATTTTAGTGGTTTTCGCTGTTATTAGTGAGGTTGTGCAGATTGCCACAGTTATTTCAGTGGTTTTCGCTGTTATTAGTGAGGCTTTGCAGATTGTGACTGTTATTTTAGTGGTTTTCGCTGTTATTAGTGAGGTTGTGCAGATTGCCACAGTTATTTCACTGGTTTTCGCTGTTATTAGTGAGGCTTTGCAGATTGTGACTGTTATTTTAGTGGTTTTCGCTGTTATTAGTGAGGTTGTGCAGATTGCCACAGTTATTTCAGTGGTTTTCGCTGTTATTAGTGAGGCTTTGCAGATTGTGACTGTTATTTCAGTGGTTTTCGCGGTTATTAGTGAGGTTGTGCAGATTGCCACAGTTATTTCACTGGTTTTCGCTGTTATTAGTGAGGCTTTGCAGATTGTGACTGTTATTTTAGTGGTTTTCGCTGTTATTAGTGAGGTTGTGCAGATTGCCACAGTTATTTCAGTGGTTTTCGCTGTTATTAGTGAGGCTTTGCAGATTGTGACTGTTATTTCAGTGGTTTTCGCTGTTATTAGTGAGGCTTTGCAGATTGTGACTGTTATTTCAGTGGTTTTCGCTGTTATTAGTGAGGTTGTGCAGATTGCCACAGTTATTTCAGTGGTTTTCGCTGTTATTAGTGAGGCTTTGCAGATTGTGACTGTTATTTCAGTGGTTTTCGCTGTTATTAGTGAGGTTGTGCAGATTGCCACAGTTATTTCAGTGGTTTTCGCTGTTATGAGTGAGGCTTTGCAGATTGTGACTGTTATTTCAGTGGTTTTCGCTGTTATTAGTGAGGTTGTGCAGATTGCCACAGTTATTTCAGTGGTTTTCGCTGTTATTAGTGAGGCTTTGCAGATTGTGACTGTTATTTCAGTGGTTTTCGCTGTTATTAGTGAGGTTGTGCAGATTGCCACAGTTATTTCAGTGGTTTTCGCTGTTATTAGTGAGGCTTTGCAGATTGTGACTGTTATTTCAGTGGTTTTCGCTGTTATTAGTCAGGCTTTGCAGATTGTGACTGTTATTTTAGTGGTTTTCGCTGTTATTAGTGAGGTTGTGCAGATTGCCACAGTTATTTCAGTGGTTTTCGCTGTTATTAGTGAGGCTTTGCAGTTTGTGACTGTTATTTCAGTGGTTTTCGCTGTTATTAGTGAGGCTTTGCAGATTGTGACTGTTATTTCAGTGGTTTTCGCTGTTATTAGTGAGGTTGTGCAGATTGCCACAGTTATTTCAGTGGTTTTCGCTGTTATTAGTGAGGCTTTGCAGATTGTGACTGTTATTTTAGTGGTTTTCGCTGTTATTAGTGAGGTTGTGCAGATTGCCACAGTTATTTCAGTGGTTTTCGCTGTTATTAGTGAGGCTTTGCAGATTGTGACTGTTATTTCAGTGGTTTTCGCTGTTATTAGTGAGGTTGTGCAGATTGCCACAGTTATTTCAGTGGTTTTCGCTGTTATTAGTGAGGCTTTGCAGATTGTGACTGTTATTTCAGTGGTTTTCGCTGTTATTAGTGAGGTTGTGCAGATTGCCACAGTTATTTCACTGGTTTTCGCTGTTATAAGTGAGGCTTTGCAGATTGTGACTGTTATTTTAGTGGTTTTCGCTGTTATTAGTGAGGTTGTGCAGATTGCCACAGTTATTTCAGTGGTTTTCGCTGTTATTAGTGAGGCCTTGCAGATTGTGACTGTTATTTCAGTGGTTTTCGCTGTTATTGGTGAGGTTGTGCAGATTGCCACAGTTATTTCACTGGTTTTCGCTGTTATTAGTGAGGCTTTGCAGATTGTGACTGTTATTTTAGTGGTTTTCGCTGTTATTAGTGAGGTTGTGCAGATTGCCACAGTTATTTCAGTGGTTTTCGCTGTTATTAGTGAGGCTTTGCAGATTGTGACTGTTATTTCAGTGGTTTTCGCTGTTATTAGTGAAGTTGTGCAGATTGCCACAGTTATTTCACTGGTTTTCGCTGTTATTAGTGAGGCTTTGCAGATTGTGACTGTTATTTTAGTGGTTTTCGCTGTTATTAGTGAGGTTGTGCAGATTGCCACAGTTATTTCAGTGGTTTTCGCTGTTATTATTGAGGCTTTGCAGATTGTGACTGTTATTTCAGTGGTTTTCGCTGTTATTAGTGAGGCTTTGCAGATTGTGACTGTTATTTCTGTGGTTTTCGCTGTTATTAGTGAGGTTGTGCAGATTGCCACAGTTATTTCAGTGGTTTTCGCTGTTATTAGTGAGGCTTTGCAGATTGTGACTGTTATTTCAGTGGTTTTCGCTGTTATTAGTGAGGTTGTGCAGATTGCCACAGTTATTTCAGTGGTTTTCGCTGTTATTAGTGAGGCTTTGCAGATTGTGACTGTTATTTTAGTGGTTTTCGCTGTTATTAGTGAGGTTGTGCAGATTGCCACAGTTATTTCAGTGGTTTTCGCTGTTATTAGTGAGGCCTTGCAGATTGTGACTGTTATTTTAGTAATTTTCGCTGTTATTAGTGAGGTTGTGCAGATTGCCACAGTTATTTCAGTGGTTTTCGCTGTTATTAGTGAGGCTTTGCAGATTGTGACTGTTATTTTAGTGGTTTTCGCTGTTATTAGTGAGGTTGTGCAGATTGCCACAGTTATTTCAGTGGTTTTTGCTGTTATTAGTGAGGCTTTGCAGATTGTGACTGTTATTTCAGTGGTTTTCGCTGTTATTAGTGAGGTTGTGCAGATTGCCACAGTTATTTCAGTGGTTTTCGCTGTTATTAGTGAGGCTTTGCAGATTGTGACTGTTATTTCAGTGGTTTTCGCTGTAATTAGTGAGGTTGTGCAGATTGCCACAGTTATTTCAGTGGTTTTCGCTGTTATTAGTGAGGCTTTGCTGATTGTGACTGTTATTTCAGTGGTTTTCGCTGTTATTAGTGAGGTTGTGCAGATTGCCACAGTTATTTCAGTGGTTTTCGCTGTTATTAGTGAGGCTTTGCAGATTGTGACTGTTATTTTAGTGGTTTTCGCTGTTATTTGTGAGGTTGTGCAGATTGCCACAGTTATTTCAGTGGTTTTCGCTGTTATTAGTGAGGCTTTGCAGATTGTGACTGTTATTTTAGTGGTTTTCGCTGTTATTAGTGAGGTTGTGCAGATTGCCACAGTTATTTCAGTGGTTTTCGCTGTTATTATTGAGGCTTTGCAGATTGTGACTGTTATTTCAGTGGTTTTCGCTGTTATTAGTGAGGCTTTGCAGATTGTGACTGTTATTTCAGTGGTTTTCGCTGTTATTAGTGAGGTTGTGCAGATTGCCACAGTTATTTCAGTGGTTTTCGCTGTTATTAGTGAGGCTTTGCAGATTGTGACTGTTATTTCAGTGGTTTTCGCTGTTATTAGTGAGGTTGTGCAGATTGCCACAGTTATTTCAGTGGTTTTCGCTGTTATTAGTGAGGCTTTGCAGATTGTGACTGTTATTTTAGTGGTTTTCGCTGTTATTAGTGAGGTTGTGCAGATTGCCACAGTTATTTCAGTGGTTTTCGCTGTTATTAGTGAGGCTTTGCAGATTGTGACTGTTATTTCAGTGGTTTTCGCTGTTATTAGTGAGGTTGTGCAGATTGCCACAGTTATTTCAGTGGTTTTCGCTGTTATTAGTGAGGCTTTGCAGATTGTGACTGTTATTTCAGTGGTTTTCGCTGTTATTAGTGAGGCTTTGCAGATTGTGACTGTTATTTCAGTGGTTTTCGTTGTTATTAGTGAGGCTTTGCAGATTGTGACTGTCATTCCAGTGGTTTTCGCTGTTATTAGTGAGGTTGTGCAGATTGCCACAGTTATTTCAGTGGTTTTCGCTGTTATTAGTGAGGCTTTGCAGATTGTGACTGTTATTTCAGTGGTTTTCGCTGCTATTAGTGAGGTTGTGCAGATTGCCACAGTTATTTCAGTGGTTTTCGCTGTTATTAGTGAGGCTTTGCAGATTGTGACTGTTATTTTAGTGGTTTTCGCTGTTATTAGTGAGGTTGTGCAGATTGCCACAGTTATTTCAGTGGTTTTCGCTGTTATTAGTGAGGCTTTGCAGATTGTGACTGTTATTTTAGTGGTTTTCGCTGTTATTAGTGAGGTTGTGCAGATTGCCACAGTTATTTCAGTGGTTTTCGCTGTTATTAGTGAGGCTTTGCAGATTGTGACTGTTATTTCAGTGGTTTTCGATGTTATTAGTGAGGTTGTGCAGATTGCCACAGTTATTTCAGTGGTTTTCGCTGTTATTAGTGAGGCTTTGCAGATTGTGACTGTTATTTTAGTGGTTTTCGCTGTTATTAGTGAGGTTGTGCAGATTGCCACAGTTATTTCAGTGGTTTTCGCTGTTATTAGTGAGGCTTTGCAGATTGTGACTGTTATTTTAGTGGTTTTCGCTGTTATTAGTGAGGTTGTGCAGATTGCCACAGTTATTTCAGTGGTTTTCGCTGTTATTATTGAGGCTTTGCAGATTGTGACTGTTATTTCAGTGGTTTTCGCTGTTATTAGTGAGGCTTTGCAGATTGTGACTGTTATTTCAGTGGTTTTCGCTGTTATTAGTGAGGTTGTGCAGATTGCCACAGTTATTTCACTGGTTTTCGCTGTTATTAGTGAGGCTTTGCAGATTGTGACTGTTATTTCAGTGGTTTTCGCTGTTATTAGTGAGGTTGTGCAGATTGCCACAGTTATTTCAGTGGTTTTCGCTGTTATTAGTGAGGCTTTGCAGATTGTGACTGTTATTTCAGTGGTTTTCGCTGTTATTAGTGAGGTTGTGCAGATTGCCACAGTTATTTCAGTGGTTTTCGCTGTTATTAGTGAGGCTTTGCAGATTGTGACTGTTATTTTAGTGGTTTTCGCTGTTATTAGTGAGGTTTTGCAGATTGCCACAGTTATTTCAGTGGTTTTCGCTGTTATTAGTGAGGCTTTGCAGATTGTGACTGTTATTTCAGTGGTTTTCGCTGTTATTAGTGAGGTTGTGCAGATTGCCACAGTTATTTCAGTGGTTTTCGCTGTTATTAGTGAGGCTTTGCAGACTGTGACTGTTATTTTAGTGGTTTTCGCTGTTATTAGTGAGGTTGTGCAGATTGCCACAGTTATTTCAGTGGTTTTCGCTGTTATTAGTGAGGCTTTGCAGATTGTGACTGTTATTTCAGTGGTTTTCGCTGTTATTAGTGAGGTTGTGCAGATTGCCACAGTTATTTCACTGGTTTTCGCTGTTATTAGTGAGGCTTTGCAGATTGTGACTGTTATTTTAGTGGTTTTCGCTGTTATTAGTGAGGTTGTGCAGATTGCCACAGTTATTTCAGTGGTTTTCGCTGTCATTTGTGAGGCTTTGCAGATTGTGACTGTTATTTCAGTGGTTTTCGCTGTTATTAGTGAGGTTGTGCAGATTGCCACAGTTATTTCACTGGTTTTCGCTGTTATTAGTGAGGCTTTGCAGATTGTGACTGTTATTTTAGTGGTTTTCGCTGTTATTAGTGAGGTTGTGCAGATTGCCACAGTTATTTCACTGGTTTTCGCTGTTATTAGTGAGGGTTTGCAGATTGTGACTGTTATTTTAGTGGTTTTCGCTGTTATTAGTGAGGTTGTGCAGATTGCCACAGTTATTTCAGTGGTTTTCGCTGTTATTATTGAGGCTTTGCAGATTGTGACTGTTATTTTTGTGGTTTTCGCTCTTATTAGTGAGGCTTTGCAGATTGTGACTGTTATTTCAGTGGTTTTCGCTGTTATTAGTGAGGTTGTGCAGATTGCCACAGTTATTTCAGTGGTTTTCGCTGTTATTAGTGAGGCTTTGCAGATTGTGACTGTTATTTTAGTGGTTTTCGCTGTTATTAGTGAGGTTGTGCAGATTGCCACAGTTATTTCAGTGGTTTTCGCTGTTATTAGTGAGGCTTTGCAGACTGTGACTGTTATTTCAGTGGTTTTCGCTGTTATTAGTGAGGTTGTGCAGATTGCCACAGTTATTTCAGTGGTTTTCGCTGTTATTAGTGAGGCTTTGCAGATTGTGACTGTTATTTCAGTGGTTTTCGCTGTTATTAGTGAGGCTTTGCAGATTGTGACTGTTATTTCAGTGGTTTTCGCTGTTATTAGTGAGGCTTTGCAGATTGTGACTGTTATTTCAGTGGTTTTCGCTGTTATTAGTGAGGTTGTGCAGATTGCCACAGTTATTTCAGTGGTTTTCGCTGTTATTAGTGAGGCTTTGCAGATTGTGACTGTTATTTCAGTGGTTTTCGCTGTTATTAGTGAGGTTGTGCAGATTGCCACAGTTATTTCAGTGGTTTTCGCTGTTATTATTGAGGCTTTGCAGATTGTGACTGTTATTTCAGTGGTTTTCGCTGTTATTAGTGAGGTTGTGCAGATTGCCACAGTTATTTCACTGGTTTTCGCTGTTATTAGTGAGGCTTTGCAGATTGTGACTGTTATTTTAGTGGTTTTCGCTGTTATTAGTGAGGTTGTGCAGATTGCCACAGTTATTTCAGTGGTTTTCGCTGTTATTAGTGAGGCTTTGCAGATTGTGACTGTTATTTCAGTGGTTTTCGCTGTTATTAGTGAGGTTGTGCAGATTGCCACAGTTATTTCACTGGTTTTTTCTGTTATTAGTGAGGCTTTGCAGATTGTGACTGTTATTTTAGTGGTTTTCGCTGTTATTAGTGAGGTTGTGCAGATTGCCACAGTTATTTCAGTGGTTTTCGCTGTTATTAGTGAGGCTTTGCAGATTGTGACTGTTATTTTAGTGGTTTTCGCTGTTATTAGTGAGGTTGTGCAGATTGCCACAGTTATTTCAGTGGTTTTCGCTGTTATTAGTGAGGCTTTGCAGATTGTGACTGTTATTTCAGTGGTTTTCGCTGTTATTAGTGAGGTTGTGCAGATTGCCACAGTTATTTCAGTGGTTTTCGCTGTTATTAGTGAGGCTTTGCAGATTGTGACTGTTATTTTAGTGGTTTTCGCTGTTATTAGTGAGGTTGTGCAGATTGCCACAGTTATTTCAGTGGTTTTCGCTGTTATTAGTGAGGCTTTGCAGATTGTGACTGTTATTTCAGTGGTTTTCGCTGTTATTAGTGAGGTTGTGCAGATTGCCACAGTTATTTCACTGGTTTTCGCTGTTATTAGTGAGGCTTTGCAGATTGTGACTGTTATTTTAGTGGTTTTCGCTGTTATTAGTGAGGTTGTGCAGATTGCCACAGTTATTTCAGTGGTTTTCGCTGTTATTAGTGAGGCTTTGCAGATTGTGACTGTTATTTTAGTGGTTTTCGCTGTTATTAGTGAGGTTGTGCAGATTGCCACAGTTATTTCACTGGTTTTCGCTGTTATTAGTGAGGCTTTGCAGATTGTGACTGTTATTTTAGTGGTTTTCGCTGTTATTAGTGAGGTTGTGCAGATTGCCACAGTTATTTCAGTGGTTTTCGCTGTTATTAGTGAGGCTTTGCAGATTGTGACTGTTATTTCAGTGGTTTTCGCTGTTATTAGTGAGGTTGTGCAGATTGCCACAGTTATTTCACTGGTTTTCGATGTTATTAGTGAGGCTTTGCAGATTGTGACTGTTATTTTAGTGGTTTTCGCTGTTATTAGTGAGGTTGTGCAGATTGCCACAGTTATTTCAGTGGTTTTCGCTGTTATTAGTGAGGCTTTGCAGATTGTGACTGTTATTTCAGTGGTTTTCGCTGTTATTAGTGAGGCTTTGCAGATTGTGACTGTTATTTCAGTGGTTTTCGCTGTTATTAGTGAGGTTGTGCAGATTGCCACAGTTATTTCAGTGGTTTTGGCTGTTATTAGTGAGGCTTTGCAGATTGTGACTGTTATTTCAGTGGTTTTCGCTGTTATTAGTGAGGTTGTGCAGATTGCCACAGTTATTTCAGTGGTTTTCGCTGTTATTAGTGAGGCTTTGCAGATTGTGACTGTTATTTCAGTGGTTTTCGCTGTTATTAGTGAGGTTGTGCAGATTGCCACAGTTATTTCAGTGGTTTTCGCTGTTATTAGTGAGGCTTTGCAGATTGTGACTGTTATTTCAGTGGTTTTCGCTGTTATTAGTGAGGTTGTGCAGATTGCCACAGTTATTTCAGTGGTTTTCGCTGTTATTAGTGAGGCTTTGCAGATTGTGACTGTTATTTCAGTGGTTTTCGCTGTTATTAGTGAGGCTTTGCAGATTGTGACTGTTATTTTAGTGGTTTTCGCTGTTATTAGTGAGGTTGTGCAGATTGCCACAGTTATTTCAGTGGTTTTCGCTGTTATTAGTGAGGCTTTGCAGATTGTGACTGTTATTTCAGTGGTTTTCGCTGTTATTAGTGAGGCTTTGCAGATTGTGACTGTTATTTCAGTGGTTTTCGCTGTTATTAGTGAGGTTGTGCAGATTGCCACAGTTATTTCAGTGGTTTTCGCTGTTACTAGTGAGGCTTTGCAGATTGTGACTGTTATTTTAGTGGTTTTCGCTGTTATTAGTGAGGTTGTGCAGATTGCCACAGTTATTTCAGTGGTTTTCGCTGTTATTAGTGAGGCTTTGCAGATTGTGACTGTTATTTCAGTGGTTTTCGCTGTTATTAGTGAGGTTGTGCAGATTGCCACAGTTATTTCAGTGGTTTTCGCTGTTATTAGTGAGGCTTTGCAGATTGTGACTGTTATTTCAGTGGTTTTCGCTGTTATTAGTGAGGTTGTGCAGATTGCCACAGTTATTTCACTGGTTTTCGCTGTTATAAGTGAGGCTTTGCAGATTGTGACTGTTATTTTAGTGGTTTTCGCTGTTATTAGTGAGGTTGTGCAGATTGCCACAGTTATTTCAGTGGTTTTCGCTGTTATTAGTGAGGCTTTGCAGATTGTGACTGTTATTTCAGTGGTTTTCGCTGTTATTGGTGAGGTTGTGCAGACTGCCACAGTTATTTCACTGGTTTTCGCTGTTATTAGTGAGGCTTTGCAGATTGTGACTGTTATTTTAGTGGTTTTCGCTGTTATTAGTGAGGTTGTGCAGATTGCCACAGTTATTTCAGTGGTTTTCGCTGTTATTAGTGAGGCTTTGCAGATTGTGACTGTTATTTCAGTGGTTTTCGCTGTTATTAGTGAGGTTGTGCAGATTGCCACAGTTATTTCACTGGTTTTCGCTGTTATTAGTGAGGCTTTGCAGATTGTGACTGTTATTTTAGTGGTTTTCGCTGTTATTAGTGAGGTTGTGCAGATTGCCACAGTTATTTCAGTGGTTTTCGCTGTTATTATTGAGGCTTTGCAGATTGTGACTGTTATTTCAGTGGTTTTCGCTGTTATTTGTGAGGCTTTGCAGATTGTGACTGTTATTTCAGTGGTTTTCGCTGTTATTAGTGAGGTTGTGCAGATTGCCACAGTTATTTCAGTGGTTTTCGCTGTTATTAGTGAGGCTTTGCAGATTGTGACTGTTATTTCAGTGGTTTTCGCTGTTATTAGTGAGGTTGTGCAGATTGCCACAGTTATTTCAGTGGTTTTCGCTGTTATTAGTGAGGCTTTGCAGATTGTGACTGTTATTTTAGTGGTTTTCGCTGTTATTAGTGAGGTTGTGAAGATTGCCACAGTTATTTCAGTGGTTTTCGCTGTTATTAGTGAGGCTTTGCAGATTGTGACTGTTATTTCAGTGGTTTTCGCTGTTATTAGTGAGGTTGTGCAGATTGCCACAGTTATTTCAGTGGTTTTCGCTGTTATTAGTGAGGCTTTGCAGATTGTGACTGTTATTGCAGTGATTTTCGCTGTTATTAGTGAGGCTTTGCAGATTGTGACTGTTATTTCAGTGGTTTTCGCTGTTATTAGTGAGGCTTTGCAGATTGTGACTGTTATTTCAGTGGTTTTCGCTGTTATTAGTGAGGTTGTGCAGATTGCCACAGTTATTTCAGTGGTTTTCGCTGTTATTAGTGAGGCTTTGCAGATTGTGACTGTTATTTCAGTGGTTTTCGCTGTTATTAGTGAGGTTGTGCAGATTGCCACAGTTATTTCAGTGGTTTTCGCTGTTATTAGTGAGGCTTTGCAGATTGTGACTGTTATTTTAGTGGTTTTCGCTGTTATTAGTGAGGTTGTGCAGATTGCCACAGCTATTTCAGTGGTTTTCGCTGTTATTAGTGAGGCTTTGCAGATTGTGACTGTTATTTTAGTGGTTTTCGCTGTTATTAGTGAGGTTGTGCAGATTGCCACAGTTATTTCAGTGGTTTTCGCTGTTATTAGTGAGGCTTTGCAGATTGTGACTGATATTTCAGTGGTTTTCGCTGTTATTAGTGAGGTTGTGCAGATTGCCACAGTTATTTCAGTGGTTTTCGCTGTTATTAGTGAGGCTTTGCAGATTGTGACTGTTATTTTAGTGGTTTTCGCTGTTATTAGTGAGGTTGTGCAGATTGCCACAGTTATTTCAGTGGTTTTCGCTGTTATTAGTGAGGCTTTGCAGATTGTGACTGTTATTTCAGTGGTTTTCGCTGTTATTAGTGAGGTTGTGCAGATTGCCACAGTTATTTCACTGGTTTTCGCTGTTATTAGTGAGGCTTTGCAGATTGTGACTGTTATTTTAGTGGTTTTCGCTGTTATTAGTGAGGTTGTGCAGATTGCCACAGTCATTTCAGTGGTTTTCGCTGTTATTAGTGAGGCTTTGCAGATTGTGACTGTTATTTCAGTGGTTTTCGCTGTTATTAGTGAGGTTGTGCAGATTGCCACAGTTATTTCACTGGTTTTCGCTGTTATTAGTGAGGCTTTGCAGATTGTGACTGTTATTTTAGTGGTTTTCGCTGTTATTAGTGAGATTGTGCAGATTGCCACAGTTATTTCAGTGGTTTTCGCTGTTATTAGTGAGGCTTTGCAGATTGTGACTGTTATTTTAATGGTTTTCGCTGTTATTAGTGAGGTTGTGCAGATTGCCACAGTTTCAGTGGTTTCAGTTTCAGTGGTTTTCGCTGTTATTAGTGAGGCTTTGCAGATTGCGACTGTTATTTCAGTGGTTTTCGCTGTTATTAGTGAGGTTGTGCAGATTGCCACAGTTATTTCAGTGGTTTTCGCTGTTATTAGTGAGGCTTTGCAGATTGTGACTGTTATTTTAGTGGTTTTCGCTGTTATTAGTGAGGTTGTGCAGATTGCCACAGTTATTTCAGTGGTTTTCGCTGTTATTAGTGAGGCTTTGCAGATTGTGACTGTTATTTCAGTGGTTTTCGCTGTTATTAGTGAGGCTTTGCAGATTGTGACTGTTATTTCAGTGGTTTTCGCTGTTATTAGTGAGGTTGTGCAGATTGCCACAGTTATTTCACTGGTTTTCGCTGTTATAAGTGAGGCTTTGCAGATTGTGACTGTTATTTTAGTGGTTTTCGCTGTTATTAGTGAGGTTGTGCAGATTGCCACAGTTATTTCAGTGGTTTTCGCTGTTATTAGTGAGGCTTTGCAGATTGTGACTGTTATTTCAGTGGTTTTCGCTGTTATTAGTGAGGTTGTGCAGATTGCCACAGTTATTTCACTGGTTTTCGCTGTTATTAGTGAGGCTTTGCAGATTGTGACTGTTATTTTAGTGGTTTTCGCTGTTATTAGTGAGGTTGTGCAGATTGCCACAGTTATTTCAGTGGTTTTCGCTGTTATTAGTGAGGCTTTGCAGATTGTGACTGTTATTTTAGTGGTTTTCGCTGTTATTAGTGAGGTTGTGCAGATTGCCACAGTTATTTCACTGGTTTTCGCTGTTATTAGTGAGGCTTTGCAGATTGTGACTGTTATTTTAGTGGTTTTCGCTGTTATTAGTGAGGTTGTGCAGATTGCCACAGTTATTTCAGTGGTTTTCGCTGTTATTAGTGAGGCTTTGCAGATTGTGACTGTTATTTCAGTGGTTTTCGCTGTTATTAGTGAGGCTGTGCAGATTGCCACAGTTATTTCAGTGGTTTTCGCGGTTATTAGTGAGGCTTTGCAGATTGTGACTGTTATTTCAGTGGTTTTCGCTGTTATTAGTGAGGCTGTGCAGATTGCCACAGTTATTTCACTGGTTTTCGCTGTTATTAGTGAGGCTTTGCAGATTGTGACTGTTATTTCAGTGGTTTTCGCTGTTATTAGTGAGGTTGTGCAGATTGCCACAGTTATTTCAGTGGTTTTCGCTGTTATTAGTGAGGCTTTGCAGATTGTGACTGTTATTTCAGTGGTTTTCGCTGTTATTAGTGAGGTTGTGCAGATTGCCACAGTTATTTCAGTGGTTTTCGCTGTTATTAGTGAGGCTTTGCAGATTGTGACTGTTATTTTAGTGGTTTTCGCTGTTATTAGTGAGGTTGTGCAGATTGCCACAGTTATTTCAGTGGTTTTCGCTGTTATTAGTGAGGCTTTGCAGATTGTGACTGTTATTTCAGTGGTTTTCGCTGTTATTAGTGAGGTTGTGCAGATTGCCACAGTTATTTCAGTGGTTTTCGCTGTTATTAGTGAGGCTTTGCAGATTGTGACTGTTATTTCAGTGGTTTTCGCTGTTATTAGTGAGGTTGTGCAGATTGCCACAGTTATTTCAGTGGTTTTCGCTGTTATTAGTGAGGCTTTGCAGATTGTGACTGTTATTTTAGTGGTTTTCGCTGTTATTAGTGAGGTTGTGCAGATTGCCACAGTTATTTCAGTGGTTTTCGCTGTTATTAGTGAGGCTTTGCAGATTGTGACTGTTATTTCAGTGGTTTTCGCTGTTATTAGTGAGGCTTTGCAGAAGGTGACTGTTATTTCAGTGGTTTTCGCTGTTATTAGTGATGTTGTGCAGATTGCCACAGTTATTTCACTGGTTTTCGCTGTTATAAGTGAGGCTTTGCAGATTGTGACTGTTATTTTAGTGGTTTTCGCTGTTATTAGTGAGGTTGTGCAGATTGCCACAGTTATTTCAGTGGTTTTCGCTGTTATTAGTGAGGCTTTGCAGATTGTGACTGTTATTTCAGTGGTTTTCGCTGTTATTAGTGAGGTTGTGCAGATTGCCACAGTTATTTCAGGGGTTTTCGCTGTTATTAGTGAGGCTTTGCAGATTGTGACTGTTATTTTAGTGGTTTTCGCTGTTATTAGTGAGGTTGTGCAGATTGCCACAGTTATTTCAGTGGTTTTCGCTGTTATTAGTGAGGCTTTGCAGATTGTGACTGTTATTTCAGTGGTTTTCGCTGTTATTAGTGAGGTTGTGCAGATTGCCACAGTTATTTCAGTGGTTTTCGCTGTTATTAGTGAGGCTTTGCAGATTGTGACTGTTATTTTAGTGGTTTTCGCTGTTATTAGTGAGGTTGTGCAGATTGCCACAGTTATTTCAGTGGTTTTCGCTGTTATTAGTGAGGCTTTGCAGATTGTGACTGTTATTTCAGTGGTTTTCGCTGTTATTAGTGAGGTTGTGCAGATTGCCACAGTTATTTCAGTGGTTTTCGCTGTTATTAGTGAGGCTTTGCAGATTGTGACGGTTATTTCAGTGGTTTTCGCTGTTATTAGTGAGGTTGTGCAGATTGCCACAGTTATTTCAGTGGTTTTCGCTGTTATTAGTGAGGCTTTGCAGATTGTGACTGTTATTTCAGTGGTTTTCGCTGTTATTAGTGAGGTTGTGCAGATTGCCACAGTTATTTCAGTGGTTTTCGCTGTTATTAGTGAGGCTTTGCAGATTGTGACTGTTATTTTAGTGGTTTTCGCTGTTATTAGTGAGGTTGTGCAGATTGCCACAGTTATTTCAGTGGTTTTCGCTGTTATTAGTGAGGCTTTGCAGATTGTGACTGTTATTTCAGTGGTTTTCGCTGTTATTAGTGAGGCTTTGCAGAAGGTGACTGTTATTTCAGTGGTTTTCGCTGTTATTAGTGATGTTGTGCAGATTGCCACAGTTATTTCACTAGTTTTCGCTGTTATAAGTGAGGCTTTGCAGATTGTGACTGTTATTTTAGTGGTTTTCGCTGTTATTAGTGAGGTTGTGCAGATTGCCACAGTTATTTCAGTGGTTTTTCGCTGTTATTAGTGAGGCTTTGCAGATTGTGACTGTTATTTCAGTGGTTTTCGCTGTTATTAGTGAGGTTGTGCAGATTGCCACAGTTATTTCAGTAGTTTTCGCTGTTATTAGTGAGGCTTTGCAGATTGTGACTGTTATTTTAGTGGTTTTCGCTGTTATTAGTGAGGTTGTGCAGATTGCCACAGTTTATTTCAGTGGTTTTCGCTGTTATAAGTGAGGCTTTGCAAATTGTGACTGTTATTTCAGTGGTTTTCGCTGTTATTAGTGAGGCTTTGCAGATTGTGACTGTTATTTCAGTGGTTTTCGCTGTTATTAGTGAGGCTTTGCAGATTGTGACTGTTATTTCAGTGGTTTTCGCTGTTATTAGTGAGGTTGTGCAGATTGCCACAGTTATTTCACTGGTTTCGCTGTTATAAGTGAGGCTTTGCAAATTGTGACTGTTATTAGTTAGGTTGTGCAGATTGCCACAGTTATTTCAGTGGTTTTCGCTGTTATTAGTGAGGCTTTGCAGATTGTGACTGTTATTTCAGTGGTTTTCGCTGTTATTAGTGAGGTTGTGCAGATTGCCACAGTTATTTCAGTGGTTTTCGCTGTTATTAGTGAGGCTTTGCAGATTGTGACTGTTATTTTAGTGGTTTTCGCTGTTATTAGTGAGGTTGTGCAGATTGCCTAAGTTATTTCACTGGTTTTCGCTGTTATAAGTGAGGCTTTGCAGATTGTGACTGTTATTTCAGTGGTTTTCGCTGTTATTAGTGAGGTTGTGCAGATTGCCACAGTTATTTCAGTGGTTTTCGCTGTTATTAGTGAGGCTTTGCAGATTGTGACTGTTATTTCAGTGGTTTTCGCTGTTATTAGTGAGGCTTTGCAGATTGTGACTGTTATTTCAGTGGTTTTCGCTGTTATTAGTGAGGTTGTGCAGATTGCCACAGTTATTTCAATGGTTTTCGCTGTTATTAGTGAGGCTTTGCAGATTGTGGCTGTTATTTTAGTGGTTTTCGCTGTTATTAGTGAGGTTGTGCAGATTGCCACAGTTATTTCAGTGGTTTTCGCTGTTATTAGTGAGGCTTTGCAGATTGTGACTGTTATTTTAGTGGTTTTCGCTGTTATTAGTGAGGTTGTGCAGATTGCCACAGTTATTTCAGTGGTTTTCGCTGTTATTAGTGAGGCTTTGCAGATTGTGACTGTTATTTCAGTGGTTTTCGCTGTTATTAGTGAGGTTGTGCAGATTGCCACAGTTATTTCAGTGGTTTTCGCTGTTATTAGTGAGGCTTTGCAGATTGTGACTGTTATTTTAGTGGTTTTCGCTGTTATTAGTGAGGTTGTGCAAATTGCCACAGTTATTTCAGTGGTTTTCGCTGTTATTAGTGAGGCTTTGCAGATTGTGACTGTTATTTCAGTGGTTTTCGCTGTTATTAGTGAGGCTTTGCAGATTGTGACTGTTATTTCAGTGGTTTTCGCTGTTATTAGTGAGGTTTGTGCAGATTGCCACAGTTATTTCACTGGTTTTCGCTGCTATAAGTGAGGCTTTGCATATTGTGACTGTTATTTTAGTGGTTTTCGCTGTTATTAGTGAGGTTGTGCAGATTGCCACAGTTATTTCAGTGGTTTTCGCTGTTATTAGTGAGGCTTTGCAGATTGTGACTGTTATTTCAGTGGTTTTCGCTGTTATTAGTGAGGTTGTGCAGATTGCCACAGTTATTTCAGTAGTTTTCGCTGTTATTAGTGAGGCTTTGCAGATTGTGACTGTTATTTTAGTGGTTTTCGCTGTTATTAGTGAGGTTGTGCAGATTGCCACAGTTATTTCAGTGGTTTTCGCTGTTATTAGTGAGGCTTTGCAGATTGTGACTGTTATTTTAGTGGTTTTCGCTGTTATTAGTGAGGTTGTGCAGATTGCCACAGTTATTTCAGTGGTTTTCGCTGTTATTAGTGAGGCTTTGCAGATTGTGACTGTTATTTCAGTGGTTTTCGCTGTTATGAGTGAGGTTGTGCAGATTGCCACAGTTATTTCAGTGGTTTTCGCTGTTATTAGTGAGGCTTTGCAGATTGTGACTGTTATTTTAGGGGTTTTCGCTGTTATTAGTGAGGTTGTGCAGAATGCCACAGTTATTTCAGTGGTTTTCGCTGTTATTAGTGAGGCTTTGCAGATTGTGACTGTTATTTCAGTGGTTTTCGCTGTTATTAGTGAGGTTGTGCAGATTGCCACAGTTATTTCAGTGGTTTTCGCTGTTATTAGTGAGGCTTTGCAGATTGTGACTGTTATTTTAGTAGTTTTCGCTGTTATTAGTGAGGTTGTGCAGATTGCCACAGTTATTTCAGTGGTTTTCGCTGTTATTAGTGAGGCTTTGCAGATTGTGACTGTTATTTCAGTGGTTTTCGCTGTTATTAGTGAGGTTGTGCAGATTGCCACAGTTATTTCAGTGGTTTTTGCTGTTATTAGTGAGGCTTTGCAGATTGTGACTGTTATTTCAGTGGTTTTCGCTGTTATTAGTGAGGCTTTGCAGATTGTGACTGTTATTTCAGTGGTTTTCGCTGTTATTAGTGAGGCTTTGCAGATTGTGACTGTTATTTCAGTGGTTTTCGCTGTTATTAGTGAGGTTGTGCAGATTGCCACAGTTATTTCAGTGGTTTTCGCTGTTATTAGTGAGGCTTTGCAGATTGTGACTGTTATTTCAGTGGTTTTCGTTGTTATTAGTGAGGTTGTGCAGATTGCCACAGTTATTTCAGTGGTTTTCGCTGTTATTAGTGAGGCTTTGCAGATTGTGACTGTTATTTTAGTGGTTTTCGCTGTTATTAGTGAGGTTGTGCAGATTGCCACAGTTATTTCAGTGGTTTTCGCTGTTATTAGTGAGGCTTTGCAGATTGTGACTGTTATTTTAGTGCTTTTCGCTGTTATTAGTGAGGTTGTGCAGATTGCCACTGTTATTTCAGTGGTTTTCGCTGTTATTAGTGAGGCTTTGCAGATTGTGACTGTTATTTCAGTGGTTTTCGCTGTTATTAGTGAGGTTGTGCAGATTGCCACAGTTATTTCAGTGGTTTTCGCTGTTATTAGTGAGGCTTTGCAGATTGTGACTGTTATTTTAGTAGTTTTCGCTGTTATTAGTGAGGTTGTGCAGATTGCCACAGTTATTTCAGTGGTTTTCGCTGTTATTAGTGAGGCTTTCCAGATTGTGACTGTTATTTCAGTGGTTTTCGCTGTTATTAGTGAGGTTGTGCAGATTGCCACAGTTATTTCAGTGGTTTTCGCTGTTATTAGTGAGGCTTTGCGGATTGTGACTGTTATTTCAGTGGTTTTCGCTGTTATTAGTGAGGTTGTGCAGATTGCCACAGTTATTTCAGTGGTTTTCGCTGTTATTAGTGAGGCTTTGCAGATTGTGACTGTTATTTCAGTGGTTTTCGCTGTTATTAGTGAGGTTGTGCAGATTGCCACAGTAATTTCAGTGGTTTTCGCTGTTATTAGTGAGGCTTTGCAGATTGTGACTGTTATTTTAGTGGTTTTCGCTGTTATTAGTGAGGTTGTGCAGATTGCCACAGTTATTTCAGTGGTTTTCGCTGTTATTAGTGAGGCTTTGCAGATTGTGACTGTTATTTCAGTGGTTTTCGCTGTTATTAGTGAGGTTGTGCAGATTGCCACAGTTATTTCACTGGTTTTCGCTGTTATATGTGAGGCTTTGCAGATTGTGAGTGTTATTTCAGTGGTTTTCGCTGTTATTAGTGAGGTTGTGCAGATTGCCACAGTTATTTCAGTGGTTTTCGCTGTTATTAGTGAGGCTTTGCAGATTGTGACTGTTATTTCAGTGGTTTTCGCTGTTATTAGTGAGGTTGTGCAGATTGCCACAGTTATTTCAGTGGTTTTCGCTGTTATTAGTGAGGCTTTGCAGATTGTGACTGTTATTTTAGTGGTTTTCGCTGTTATTAGTGAGGTTGTGCAGATTGCCATAGTTATTTCAGTGGTTTTCGCTGTTATTAGTGAGGCTTTGCAGATTGTGACTGTTATTTTAGTGGTTTTCGCTGTTATTAGTGAGGTTGTGCAGATTGCCACAGTTATTTCAGTGGTTTTCGCTGTTATTAGTGAGGCTTTGCAGATTGTGACTGTTATTTCAGTGGTTTTCGCTGTTATTAGTGAGGCTTTGCAGATTGTGACTGTTATTTCAGTGGTTTTCGCTGTTATTAGTGAGGTTGTGCAGATTGCCACAGTTATTTCAGTGGTTTTCGCTGTTATTAGTGAGGCTTTGCAGATTGTGACTGTTATTTCAGTGGTTTTCGCTGTTATTAGTGAGGTTGTGCAGATTGCCACAGTTATTTCAGTGGTTTTCGCTGTTATTAGTGAGGCTTTGCAGATTGTGACTGTTATTTCAGTGGTTTTCGCTGTTATTAGTGAGGTTGTGCAGATTGCCACAGTTATTTCAGTGGTTTTCGCTGTTATAAGTGAGGCTTTGCAGATTGTGACTGTTATTTCAGTGGTTTTCGCTGTTATTAGTGAGGTTGTGCAGATTGCCACAGTTATTTCAGTGGTTTTCGCTGTTATTAGTGAGGCTTTGCAGATTGTGACTGTTATTTTAGTGGTTTTCGCTGTTATTAGTGAGGTTGTGCAGATTGCCACAGTTATTTCAGTGGTTTTCGCTGTTATTAGTGAGGCTTTGCAGATTGTGACTGTTATTTCAGTGGTTTTCGCTGTTATTAGTGAGGTTGTGCAGATTGCCACAGTTATTTCAGTGGTTTTCGCTGTTATTAGTGAGGCTTTGCAGATTGTGACTGTTATTTCAGTGGTTTTCGCTGTTATTAGTGAGGCTTTGCAGATTGTGACTGTTATTTCAGTGGTTTTCGCTGTTATTAGTGAGGCTTTGCAGATTGTGACTGTTATTTCAGTGGTTTTCGCTGTTATTAGTGAGGTTGTGCAGATTGCCACAGTTATTTCAGTGGTTTTCGCTGTTATTAGTGAGGCTTTGCAGATTGTGACTGTTATTTCAGTGGTTTTCGCTGTTATTAGTGAGGCTGTGCAGATTGCCACAGTTATTTCAGTGGTTTTCGCTGTTATTAGTGAGGCTTTGCAGATTGTGACTGTTATTTTAGTGGTTTTGGCTGTTATTAGTGAGGTTGTGCAGATTGCCATAGTTATTTCAGTGGTTTTCGCTGTTATTAGTGAGGCTTTGCAGATTGTGACTGTTATTTTAGTGGTTTTCGCTGGTTATTTCAGTGGTTTTCGCTGTTATTAGTGAGGTTGTGCAGATTGCCACAGTTATTTCACTGGTTTTCGCTGTTATTAGTGAGGCTTTGCAGATTGTGACTGTTATTTCAGTGGTTTTCGCTGTTATTAGTGAGGTTGTGCAGATTGCCACAGTTATTTCAGTGGTTTTCGCTGTTATTAGTGAGGCTTTGCAGATTGTGACTGTTATTTCAGTGGTTTTCGCTGTTATTAGTGAGGTTGTGCAGATTGCCACAGTTATTTCAGTGGTTTTCGCTGTTATTAGTGAGGCTTTGCAGATTGTGACTGTTATTTCAGTGGTTTTCGCTGTTATTAGTGAGGTTGTGCAGATTGCCACAGTTATTTCACTGGTTTTCGCTGTTATAAGTGAGGCTTTGCAGATTGTGACTGTTATTTCAGTGGTTTTCGCTGTTATTAGTGAGATTGTGCAGATTGCCACCGTTATTTCAGTGGTTTTCGCTGTTATTAGTGAGGCTTTGCAGATTGTGACTGTTATTTCAGTGGTTTTCGCTGTTATTAGTGAGGTTGTGCAGATTGCCACAGTTATTTCACTGGTTTTCGCTGTTATTAGTGAGGCTTTGCAGATTGTGACTGTTATTTCAGTGGTTTTCGCTGTTATTAGTGAGGTTGTGCAGATTGCCACAGTTATTTCAGTGGTTTTCGCTGTTATTAGTGAGGCTTTGCAGATTGTGACTGTTATTTCAGTGGTTTTTGCTGTTATTAGTGAGGTTGTGCAGATTGCCACAGTTATTTCAGTGGTTTTCGCTGTTATTAGTGAGGTTGTGCAGATTGCCACAGTTATTTCACTGGTTTTCGCTGTTTTTAGTGAGGTTGTGCAGATTGCCACAGTTATTTCACTGGTTTTCGCTGTTATAAGTGAGGCTTTGCAGATTGTGACTGTTATTTCAGTGGTTTTCGCTGTTATTAGTGAGGTTGTGCAGATTGCCACAGTTATTTCAGTGGTTTTCGCTGTTATTAGTGGGGCTTTGCAGATTGCGACTGTTATTTCAGTGGTTTTCGCTGTTATTAGTGAGGTTGTGCAGATTGCCACAGTTATTTCAGTGGTTTTCGCTGTTATTAGTGAGGTTGTGCAGATTGCCACAGTTATTTCACTGGTTTTCGCTGTTATAAGTGAGGCTTTGCAGATTGTGACGGTTATTTCAGTGGTTTTCGCTGTTATTAGTGAGGTTGTGCAGATTGCCACAGTTATTTCAGTGGTTTTCGCTGTTATTAGTGAGGCTTTGCAGATTGTGACTGTTATTTCAGTGGTTTTCGCTGTTATTAGTGAGGCTTTGCAGATTGTGACTGTTATTTCAGTGGTTTTCGCTGTTATTAGTGAGGTTGTGCAGATTGCCACAGTTATTTCAGTGGTTTTCGCTGTTATTAGTGAGGCTTTGCAGATTGTGACTGTTATTTCAGTGGTTTTCGCTGTTATTAGTGAGGTTGTGCAGATTGCCACAGTTATTTCAGTGGTTTTCGCTGTTATTAGTGAGGCTTTGCAGATTGTGACTGTTATTTCAGTGGTTTTCGCTGTTATTAGTGAGGTTGTGCAGATTGCCACAGTTATTTCAGTGGTTTTCGCTGTTATAAGTGAGGCTTTGCAGATTGTGACTGTTATTTCAGTGGTTTTCGCTGTTATTAGTGAGGTTGTGCAGATTGCCACAGTTATTTCAGTGGTTTTCGCTGTTATTAGTGAGGCTTTGCAGATTGTGACTGTTATTTTAGTGGTTTTCGCTGTTATTAGTGAGGTTGTGCAGATTGCCACAGTTATTTCAGTGGTTTTCGCTGTTATTAGTGAGGCTTTGCAGATTGTGACTGTTATTTCAGTGGTTTTCGCTGTTATTAGTGAGGTTGTGCAGATTGCCACAGTTATTTCAGTGGTTTTCGCTGTTATTAGTGAGGCTTTGCAGATTGTGACTGTTATTTCAGTGGTTTTCGCTGTTATTAGTGAGGCTTTGCAGATTGTGACTGTTATTTCAGTGGTTTTCGCTGTTATTAGTGAGGCTTTGCAGATTGTGACTGTCATTTCAGTGGTTTTCGCTGTTATTAGTGAGGTTGTGCAGATTGCCACAGTTATTTCAGTGGTTTTCGCTGTTATTAGTGAGGCTTTGCAGATTGTGACTGTTATTTCAGTGGTTTTCGCTGTTATTAGTGAGGCTGTGCAGATTGCCACAGTTATTTCAGTGGTTTTCGCTGTTATTAGTGAGGCTTTGCAGATTGTGACTGTTATTTTAGTGGTTTTGGCTGTTATTAGTGAGGTTGTGCAGATTGCCACAGTTATTTCAGTGGTTTTCGCTGTTATTAGTGAGGCTTTGCAGATTGTGACTGTTATTTTAGTGGTTTTCGCTGGTTATTTCAGTGGTTTTCGCTGTTATTAGTGAGGTTGTGCAGATTGCCACAGTTATTTCACTGGTTTTCGCTGTTATTAGTGAGGCTTTGCAGATTGTGACTGTTATTTCAGTGGTTTTCGCTGTTATTAGTGAGGTTGTGCAGATTGCCACAGTTATTTCAGTGGTTTTCGCTGTTATTAGTGAGGCTTTGCAGATTGTGACTGTTATTTCAGTGGTTTTCGCTGTTATTAGTGAGGTTGTGCAGATTGCCACAGTTATTTCAGTGGTTTTCGCTGTTATTAGTGAGGCTTTGCAGATTGTGACTGTTATTTCAGTGGTTTTCGCTGTTATTAGTGAGGTTGTGCAGATTGCCACAGTTATTTCACTGGTTTTCGCTGTTATAAGTGAGGCTTTGCAGATTGTGACTGTTATTTCAGTGGTTTTCGCTGTTATTAGTGAGGTTGTGCAGATTGCCACAGTTATTTCACTGGTTTTCGCTGTTATAAGTGAGGCTTTGCAGATTGTGACTGTTATTTCAGTGGTTTTCGCTGTTATTAGTGAGATTGTGCAGATTGCCACAGTTATTTCAGTGGTTTTCGCTGTTATTAGTGAGGCTTTGCAGATTGTGACAGTTATTTCAGTGGTTTTCGCTGTTTTTAGTGAGGTTGTGCAGATTGCCACAGTTATTTCACTGGTTTTCGCTGTTATAAGTGAGGCTTTGCAGATTGTGACTGTTATTTCAGTGGTTTTCGCTGTTATTAGTGAGGTTGTGCAGATTGCCACAGTTATTTCACTGGTTTTCGCTGTTATTAGTGAGGCTTTGCAGATTGTGACTGTTATTTCAGTGGTTTTCGCTGTTATTAGTGAGGTTGTGCAGATTGCCACAGTTATTTCAGTGGTTTTCGCTGTTATTAGTGAGGCTTTGCAGATTGTGTTTGTTATTTCAGTGGTTTTTGCTGTTATTAGTGAGGTTGTGCAGATTGCCACAGTTATTTCAGTGGTTTTCGCTGTTATTAGTGAGGTTGTGCAGATTGCCACAGTTATTTCACTGGTTTTCGCTGTTATAAGTGAGGCTTTGCAGATTGTGACGGTTATTTCAGTGGTTTTCGCTGTTATTAGTGAGGTTGTGCAGATTGCCACAGTTATTTCAGTGGTTTTCGCTGTTATTAGTGAGGCTTTGCAGATTGTGACTGTTATTTCAGTGGTTTTCGCTGTTATTAGTGAGGTTGTGCAGATTGCCACAGTTATTTCAGTGGTTTTCGCTGTTATTAGTGAGGCTTTGCAGATTGTGACTGTTATTTCAGTGGTTTTCGCTGTTATAAGTGAGGCTTTGCAGATTGTGACTGTTATTTCAGTGGTTTTCGCTGTTATTAGTGAGGTTGTGCAGATTGCCACAGTTATTTCAGTGGTTTTCGCTGTTATTAGTGAGGCTTTGCAGATTGTGACTGTTATTTCAGTGGTTTTCGCTGTTATTAGTGAGGTTGTGCAGATTGCCACAGTTATTTCAGTGGTTTTCGCTGTTATTAGTGAGGCTTTGCAGATTGTGACTGTTATTTCAGTGGTTTTCGCTGTTATTAGTGAGGTTGTGCAGATTGCCACAGTTATTTCACAGGTTTTCGCTGTTATAAGTGAGGCTTTGCAGATTGTGACTGTTATTTCAGTGGTTTTCGCTGTTATTAGTGAGATTGTGCAGATTGCCACAGTTATTTCAGTGGTTTTCGCTGTTATTAGTGAGGCTTTGCAGATTGTGACTGTTATTTCAGTGGTTTTCGCTGTTATTAGTGAGGTTGTGCAGATTGCCACAGTTATTTCACTGGTTTTCGCTGTATTAGTGAGGCTTTGCAGATTGTGACTGTTATTTCTGTGGTTTTCGCTGTTATTAGTGAGGTTGTGCAGATTGCCACAGTTATTTCAGTGGTTTTCGCTGTTATTAGTGAGGCTTTGCAGATTGTGACTGTTATTTCAGTGGTTTTCGCTGTTATTAGTGAGGTTGTGCAGATTGCCACAGTTATTTCACTGGTTTTCGCTGTTATAAGTGAGGCTTTGCAGATTGTGACTGTTATTTCAGTGGTTTTCGCTGTTATTAGTGAGGTTGTGCAGATTGCCACAGTTATTTCACTGGTTTTCGCTGTTATAAGTGAGGCTTTGCAGATTGTGACTGTTATTTCAGTGGTTTTCGCTGTTATTAGTGAGATTGTGCAGATTGCCACAGTTATTTCAGTGGTTTTCGCTGTTATTAGTGAGGCTTTGCAGATTGTGACAGTTATTTCAGTGGTTTTCGCTGTTTTTAGTGAGGTTGTGCAGATTGCCACAGTTATTTCACTGGTTTTCGCTGTTATAAGTGAGGCTTTGCAGATTGTGACTGTTATTTCAGTGGTTTTCGCTGTTATTAGTGAGGTTGTGCAGATTGCCACAGTTATTTCACTGGTTTTCGCTGTTATTAGTGAGGCTTTGCAGATTGTGACTGTTATTTCAGTGGTTTTCGCTGTTATTAGTGAGGTTGTGCAGATTGCCACAGTTATTTCAGTGGTTTTCGCTGTTATTAGTGAGGCTTTGCAGATTGTGACTGTTATTTCAGTGGTTTTTGCTGTTATTAGTGAGGTTGTGCAGATTGCCACAGTTATTTCAGTGGTTTTCGCTGTTATTAGTGAGGTTGTGCAGATTGCCACAGTTATTTCACTGGTTTTCGCTGTTATAAGTGAGGCTTTGCAGATTGTGACTGTTATTTCAGTGGTTTTCGCTGTTATTAGTGAGATTGTGCAGATTGCCACAGTTATTTCAGTGGTTTTCGCTGTTATTAGTGAGGCTTTGCAGATTGTGACAGTTATTTCAGTGGTTTTCGCTGTTTTTAGTGAGGTTGTGCAGATTGCCACAGTTATTTCACTGGTTTTCGCTGTTATAAGTGAGGCTTTGCAGATTGTGACTGTTATTTCAGTGGTTTTCGCTGTTATTAGTGAGGTTGTGCAGATTGCCACAGTTATTTCACTGGTTTTCGCTGTTATTAGTGAGGCTTTGCAGATTGTGACTGTTATTTCAGTGGTTTTCGCTGTTATTAGTGAGGTTGTGCAGATTGCCACAGTTATTTCAGTGGTTTTCGCTGTTATTAGTGAGGCTTTGCAGATTGTGTTTGTTATTTCAGTGGTTTTTGCTGTTATTAGTGAGGTTGTGCAGATTGCCACAGTTATTTCAGTGGTTTTCGCTGTTATTAGTGAGGTTGTGCAGATTGCCACAGTTATTTCACTGGTTTTCGCTGTTATAAGTGAGGCTTTGCAGATTGTGACGGTTATTTCAGTGGTTTTCGCTGTTATTAGTGAGGTTGTGCAGATTGCCACAGTTATTTCAGTGGTTTTCGCTGTTATTAGTGAGGCTTTGCAGATTGTGACTGTTATTTCAGTGGTTTTCGCTGTTATTAGTGAGGTTGTGCAGATTGCCACAGTTATTTCAGTGGTTTTCGCTGTTATTAGTGAGGCTTTGCAGATTGTGACTGTTATTTCAGTGGTTTTCGCTGTTATAAGTGAGGCTTTGCAGATTGTGACTGTTATTTCAGTGGTTTTCGCTGTTATTAGTGAGGTTGTGCAGATTGCCACAGTTATTTCAGTGGTTTTCGCTGTTATTAGTGAGGCTTTGCAGATTGTGACTGTTATTTCAGTGGTTTTCGCTGTTATTAGTGAGGCTTTGCAGATTGTGACTGTTATTAGTGAGGCTTTGCAGATTGTGACTGTTATTTCAGTGGTTTTCGCTGTTATTAGTGAGGTTGTGCAGATTGCCACAGTTATTTCACAGGTTTTCGCTGTTATAAGTGAGGCTTTGCAGATTGTGACTGTTATTTCAGTGGTTTTCGCTGTTATTAGTGAGATTGTGCAGATTGCCACAGTTATTTCAGTGGTTTTCGCTGTTATTAGTGAGGCTTTGCAGATTGTGACTGTTATTTCAGTGGTTTTCGCTGTTATTAGTGAGGTTGTGCAGATTGCCACAGTTATTTCACTGGTTTTCGCTGTATTAGTGAGGCTTTGCAGATTGTGACTGTTATTTCTGTGGTTTTCGCTGTTATTAGTGAGGTTGTGCAGATTGCCACAGTTATTTCAGTGGTTTTCGCTGTTATTAGTGAGGCTTTGCAGATTGTGACTGTTATTTCAGTGGTTTTCGCTGTTATTAGTGAGGTTGTGCAGATTGCCACAGTTATTTCACTGGTTTTCGCTGTTATAAGTGAGGCTTTGCAGATTGTGACTGTTATTTCAGTGGTTTTCGCTGTTATTAGTGAGGTTGTGCAGATTGCCACAGTTATTTCACTGGTTTTCGCTGTTATAAGTGAGGCTTTGCAGATTGTGACTGTTATTTCAGTGGTTTTCGCTGTTATTAGTGAGATTGTGCAGATTGCCACAGTTATTTCAGTGGTTTTCGCTGTTATTAGTGAGGCTTTGCAGATTGTGACAGTTATTTCAGTGGTTTTCGCTGTTTTTAGTGAGGTTGTGCAGATTGCCACAGTTATTTCACTGGTTTTCGCTGTTATAAGTGAGGCTTTGCAGATTGTGACTGTTATTTCAGTGGTTTTCGCTGTTATTAGTGAGGTTGTGCAGATTGCCACAGTTATTTCACTGGTTTTCGCTGTTATTAGTGAGGCTTTGCAGATTGTGACTGTTATTTCAGTGGTTTTCGCTGTTATTAGTGAGGTTGTGCAGATTGCCACAGTTATTTCAGTGGTTTTCGCTGTTATTAGTGAGGCTTTGCAGATTGTGACTGTTATTTCAGTGGTTTTTGCTGTTATTAGTGAGGTTGTGCAGATTGCCACAGTTATTTCAGTGGTTTTCGCTGTTATTAGTGAGGTTGTGCAGATTGCCACAGTTATTTCACTGGTTTTCGCTGTTATAAGTGAGGCTTTGCAGATTGTGACGGTTATTTCAGTGGTTTTCGCTGTTATTAGTGAGGTTGTGCAGATTGCCACAGTTATTTCAGTGGTTTTCGCTGTTATTAGTGAGGCTTTGCAGATTGTGACTGTTATTTCAGTGGTTTTCGCTGTTATTAGTGAGGTTGTGCAGATTGCCACAGTTATTTCAGTGGTTTTCGCTGTTATTAGTGAGGCTTTGCAGATTGTGACTGTTATTTCAGTGGTTTTCGCTGTTATAAGTGAGGCTTTGCAGATTGTGACTGTTATTTCAGTGGTTTTCGCTGTTATTAGTGAGGTTGTGCAGATTGCCACAGTTATTTCAGTGGTTTTCGCTGTTATTAGTGAGGCTTTGCAGATTGTGACTGTTATTTCAGTGGTTTTCGCTGTTATTAGTGAGGTTGTGCAGATTGCCACAGTTATTTCAGTGGTTTTCGCTGTTATTAGTGAGGCTTTGCAGATTGTGACTGTTATTTCAGTGGTTTTCGCTGTTATTAGTGAGGTTGTGCAGATTGCCACAGTTATTTCACAGGTTTTCGCTGTTATAAGTGAGGCTTTGCAGATTGTGACTGTTATTTCAGTGGTTTTCGCTGTTATTAGTGAGATTGTGCAGATTGCCACAGTTATTTCAGTGGTTTTCGCTGTTATTAGTGAGGCTTTGCAGATTGTGACTGTTATTTCAGTGGTTTTCGCTGTTATTAGTGAGGTTGTGCAGATTGCCACAGTTATTTCACTGGTTTTCGCTGTATTAGTGAGGCTTTGCAGATTGTGACTGTTATTTCTGTGGTTTTCGCTGTTATTAGTGAGGTTGTGCAGATTGCCACAGTTATTTCAGTGGTTTTCGCTGTTATTAGTGAGGCTTTGCAGATTGTGACTGTTATTTTAGTGGTTTTCGCTGTTAATAGTGAGGTTGTGCAGATTGCCACAGTTATTTCAGTGGTTTTCGCTGTTATTAGTGAGGCTTTGCAGATTGTGACTGTTATTTCAGTGGTTTTCGCTGTTATTAGTGAGGTTGTGCAGATTGCCACAGTTATTTCACTGGTTTTCGCTGTTATAAGTGAGGCTTTGCAGATTGTGACTGTTATTTCAGTGGTTTTCGCTGTTATTAGTGAGATTGTGCAGATTGCCACAGTTATTTCAGTGGTTTTCGCTGTTATTAGTGAGGCTTTGCAGATTGTGACTGTTATTTCAGTGGTTTTCGCTGTTATTAGTGAGGTTGTGCAGATTGCCACAGTTATTTCACTGGTTTTCGCTGTTATTAGTGAGGCTTTGCAGATTGTGACTGTTATTTCAGTGGTTTTCGCTGTTATTAGTGAGGTTGTGCAGATTGCCACAGTTATTTCAGTGGTTTTCGCTGTTATTAGTGAGGCTTTGCAGATTGTGACTGTTATTTCAGTCGTTTTCGCTGTTATTAGTGAGGTTGTGCAGATTGCCACAGTTATTTCACTGGTTTTCGCTGTTATTAGTGAGGCTTTGCAGATTGTGACTGTTATTTCAGTGGTTTTCGCTGTTATTAGTGAGGTTGTGCAGATTGCCACAGTTATTTCACTGGTTTTCACAGTTACTGACGGTTATTTCAGTGGTTTTCGCTGTTATTAGTGAGGTTGTGCAGATTGCCACAGTTATTTCACTGGTTTTCGCTGTTATAAGTGAGGCTTTGCAGATTGTGACTGTTATTTCAGTGGTTTTCGCTGTTATTAGTGAGATTGTGCAGATTGCCACAGTTATTTCAGTGGTTTTCGCTGTTATTAGTGAGGCTTTGCAGATTGTGACTGTTATTTCAGAGGTTTTCGCTGTTATTAGTGAGGTTGTGCAGATTGCCACAGTTATTTCACTGGTTTTCGCTGTTATTAGTGAGGCTTTGCAGATTGTGACTGTTATAACAGTGGTTTTCGCTGTTATTAGTGAGGTTGTGCAGATTGCCACAGTTATTTCACTGGTTTTCGCTGTTATTAGTGAGGCTTTGCAGATTGTGACTGTTATTTCAGTGGTTTTCGCTGTTATTAGTGAGGTTGTGCAGATTGCCACAGTTATTTCACTGGTTTTCGCTGTTATAAGTGAGGCTTTGCAGATTGTGACTGTTATTTCAGTGGTTTTCGCTGTTATTAGTGAGGTTGTGCAGATTGCCACAGTTATTTCAGTGGTTATCGCTGTTATTAGTGAGGCTTTGCAGATTGTGACTGTTATTTCAGTGGTTTTCGCTGTTATTAGTGAGGTTGTGCAGATTGCCACAGTTATTTCACTGGTTTTCGCTGTTATAAGTGAGGCTTTGCAGATTGTGACTGTTATTTCAGTGGTTTTCGCTGTTATTAGTGAGATTGTGCAGATTGCCACAGTTATTTCAGTGGTTTTCGCTGTTATTAGTGAGGCTTTGCAGATTGTGACTGTTATTGCAGTGGTTTTCGCTGTTATTAGTGAGGTTGTGCAGATTGCCACAGTTATTTCACTGGTTTTCGCTGTTATTAGTGAGGCTTTGCAGATTGTGACTGTTATTTCAGTGGTTTTCGCTGTTATTAGTGAGGTTGTGCAGATTGCCACAGTTATTTCACTGGTTTTCGCTGTTATTAGTGAGGCTTTGCAGATTGTGACTGTTATTTCAGTGATTTTCGCTGTTATTAGTGAGGTTGCGCAGATTGCCACAGTTATTTCAGTGGTTTTCGCTGTTATTAGTGAGGCTTTGCAGATTGTGACTGTTATTGCAGTGGTTTTCGCTGTTATTAGTGAGGTTGTGCAGATTGCCACAGTTATTTCACTTGTTTACGCTGTTATTAGTGAGGCTTTGCAGATTGTGACTGTTATTTCAGTTGTTTTCGCTGTTATTAGTGAGATTGTGCAGATTTCCACAGTTATTTCAGTGGTTTTCGCTGTTATTAGTGAGGCTTTGCAGATTGTGACTGTTATTTCAGTGGTTTTCGCTGTTATTAGTGAGGTTGTGCTGATTGCCACAGTTATTTCACTGGTTTTCGCTGTTATTAGTGAGGCTTTGCAGATTGTGACTGTTATTTCAGTGGTTTTCGCTGTTATTAGTGAGGTTGTGCAGATTGCCACAGTTATTTCACTGGTTTTCGCTGTTATAAGTGAGGCTTTGCAGATTGTGACTGTTATTTCAGTGGTTTTCGCTGTTATTAGTGAGATTGTGCAGATTGCCACAATTATTTCAGTGGTTTTCGCTGTTATTAGTGAGGCTTTGCAGATTGTGACTGTTATTTCAGTGGTTTTCGCTGTTATTAGTGAGGTTGTGCAGATTGCCACAGTTATTTCACTGGTTTTCGCTGTTATTAGTGAGGCTTTGCAGATTGTGACTGTTATTTCAGTGGTTTTCGCTGTTATTAGTGAGGTTGTGCAGATTGCCACAGTTATTTCAGTGGTTTTCGCTGATATTAGTGAGGCTTTGCAGATTGTGACTGTTATTTCAGTGGTTTTCGCTGTTATTAGTGAGGTTGTGCAGATTGCCACAGTTATTTCACTGGTTTTCGCTGTTATAAGTGAGGCTTTGCAGATTGTGACTGTTATTTCAGTGGTTTTCGCTGTTATTAGTGAGGTTGTGCAGATTGCCACAGTTATTTCAGTGGTTTTCGCTGTTATTAGTGAGGCTTTGCAGATTGTGACTGTTATTTCAGTGGTTTTCGCTGTTATTAGTGAGGTTGTGCAGATTGCCACAGTTATTTCAGTGGTTTTCGCTGTTATTAGTGAGGCTTTGCAGATTGTGACTGTTATTTCAGTGGTTTTCGCTGTTATAAGTGAGGCTTTGCAGATTGTGACTGTTATTTCAGTGGTTTTCGCTGTTATTAGTGAGGTTGTGCAGATTGCCACAGTTATTTCAGTGGTTTTCGCTGTTATTAGTGAGGTTGTGCAGATTGCCACAGTTATTTCAGTGGTTTTCGCTGTTATTAGTGAGGCTTTGCAGATTGTGACTGTTATTTTAGAGGTTTTCGCTGTTATTAGTGAGGTTTTGCAGATTGCCACAGTTATTTCAGTGGTTTTCGCTGTTATTAGTGAGGCTTTGCAGATTGTGACTGTTATTTCAGTGGTTTTCGCTGTTATTAGTGAGGTTGTGCAGATTGCCACAGTTATTTCAGTGGTTTTCGCTGTTATTAGTGAGGCTTTGCAGATTGTGACTGTTATTTCAGTGGTTTTCGCTGTTATTAGTGAGGTTGTGCAGATTGCCACAGTTATTTCAGTGGTTTTCGCTGTTATTAGTGAGGCTTTGCAGATTGTGACTGTTATTTCAGTGGTTTTCGCTGTTATTAGTGAGGTTATGCAGATTGCCACAGTTATTTCACTGGTTTTCGCTGTTATAAGTGAGGCTTTGCAGATTGTGACTGTTATTTCAGTGGTTTTCGCTGTTATTAGTGAGGTTGTGCAGATTGCCACAGTTATTTCAGTGGTTTTCGCTGTTATTAGTGAGGCTTTGCAGATTGTGACTGTTATTTCAGTGGTTTTCGCTGTTATTAGTGAGGTTGTGCAGATTGCCACAGTTATTTCAGTGGTTTTCGCTGTTATTAGTGAGGCTTTGCAGATTGTGACTGTTATTTTAGTGGTTTTCGCTGTTATTAGTGAGGTTGTGCAGATTGCCATAGTTATTTCAGTGGTTTTCGCTGTTATTAGTGAGGCTTTGCAGATTGTGACTGTTATTTCAGTGGTTTTCGCTGTTATTAGTGAGGTTGTGCAGATTGCCACAGTTATTTCACTGGTTTTCGCTGTTATAAGTGAGGCTTTGCAGATTGTGACTGTTATTTCAGTGGTTTTCGCTGTTATTAGTGAGGTTGTGCAGATTGCCACAGTTATTTCACTGGTTTTCGCTGTTATTAGTGAGGCTTTGCAGATTGTGACTGTTATTTCAGTGGTTTTCGCTGTTATTAGTGAGGTTGTGCAGATTGCCACAGTTATTTCACTGGTTTTCGCTGTTATAAGTGAGGCTTTGCAGATTGTGACTGTTATTTCAGTGGTTTTCGCTGTTATTAGTGAGATTGTGCAGATTGCCAAAGTTATTTCAGGGTTTTCGCTGTTATTAGTGAGGCTTTGCAGATTGTGACTGTTATTTCAGTGGTTTTCGCTGTTATTAGTGAGGTTGTGCAGATTGCCACAGTTATTTCACTGGTTTTCGCTGTTATTAGTGAGGCTTTGCAGATTGTGACTGTTATTTCAGTGGTTTTCGCTGTTATTAGTGAGGTTGTGCAGATTGCCACAGTTATTTCACTGGTTTTCGCTGTTATTAGTGAGGCTTTGCAGATTGTGACTGTTATTTCAGTGGTTTTCGCTGTTATTAGTGAGGTTGTGCAGATTGCCCCAGTTATTTCACTGGTTTTCGCTGTTATAAGTGAGGCTTTGCAGATTTTGACTGTTATTTCAGTGGTTTTCGCTGTTATTAGTGAGATTGTGCAGATTGCCACAGTTATTTCAGTGGTTTTCGCTGTTATTAGTGAGGCTTTGCAGATTGTGACTGTTATTTCAGTGGTTTTCGCTGTTATTAGTGAGGTTGTGCAGATTGCCACAGTTATTTCACTGGTTTTCGCTGTTATTAGTGAGGCTTTGCAGATTGTGACTGTTATTTCAGTGGTTTTCGCTGTTATTAGTGAGGTTGTGCAGATTGCCACAGTTATTTCACTGGTTTTCGCTGTTATTAGTGAGGCTTTGCAGATTGTGACTGTTATTTCAGTGGTTTTCGCTGTTATTAGTGAGGTTGTGCAGATTGCCACAGTTATTTCACTGGTTTTCGCTGTTATAAGTGAGGCTTTGCAGATTGTGACTGTTATTTCAGTGGTTTTCGCTGTTATTAGTGAGGTTGTGCAGATTGCCACAGTTATTTCAGTGGTTTTCGCTGTTATAAGTGAGGCTTTGCAGATTGTGACTGTTATTTCAGTGGTTTTCGCTGTTATTAGTGAGGTTGTGCAGATTGCCACAGTTATTTCAGTGGTTTTCGCTGTTATTAGTGAGGTTGTGCAGATTGCCACAGTTATTTCACTGGTTTTCGCTGTTATAAGTGAGGCTTTGCAGATTGTGACAGTTATTTCAGTGGTTTTCGCTGTTATTAGTGAGGTTGTGCAGATTGCCACAGTTATTTCACTGGTTTTCGCTGTTATTAGTGAGGCTTTGCAGATTGTGACTGTTATTTCAGTGGTTTTCGCTGTTATTAGTGAGGTTGTGCAGATTGCCACAGTTATTTCAGTGGTTTTCGCTGTTATTAGTGAGGCTTTGCAGATTGTGACTGTTATTTCAGTGGTTTTCGCTGTTATTAGTGAGGTTGTGCAGATTGCTACAGTTATTTCACTGGTTTTCGCTGTTATAAGTGAGGCTTTGCAGATTGTGACTGTTATTTCAGTGGTTTTCGCTGTTATTAGTGAGGTTGTGCAGATTGCCACAGTTATTTCACTGGTTTTCGCTGTTATAAGTGAGGCTTTGCAGATTGTGACTGTTATTTCAGTGGTTTTCGCTGTTATTAGTGAGGTTGTGCAGATTGCCACAGTTATTTCACTGGTTTCCGCTGTTATTAGTGAGGCTTTGCAGATTGTGACTGTTATTTCAGTGGTTTTCGCTGTTATTAGTGAGGTTGTGCAGATTGCCACAGTTATTTCAGTGGTTTTCGCTGTTATTAGTGAGGCTGTAGTGGACGCCCAATGTGGTGGATGAAAATGTGCGACGTTCAATAAAATACAAAAGCGCGTCGGGAGTTGTTTCTTAAGAATTTATTGAACTATACCAAATAATGTACATCTGCGTCCACTAACCTAATTCACGTTCTACCTCGACCCAGTGTGATCGTGTTCCTCCGCCTTCAATGTTCAGCCACGACTCGCTCGTCTCCTCTCGTTGTTGCCATGGTAGTACCACCAGCGTGTTGTCTCGTGCCAGCCCTACTGGTTATGGTGTTCGCCGCGTATGTCGGAGTTGGCGCGACAATCGTGTGACAGGGTGGTGAGTCACTACATCACCCCCCCTCCAGGGAAACTGTTGCGAAAGAGACTGATTTCCTACTTTTTGTTTCTTCTATTGCGTATGCTGGTTTTAGACGATCTATTGACATGGAAATGTTCTTCCCTTTTATGTCCAGTATGTAGTTTTTCCTCAGGCGTTTTACTACTCGATAAGGTCCTTCATATGGTGGTTGAAGCGCCGGTCGTACTCGATCTATTCGTACGAAGACGTGAGTGCAATTGTTTAGATCGGTGGGTATGTAGGTTGATTGATTGTAGACTGTTCTTGGTGGTGCTGGCTTCACATGTTCAAAGTGCCGTTTGAGTGTTGTTGCGAATTCTGTTGTGTCTGATGGTGTAGAATTTGGTGCTGGAACAAATACTTCTCCTGGAATTCTTAGGGTTGTTCCGTAGACTAGTTCGGCTGATGAGCATTTGAGATCCTCTCTGATTGCTGTTCTTATTCCTAGGATAACAAATGGGAGATCGTCTGACCAATTCAGAGTGTTTTCTCTAGCCATGAGGGATGATTTTATTTGTCGGTGAAGTCTTTCCACGAGTCCGTTTGCTTGTGGATGATATGATGTTGTCCTGATCCTGTGTGTTCCTAATCGTGATGTGACTTCGGCAAATAATTTCGCTTCAAATTGCGTGCCTTGGTCTGTGGTTATTCTTAGAGGTACGCCAAAGCGTGGAATGTACTGCTGTATGAAAGCTTCTGCTACGCTGTGGGCCGTTTGGTCGATTAGTGGGTAAGCTTCTGGCCATCTGGTGAATCTGTCTATTATTGTTAATATATATCGATGTCCGTTTGATGGTGGTAAGGGTCCAATAAGGTCCATGTGTATGTGTTCGAATCTGTCTGATTGTACGTTGAATGTTGCCAGTGGTGATTTCGTATGTCTATGAACTTTGCTTTTCTGGCAATTAATACACGCTCTTGACCAGTGATTAGAGTCTCTGTTTAGGTTTTGCCAAAAGTACTTGCTCTGAAGGAGTTTGCGTGTGCCTCGAATGCCTGGATGCGCTATGTTGTGTATTGCTTCGAACACTGATCTTCTGATAGACTCGGGAACAAAAGGTCTGTTTATGCCTAACGATGTCTCACACCATAGTTTCACGTTGTCACCGGGGATTGTTAGCAGTTGAAGTTTGAATTTGGAGTTTTTGTTTTTTGGCTCGGAGAGTAGTCTGTGAAGTTCTTCGTCTTGTTTTTGTAGCTCTGCGAATTTCTTAAGATGTATTGTGCAAATGTTTTCTACGTTGTTGATTTCTATTCGGGATAAGGTATCTGCCACTACGTTATTCATTCCTTTGATGTGTCTGCTGTCACTTGTAAATTGTGAAATATAGTCTAGATGACGGAACTGACGTGGACTGCGTTCTGTTTTTGTTGTCAGGGCTCGTGTGAGTGGCATGTGGTCTGTGTATATTGTGAATTGCTGACCTTCCACAAAATAGCGAAAATGCTTGATCGCTAAATACATTCCAAGCAGTTCGCGATCAAAGGCGGAATATTTGGTTTGAGTTTCCGTGAGCTTCCTAGAGAAGAATGATAGTGGTTCCCATGTGCCTTTATTTAGTTGTTGTAGCACTGCACCTACAGCGATATCTGATGCATCTGTCATTATGCTGAAGGTTCCATTTTCTAGAGGATGAACCAGTAGTGTGTTGTGCGATAGTAGCTGCTTGACCGAGTCGAATGCTTTTTGACAGTCGTCTGGCCAAGTAAATTCCTGCTTGCGTTTGGATAAGTTTTGGAGATTTGAGAGGTGAGTGTTGATTGGTGCTAGCGTTGTTGCTAGGTCCTGGATAAATCTGTGGTAATAATTTACCATACCCAGAAATCGTTGCACCGATTTGATTGATGTAGGAGGCGGGAATTTGTAGATTGCCTCGACTCTGTCTTTTGCTGGGCGAATTCCTTCCACAGAAATGTTGTGTCCCAAAAAATCTAGTGACTGCACCCCGAAGACGCACTTGGAGACTTTGATGTTCAGTCCGTATTCTTGTAGACGTTTGAAGAGAATTTCGAGGTGCTTGGTATGTTCTTCCTCATCGCTGCTGGCTATTAGAATGTCGTCGATATAGTTGAAGATGAAGTCTAATCCTTTCAGAACTTCATTCATGAATCGTTGAAAAGTCTGCGAGGCGTTTCTTAGACCAAATGGCATTCGTACGAACTCAAATAGTCCGAATGGTGTTGTGATAGCCGTTTTATGAATGTCCTCTGGAGCAATTGGTATGTGGTGGTATGCTCTCACTATGTCAACTTTTGAAAAGATTTTGCATCCATGTAGCTTCATTGAAAAGTTTTGAATGTGCGGAATTGGGTATCTGTCTGGTACCGTGGTTGCGTTTAAACGACGGTAATCTCCGCATGGACGCCAGTCTTCACTCGCTTTTTTCGTTACCATGTGTAGTGGTGATGCTACTGGCGATGATGATGCACGGCATATGCCCAATTGTAGCATGTGGTTGAATTCCATTCTGGCAGCTTTTTCGCGCTTGTGATCCAGTCTGCGCGGTCGAGATACTGGTAGTTGTCCTTCTGTTAGAATGTGATGTACCACGGTATGCTTTACTGGAAGGTTGAAGTTTGGTTCTTGTGTCAGTTGTGGGTATTTATTCAGCAAAACACTATATCTGTTTTCTATCATAAATTGTTTGGGTGTTGGAGTGTCCACCTGTGCGAGATTTGCTTTGACCATGAGCTTGGTAACTGTATCGATTAATCTTCTGTTTTTTAAATCGACCAGTAGTCCGTGTTTACACAGAAAGTCTGCTCCAATGATTGGTCGGTTGACTGCCGCTTTTATGAATTGATGAGTGAAGTCTCTCCTAAGTCCTAGATTAATTGTTAATAATTTCGTTCCGAATGTGTTGATGACTGAACCGTTTGCAGCTGATAGAAAGAAGCTTGGGTCTTTGTTGACTGTGCCGTGATTTGAGTGTGGAATGACGGACAAATCTGCTCCAGTGTCGATCAGAAATGTTATTTTGTTATTTCTGTCGAATATAAATAGGCGGCTGGATCTGTTTGGTTGCCCTTTGTTCGCCGCCGCAACTTTAGGGCTTAAAAGTTTGGGTTGTCGGCGTTATTGTGTGGTTGGTTCATTGTTGCTGAAGGCTGTTTGTTGTACGTACAAGGTTCGATGCATTTTTTGGCGTTGCTCCCGAATTTGTAATGGTACCAGCATGTGGTATATCTAGATGAGCTTTTCGATCTACGTCTGCTAAAGACTGGTGTATGGTAGCGTCTGTTGGGTGACCTGCCTCTGCTCATATCTCTCGTTCGCTGATTGCTGCGGTCGCTGCATAGTCGTGCGACCATTGTCTTTAATTCCTGAATCTCGTGTTCTATGTTTTTGTTTGGGTTCGAAATTCGGTTGTCAGGATGCTGCGGTCTCTGATCATCGGCTGTTTGATATCTGCGCCCGGAATTTATTGTTGTCTGATTGTCATCGAGATGATAAATTGCTGGAATGTCCCGATTTTGAGATGCCTCCCATAATTTATCCGCTATTTCTGTTATGGTTGTTAAGTCTTTGTCTTGCTGTGGGATGAGAGCCAGGTTAATTACTCGAGGTAACCTGCGTAACCATAATTTCTTGACTAATTGGCTGTTTATGATGCCGGATGAACCTGCTAGATTCTTGAGTGACCGGTAGAAGTCGGAAGGGCGCATGTCGCCTATCTCCGTATTCGAGAATAGTTGCTCAATTCTGCGTTCCTCGCTGATGGAGTAACGTTCTATCAAAATTTTCTTTAGTTCTTCATATAGGTTCATACGCGGAGGATTTTCGACGAAGTCCAGAGTTGTTTCTATCGTGTGTGAGGGAAGAGCAGCAATCACGTAGCTGTAACGGCTCGTATCCGATGTGATTCGTCCAATGGAAAATTGTGCTTCTGCTTGCACAAACCATGAAGTCGGAGAACTCGTCCAAAATGTTGGCAGGCGTACTGGGGCTATGGCAGAGACGTCAGTTGTTATGTTATTTAATTTGCCGGGGGGGGAGGCCGGAGGAGATGTATGACTTGTTGATTCTGATGGATCTGCCGGAGTTGAGAAGTCTTCGTTCGGCATGTTGATATTAATTGATTTAGTTTTTACAGTGTTAGACTTAAGTTAATTTACAAATTCGATTTATTATCTAGAACTATGTCTTATTTGCTAATGCAATTGAGACTGTAGAATTACTAGCTTGCTATTAATTTGTTTTAATTTATTCCTTGTAATGATTTTAATAATTCATAATTTTGATTTTACGCAGTACCAATGTAGTGTACTGATTTACAATTTGAAAATTAAATTCAAAGTTTGTAGATTCATTTGCAAATTATTCCATTTTCTATGAAAATGTTAACTAACAACCATTTATCTTAACTATTTACATTGGCTTAACTATTTACATTGATTAATCTGTTAACTATTTACACTACTATTAAGTATTACATTAAGTATTTACATTGAATTAATTCATTCCATTTTTAAATTCATGTACATTGTTTGAATTTGGTTTATACATGATATATATATGTTGATATAACTTAATTAATCGTTCTTATTCGTATATCATAATCTATTCTTACTCTTATTAAGGTGTGTGTAACTTAAATTCTGCAATTCTGTTAATTCTTGTACTATTGCTTGCTTAAATATTTACATTAACTTTAGTTCATGAGAATTTGTCTTTCATTTATTTATGAATACTGTTCGATTACATTGTTTTTCGTGCAGCTTTTCTTATATACATTCTGTTTTTTAAAAGATCGACCATACATAACTTATTTATATGTATCTTTGTCCATTAATGACGATTTCGTATTACCTAATATGTACAGTTAAATTCAGTTTACAAGTATGTATCTATTTGTTTCTTAATTTAGGGTGTAAAGTAATTACTCTGAATCTTATTTAAATAATTTTCTTACATATATATAAAAATGGTAATAGCCTTTGATTGGATGTACTAATATTTGTATGTATTTTACTAGATGATGAAATTTTATTTTCCAAGATTCAAAAATTCATTTCTTCTTAATTTAGCTTTATGTTTAAGAATTGGAGACGTTGGTAGACGTGCAGCCTGTTTGTACTATTAAATTAACATTTGATAACGGTAAGTCGGTTACTGTTGCAACAACGGTTGCCATATCGGGCGATTTACGGTGCATTGCGCGACACGTGCACATATTGCCATATTAACTGACGCCAACTGTTAACTAAATATTCCTTAATTGAGTTGCAAATAAAATTTAATTCATACAGGTTTATATTTTGATATGCTTCGCTAAATAATAAAGTATGTTTGCACAGCCATGTGATTCTGATTTCTTGTAATAGTATGTAATGTCAAAGTACTGTTAGATAGCGATTTAATTGTTATTTGATACAAATTAAGTTTTACTGCGTGATAATAACATTTTGATTTAATTAATTATTTAATTTTTATTAATTATTTCGTTTTTGTTTGATTTAATTTCCCGAATTTAATGCTTGTATGTGTGTTCGACCGAATGTTCTCGCGTGTATTTCACTGTACATTTTCACTGTCGCGATCGATTGTAACTGTATTGTGAACTGTTCATTTTTATTACGCGCTTAAGTTTTTAATTTCTTATTAAAAAATCCCTTCGACTACCATTTGTAATTTTGATATCTTTTAATGGAACGAACTAAACTTTAATGCTTGGCTTTGTCACTTTATTACATTATTTCTCGTGGAACAAAGAACTATGCGTTTTCTATGTCGGGGTCACCAATGTAGTGGACGCGCAATGTGGTGGATGAAAATGTGCGACGTTCAATAAAATACAAAAGCGCGTCGGGAGTTGTTTCTTAAGAATTTATTGAACTATACCAAATAATGTACATCTGCGTCCACTAACCTAATTCACGTTCTACCTCGACCCAGTGTGATCGTGTTCCTCCGCCTTCAATGTTCAGCCACGACTCGCTCGTCTCCTCTCGTTGTTGCCATGGTAGTACCACCAGCGTGTTGTCTCGTGCCAGCCCTACTGGTTATGGTGTTCGCCGCGTATGTCGGAGTTGGCGCGACAATCGTGTGACAGGGTGGTGAGTCACTACAAGGCTTTGCAGATTGTGACTGCTATTTCAGTGGTTTTCGCTGTTATTAGTGAGGTTGTGCAGATTGCCACAGTTATTTCAGTGGTTTTCGCTGTTATTAGTGAGGCTTTGCAGATTGTGACTGTTATTTCAGTGGTTTTCGCTGTTATTAGTGAGGTTGTGCAGATTGGCACAGTTATTTCAGTGGTTTTCGCTGTTATTAGTGAGGCTTTGCAGATTGTGACTGTTATTTCAGTGGTTTTCGCTGTTATTAGTGAGGTTGTGCAGATTGCCACAGTTATTTCACTGGTTTTCGCTGTTATAAGTGAGGCTTTGCAGATTGTGACTGTTATTTCAGTGGTTTTCGCTGTTATTAGTGAGGTTGTGCAGATTGCCACAGTTATTTCACTGGTTTTCGCTGTTATAAGTGAGGCTTTGCAGATTGTGACTGTTATTAGTGAGGTTGTGCAGATTGCCACAGTTATTTCAGTGGTTTTCGCTGTTATTAGTGAGGCTTTGCAGATTGTGACTGTTATTTCAGTGGTTTTCGCTGTTATTATTGAGGTTGTGCAGATTGCCACAGTTATTTCAGTGGTTTTCGCTGTTATTAGTGAGGCTTTGCAGATTGTGACTGTTATTTCAGTGGTTTTCGCTGTTATTAGTGAGGTTGTGCAGATTGCCACAGTTATTTCACTGGTTTTCGCTGTTATAAGTGAGGCTTTGCAGATTGTGACTGTTATTTCAGTGGTTTTCGCTGTTATTAGTGAGATTGTGCAGATTGCCACAGTTATTTCAGTGGTTTTCGCTGTTATTAGTGAGGCTTTGCAGATTGTGACTGTTATTTCAGTGGTTTTCGCTGTTATTAGTGAGGTTGTGCAGATTGGCACAGTTATTTCAGTGGTTTTCGCTGTTATTAGTGAGGCTTTGCAGATTGTGACTGTTATTTCAGTGGTTTTCGCTGTTATTAGTGAGGTTGTGCAGATTGCCACAGTTATTTCACTGGTTTTCGCTGTTATAAGTGAGGCTTTGCAGATTGTGACTGTTATTTCAGTGGTTTTCGCTGTTATTAGTGAGATTGTGCAGATTGCCACAGTTATTTCAGTGGTTTTCGCTGTTATTAGTGAGGCTTTGCAGATTGTGACAGTTATTTCAGTGGTTTTCGCTGTTTTTAGTGAGGTTGTGCAGATTGCCACAGTTATTTCACTGGTTTTCGCTGTTATAAGTGAGGCTTTGCAGATTGTGACTGTTATTTCAGTGGTTTTCGCTGTTATTAGTGAGGTTGTGCAGATTGCCACAGTTATTTCACTGGTTTTCGCTGTTATTAGTGAGGCTTTGCAGATTGTGACTGTTATTTCAGTGGTTTTCGCTGTTATTAGTGAGGTTGTGCAGATTGCCACAGTTATTTCAGTGGTTTTCGCTGTTATTAGTGAGGCTTTGCAGATTGTGTTTGTTATTTCAGTGGTTTTTGCTGTTATTAGTGAGGTTGTGCAGATTGCCACAGTTATTTCAGTGGTTTTCGCTGTTATTAGTGAGGTTGTGCAGATTGCCACAGTTATTTCACTGGTTTTCGCTGTTATAAGTGAGGCTTTGCAGATTGTGACGGTTATTTCAGTGGTTTTCGCTGTTATTAGTGAGGTTGTGCAGATTGCCACAGTTATTTCAGTGGTTTTCGCTGTTATTAGTGAGGCTTTGCAGATTGTGACTGTTATTTCAGTGGTTTTCGCTGTTATTAGTGAGGTTGTGCAGATTGCCACAGTTATTTCAGTGGTTTTCGCTGTTATTAGTGAGGCTTTGCAGATTGTGACTGTTATTTCAGTGGTTTTCGCTGTTATAAGTGAGGCTTTGCAGATTGTGACTGTTATTTCAGTGGTTTTCGCTGTTATTAGTGAGGTTGTGCAGATTGCCACAGTTATTTCAGTGGTTTTCGCTGTTATTAGTGAGGCTTTGCAGATTGTGACTGTTATTTCAGTGGTTTTCGCTGTTATTAGTGAGGTTGTGCAGATTGCCACAGTTATTTCAGTGGTTTTCGCTGTTATTAGTGAGGCTTTGCAGATTGTGACTGTTATTTCAGTGGTTTTCGCTGTTATTAGTGAGGTTGTGCAGATTGCCACAGTTATTTCACAGGTTTTCGCTGTTATAAGTGAGGCTTTGCAGATTGTGACTGTTATTTCAGTGGTTTTCGCTGTTATTAGTGAGATTGTGCAGATTGCCACAGTTATTTCAGTGGTTTTCGCTGTTATTAGTGAGGCTTTGCAGATTGTGACTGTTATTTCAGTGGTTTTCGCTGTTATTAGTGAGGTTGTGCAGATTGCCACAGTTATTTCACTGGTTTTCGCTGTATTAGTGAGGCTTTGCAGATTGTGACTGTTATTTCTGTGGTTTTCGCTGTTATTAGTGAGGTTGTGCAGATTGCCACAGTTATTTCAGTGGTTTTCGCTGTTATTAGTGAGGCTTTGCAGATTGTGACTGTTATTTCAGTGGTTTTCGCTGTTATTAGTGAGGTTGTGCAGATTGCCACAGTTATTTCACTGGTTTTCGCTGTTATAAGTGAGGCTTTGCAGATTGTGACTGTTATTTCAGTGGTTTTCGCTGTTATTAGTGAGGTTGTGCAGATTGCCACAGTTATTTCACTGGTTTTCGCTGTTATAAGTGAGGCTTTGCAGATTGTGACTGTTATTTCAGTGGTTTTCGCTGTTATTAGTGAGATTGTGCAGATTGCCACAGTTATTTCAGTGGTTTTCGCTGTTATTAGTGAGGCTTTGCAGATTGTGACAGTTATTTCAGTGGTTTTCGCTGTTTTTAGTGAGGTTGTGCAGATTGCCACAGTTATTTCACTGGTTTTCGCTGTTATAAGTGAGGCTTTGCAGATTGTGACTGTTATTTCAGTGGTTTTCGCTGTTATTAGTGAGGTTGTGCAGATTGCCACAGTTATTTCACTGGTTTTCGCTGTTATTAGTGAGGCTTTGCAGATTGTGACTGTTATTTCAGTGGTTTTCGCTGTTATTAGTGAGGTTGTGCAGATTGCCACAGTTATTTCAGTGGTTTTCGCTGTTATTAGTGAGGCTTTGCAGATTGTGACTGTTATTTCAGTGGTTTTTGCTGTTATTAGTGAGGTTGTGCAGATTGCCACAGTTATTTCAGTGGTTTTCGCTGTTATTAGTGAGGTTGTGCAGATTGCCACAGTTATTTCACTGGTTTTCGCTGTTATAAGTGAGGCTTTGCAGATTGTGACGGTTATTTCAGTGGTTTTCGCTGTTATTAGTGAGGTTGTGCAGATTGCCACAGTTATTTCAGTGGTTTTCGCTGTTATTAGTGAGGCTTTGCAGATTGTGACTGTTATTTCAGTGGTTTTCGCTGTTATTAGTGAGGTTGTGCAGATTGCCACAGTTATTTCAGTGGTTTTCGCTGTTATTAGTGAGGCTTTGCAGATTGTGACTGTTATTTCAGTGGTTTTCGCTGTTATAAGTGAGGCTTTGCAGATTGTGACTGTTATTTCAGTGGTTTTCGCTGTTATTAGTGAGGTTGTGCAGATTGCCACAGTTATTTCAGTGGTTTTCGCTGTTATTAGTGAGGCTTTGAAGATTGTGACTGTTATTTCAGTGGTTTTCGCTGTTATTAGTGAGGTTGTGCAGATTGCCACAGTTATTTCAGTGGTTTTCGCTGTTATTAGTGAGGCTTTGCAGATTGTGACTGTTATTTCAGTGGTTTTCGCTGTTATTAGTGAGGTTGTGCAGATTGCCACAGTTATTTCACAGGTTTTCGCTGTTATAAGTGAGGCTTTGCAGATTGTGACTGTTATTTCAGTGGTTTTCGCTGTTATTAGTGAGATTGTGCAGATTGCCACAGTTATTTCAGTGGTTTTCGCTGTTATTAGTGAGGCTTTGCAGATTGTGACTGTTATTTCAGTGGTTTTCGCTGTTATTAGTGAGGTTGTGCAGATTGCCACAGTTATTTCACTGGTTTTCGCTGTATTAGTGAGGCTTTGCAGATTGTGACTGTTATTTCTGTGGTTTTCGCTGTTATTAGTGAGGTTGTGCAGATTGCCACAGTTATTTCAGTGGTTTTCGCTGTTATTAGTGAGGCTTTGCAGATTGTGACTGTTATTTTAGTGGTTTTCGCTGTTAATAGTGAGGTTGTGCAGATTGCCACAGTTATTTCAGTGGTTTTCGCTGTTATTAGTGAGGCTTTGCAGATTGTGACTGTTATTTCAGTGGTTTTCGCTGTTATTAGTGAGGTTGTGCAGATTGCCACAGTTATTTCACTGGTTTTCGCTGTTATAAGTGAGGCTTTGCAGATTGTGACTGTTATTTCAGTGGTTTTCGCTGTTATTAGTGAGATTGTGCAGATTGCCACAGTTATTTCAGTGGTTTTCGCTGTTATTAGTGAGGCTTTGCAGATTGTGACTGTTATTTCAGTGGTTTTCGCTGTTATTAGTGAGGTTGTGCAGATTGCCACAGTTATTTCACTGGTTTTCGCTGTTATTAGTGAGGCTTTGCAGATTGTGACTGTTATTTCAGTGGTTTTCGCTGTTATTAGTGAGGTTGTGCAGATTGCCACAGTTATTTCAGTGGTTTTCGCTGTTATTAGTGAGGCTTTGCAGATTGTGACTGTTATTTCAGTCGTTTTCGCTGTTATTAGTGAGGTTGTGCAGATTGCCACAGTTATTTCACTGGTTTTCGCTGTTATTAGTGAGGCTTTGCAGATTGTGACTGTTATTTCAGTGGTTTTCGCTGTTATTAGTGAGGTTGTGCAGATTGCCACAGTTATTTCACTGGTTTTCACAGTTACTGACGGTTATTTCAGTGGTTTTCGCTGTTATTAGTGAGGTTGTGCAGATTGCCACAGTTATTTCACTGGTTTTCGCTGTTATAAGTGAGGCTTTGCAGATTGTGACTGTTATTTCAGTGGTTTTCGCTGTTATTAGTGAGGTTGTGCAGATTGCCACAGTTATTTCAGTGGTTATCGCTGTTATTAGTGAGGCTTTGCAGATTGTGACTGTTATTTCAGTGGTTTTCGCTGTTATTAGTGAGGTTGTGCAGATTGCCACAGTTATTTCACTGGTTTTCGCTGTTATAAGTGAGGCTTTGCAGATTGTGACTGTTATTTCAGTGGTTTTCGCTGTTATTAGTGAGATTGTGCAGATTGCCACAGTTATTTCAGTGGTTTTCGCTGTTATTAGTGAGGCTTTGCAGATTGTGACTGTTATTGCAGTGGTTTTCGCTGTTATTAGTGAGGTTGTGCAGATTGCCACAGTTATTTCACTGGTTTTCGCTGTTATTAGTGAGGCTTTGCAGATTGTGACTGTTATTTCAGTGGTTTTCGCTGTTATTAGTGAGGTTGTGCAGATTGCCACAGTTATTTCACTGGTTTTCGCTGTTATTAGTGAGGCTTTGCAGATTGTGACTGTTATTTCAGTGATTTTCGCTGTTATTAGTGAGGTTGCGCAGATTGCCACAGTTATTTCAGTGGTTTTCGCTGTTATTAGTGAGGCTTTGCAGATTGTGACTGTTATTGCAGTGGTTTTCGCTGTTATTAGTGAGGTTGTGCAGATTGCCACAGTTATTTCACTTGTTTACGCTGTTATTAGTGAGGCTTTGCAGATTGTGACTGTTATTTCAGTTGTTTTCGCTGTTATTAGTGAGATTGTGCAGATTTCCACAGTTATTTCAGTGGTTTTCGCTGTTATTAGTGAGGCTTTGCAGATTGTGACTGTTATTTCAGTGGTTTTCGCTGTTATTAGTGAGGTTGTGCTGATTGCCACAGTTATTTCACTGGTTTTCGCTGTTATTAGTGAGGCTTTGCAGATTGTGACTGTTATTTCAGTGGTTTTCGCTGTTATTAGTGAGGTTGTGCAGATTGCCACAGTTATTTCACTGGTTTTCGCTGTTATAAGTGAGGCTTTGCAGATTGTGACTGTTATTTCAGTGGTTTTCGCTGTTATTAGTGAGATTGTGCAGATTGCCACAATTATTTCAGTGGTTTTCGCTGTTATTAGTGAGGCTTTGCAGATTGTGACTGTTATTTCAGTGGTTTTCGCTGTTATTAGTGAGGTTGTGCAGATTGCCACAGTTATTTCACTGGTTTTCGCTGTTATTAGTGAGGCTTTGCAGATTGTGACTGTTATTTCAGTGGTTTTCGCTGTTATTAGTGAGGTTGTGCAGATTGCCACAGTTATTTCAGTGGTTTTCGCTGTTATTAGTGAGGCTTTGCAGATTGTGACTGTTATTTCAGTGGTTTTCGCTGTTATTAGTGAGGTTGTGCAGATTGCCACAGTTATTTCACTGGTTTTCGCTGTTATAAGTGAGGCTTTGCAGATTGTGACTGTTATTTCAGTGGTTTTCGCTGTTATTAGTGAGGTTGTGCAGATTGCCACAGTTATTTCAGTGGTTTTCGCTGTTATTAGTGAGGCTTTGCAGATTGTGACTGTTATTTCAGTGGTTTTCGCTGTTATTAGTGAGGTTGTGCAGATTGCCACAGTTATTTCAGTGGTTTTCGCTGTTATTAGTGAGGCTTTGCAGATTGTGACTGTTATTTCAGTGGTTTTCGCTGTTATAAGTGAGGCTTTGCAGATTGTGACTGTTATTTCAGTGGTTTTCGCTGTTATTAGTGAGGTTGTGCAGATTGCCACAGTTATTTCAGTGGTTTTCGCTGTTATTAGTGAGGTTGTGCAGATTGCCACAGTTATTTCAGTGGTTTTCGCTGTTATTAGTGAGGCTTTGCAGATTGTGACTGTTATTTTAGAGGTTTTCGCTGTTATTAGTGAGGTTTTGCAGATTGCCACAGTTATTTCAGTGGTTTTCGCTGTTATTAGTGAGGCTTTGCAGATTGTGACTGTTATTTCAGTGGTTTTCGCTGTTATTAGTGAGGTTGTGCAGATTGCCACAGTTATTTCAGTGGTTTTCGCTGTTATTAGTGAGGCTTTGCAGATTGTGACTGTTATTTCAGTGGTTTTCGCTGTTATTAGTGAGGTTGTGCAGATTGCCACAGTTATTTCAGTGGTTTTCGCTGTTATTAGTGAGGCTTTGCAGATTGTGACTGTTATTTCAGTGGTTTTCGCTGTTATTAGTGAGGTTATGCAGATTGCCACAGTTATTTCACTGGTTTTCGCTGTTATAAGTGAGGCTTTGCAGATTGTGACTGTTATTTCAGTGGTTTTCGCTGTTATTAGTGAGGTTGTGCAGATTGCCACAGTTATTTCAGTGGTTTTCGCTGTTATTAGTGAGGCTTTGCAGATTGTGACTGTTATTTCAGTGGTTTTCGCTGTTATTAGTGAGGTTGTGCAGATTGCCACAGTTATTTCAGTGGTTTTCGCTGTTATTAGTGAGGCTTTGCAGATTGTGACTGTTATTTTAGTGGTTTTCGCTGTTATTAGTGAGGTTGTGCAGATTGCCATAGTTATTTCAGTGGTTTTCGCTGTTATTAGTGAGGCTTTGCAGATTGTGACTGTTATTTCAGTGGTTTTCGCTGTTATTAGTGAGGTTGTGCAGATTGCCACAGTTATTTCACTGGTTTTCGCTGTTATAAGTGAGGCTTTGCAGATTGTGACTGTTATTTCAGTGGTTTTCGCTGTTATTAGTGAGGTTGTGCAGATTGCCACAGTTATTTCACTGGTTTTCGCTGTTATTAGTGAGGCTTTGCAGATTGTGACTGTTATTTCAGTGGTTTTCGCTGTTATTAGTGAGGTTGTGCAGATTGCCACAGTTATTTCACTGGTTTTCGCTGTTATAAGTGAGGCTTTGCAGATTGTGACTGTTATTTCAGTGGTTTTCGCTGTTATTAGTGAGATTGTGCAGATTGCCAAAGTTATTTCAGGGTTTTCGCTGTTATTAGTGAGGCTTTGCAGATTGTGACTGTTATTTCAGTGGTTTTCGCTGTTATTAGTGAGGTTGTGCAGATTGCCACAGTTATTTCACTGGTTTTCGCTGTTATTAGTGAGGCTTTGCAGATTGTGACTGTTATTTCAGTGGTTTTCGCTGTTATTAGTGAGGTTGTGCAGATTGCCACAGTTATTTCACTGGTTTTCGCTGTTATTAGTGAGGCTTTGCAGATTGTGACTGTTATTTCAGTGGTTTTCGCTGTTATTAGTGAGGTTGTGCAGATTGCCCCAGTTATTTCACTGGTTTTCGCTGTTATAAGTGAGGCTTTGCAGATTTTGACTGTTATTTCAGTGGTTTTCGCTGTTATTAGTGAGATTGTGCAGATTGCCACAGTTATTTCAGTGGTTTTCGCTGTTATTAGTGAGGCTTTGCAGATTGTGACTGTTATTTCAGTGGTTTTCGCTGTTATTAGTGAGGTTGTGCAGATTGCCACAGTTATTTCACTGGTTTTCGCTGTTATTAGTGAGGCTTTGCAGATTGTGACTGTTATTTCAGTGGTTTTCGCTGTTATTAGTGAGGTTGTGCAGATTGCCACAGTTATTTCACTGGTTTTCGCTGTTATTAGTGAGGCTTTGCAGATTGTGACTGTTATTTCAGTGGTTTTCGCTGTTATTAGTGAGGTTGTGCAGATTGCCACAGTTATTTCACTGGTTTTCGCTGTTATAAGTGAGGCTTTGCAGATTGTGACTGTTATTTCAGTGGTTTTCGCTGTTATTAGTGAGGTTGTGCAGATTGCCACAGTTATTTCAGTGGTTTTCGCTGTTATAAGTGAGGCTTTGCAGATTGTGACTGTTATTTCAGTGGTTTTCGCTGTTATTAGTGAGGTTGTGCAGATTGCCACAGTTATTTCAGTGGTTTTCGCTGTTATTAGTGAGGTTGTGCAGATTGCCACAGTTATTTCACTGGTTTTCGCTGTTATAAGTGAGGCTTTGCAGATTGTGACAGTTATTTCAGTGGTTTTCGCTGTTATTAGTGAGGTTGTGCAGATTGCCACAGTTATTTCACTGGTTTTCGCTGTTATTAGTGAGGCTTTGCAGATTGTGACTGTTATTTCAGTGGTTTTCGCTGTTATTAGTGAGGTTGTGCAGATTGCCACAGTTATTTCAGTGGTTTTCGCTGTTATTAGTGAGGCTTTGCAGATTGTGACTGTTATTTCAGTGGTTTTCGCTGTTATTAGTGAGGTTGTGCAGATTGCTACAGTTATTTCACTGGTTTTCGCTGTTATAAGTGAGGCTTTGCAGATTGTGACTGTTATTTCAGTGGTTTTCGCTGTTATTAGTGAGGTTGTGCAGATTGCCACAGTTATTTCACTGGTTTTCGCTGTTATAAGTGAGGCTTTGCAGATTGTGACTGTTATTTCAGTGGTTTTCGCTGTTATTAGTGAGGTTGTGCAGATTGCCACAGTTATTTCACTGGTTTCCGCTGTTATTAGTGAGGCTTTGCAGATTGTGACTGTTATTTCAGTGGTTTTCGCTGTTATTAGTGAGGTTGTGCAGATTGCCACAGTTATTTCAGTGGTTTTCGCTGTTATTAGTGAGGCTGTAGTGGACGCCCAATGTGGTGGATGAAAATGTGCGACGTTCAATAAAATACAAAAGCGCGTCGGGAGTTGTTTCTTAAGAATTTATTGAACTATACCAAATAATGTACATCTGCGTCCACTAACCTAATTCACGTTCTACCTCGACCCAGTGTGATCGTGTTCCTCCGCCTTCAATGTTCAGCCACGACTCGCTCGTCTCCTCTCGTTGTTGCCATGGTAGTACCACCAGCGTGTTGTCTCGTGCCAGCCCTACTGGTTATGGTGTTCGCCGCGTATGTCGGAGTTGGCGCGACAATCGTGTGACAGGGTGGTGAGTCACTACATCACCCCCCCTCCAGGGAAACTGTTGCGAAAGAGACTGATTTCCTACTTTTTGTTTCTTCTATTGCGTATGCTGGTTTTAGACGATCTATTGACATGGAAATGTTCTTCCCTTTTATGTCCAGTATGTAGTTTTTCCTCAGGCGTTTTACTACTCGATAAGGTCCTTCATATGGTGGTTGAAGCGCCGGTCGTACTCGATCTATTCGTACGAAGACGTGAGTGCAATTGTTTAGATCGGTGGGTATGTAGGTTGATTGATTGTAGACTGTTCTTGGTGGTGCTGGCTTCACATGTTCAAAGTGCCGTTTGAGTGTTGTTGCGAATTCTGTTGTGTCTGATGGTGTAGAATTTGGTGCTGGAACAAATACTTCTCCTGGAATTCTTAGGGTTGTTCCGTAGACTAGTTCGGCTGATGAGCATTTGAGATCCTCTCTGATTGCTGTTCTTATTCCTAGGATAACAAATGGGAGATCGTCTGACCAATTCAGAGTGTTTTCTCTAGCCATGAGGGATGATTTTATTTGTCGGTGAAGTCTTTCCACGAGTCCGTTTGCTTGTGGATGATATGATGTTGTCCTGATCCTGTGTGTTCCTAATCGTGATGTGACTTCGGCAAATAATTTCGCTTCAAATTGCGTGCCTTGGTCTGTGGTTATTCTTAGAGGTACGCCAAAGCGTGGAATGTACTGCTGTATGAAAGCTTCTGCTACGCTGTGGGCCGTTTGGTCGATTAGTGGGTAAGCTTCTGGCCATCTGGTGAATCTGTCTATTATTGTTAATATATATCGATGTCCGTTTGATGGTGGTAAGGGTCCAATAAGGTCCATGTGTATGTGTTCGAATCTGTCTGATTGTACGTTGAATGTTGCCAGTGGTGATTTCGTATGTCTATGAACTTTGCTTTTCTGGCAATTAATACACGCTCTTGACCAGTGATTAGAGTCTCTGTTTAGGTTTTGCCAAAAGTACTTGCTCTGAAGGAGTTTGCGTGTGCCTCGAATGCCTGGATGCGCTATGTTGTGTATTGCTTCGAACACTGATCTTCTGATAGACTCGGGAACAAAAGGTCTGTTTATGCCTAACGATGTCTCACACCATAGTTTCACGTTGTCACCGGGGATTGTTAGCAGTTGAAGTTTGAATTTGGAGTTTTTGTTTTTTGGCTCGGAGAGTAGTCTGTGAAGTTCTTCGTCTTGTTTTTGTAGCTCTGCGAATTTCTTAAGATGTATTGTGCAAATGTTTTCTACGTTGTTGATTTCTATTCGGGATAAGGTATCTGCCACTACGTTATTCATTCCTTTGATGTGTCTGCTGTCACTTGTAAATTGTGAAATATAGTCTAGATGACGGAACTGACGTGGACTGCGTTCTGTTTTTGTTGTCAGGGCTCGTGTGAGTGGCATGTGGTCTGTGTATATTGTGAATTGCTGACCTTCCACAAAATAGCGAAAATGCTTGATCGCTAAATACATTCCAAGCAGTTCGCGATCAAAGGCGGAATATTTGGTTTGAGTTTCCGTGAGCTTCCTAGAGAAGAATGATAGTGGTTCCCATGTGCCTTTATTTAGTTGTTGTAGCACTGCACCTACAGCGATATCTGATGCATCTGTCATTATGCTGAAGGTTCCATTTTCTAGAGGATGAACCAGTAGTGTGTTGTGCGATAGTAGCTGCTTGACCGAGTCGAATGCTTTTTGACAGTCGTCTGGCCAAGTAAATTCCTGCTTGCGTTTGGATAAGTTTTGGAGATTTGAGAGGTGAGTGTTGATTGGTGCTAGCGTTGTTGCTAGGTCCTGGATAAATCTGTGGTAATAATTTACCATACCCAGAAATCGTTGCACCGATTTGATTGATGTAGGAGGCGGGAATTTGTAGATTGCCTCGACTCTGTCTTTTGCTGGGCGAATTCCTTCCACAGAAATGTTGTGTCCCAAAAAATCTAGTGACTGCACCCCGAAGACGCACTTGGAGACTTTGATGTTCAGTCCGTATTCTTGTAGACGTTTGAAGAGAATTTCGAGGTGCTTGGTATGTTCTTCCTCATCGCTGCTGGCTATTAGAATGTCGTCGATATAGTTGAAGATGAAGTCTAATCCTTTCAGAACTTCATTCATGAATCGTTGAAAAGTCTGCGAGGCGTTTCTTAGACCAAATGGCATTCGTACGAACTCAAATAGTCCGAATGGTGTTGTGATAGCCGTTTTATGAATGTCCTCTGGAGCAATTGGTATGTGGTGGTATGCTCTCACTATGTCAACTTTTGAAAAGATTTTGCATCCATGTAGCTTCATTGAAAAGTTTTGAATGTGCGGAATTGGGTATCTGTCTGGTACCGTGGTTGCGTTTAAACGACGGTAATCTCCGCATGGACGCCAGTCTTCACTCGCTTTTTTCGTTACCATGTGTAGTGGTGATGCTACTGGCGATGATGATGCACGGCATATGCCCAATTGTAGCATGTGGTTGAATTCCATTCTGGCAGCTTTTTCGCGCTTGTGATCCAGTCTGCGCGGTCGAGATACTGGTAGTTGTCCTTCTGTTAGAATGTGATGTACCACGGTATGCTTTACTGGAAGGTTGAAGTTTGGTTCTTGTGTCAGTTGTGGGTATTTATTCAGCAAAACACTATATCTGTTTTCTATCATAAATTGTTTGGGTGTTGGAGTGTCCACCTGTGCGAGATTTGCTTTGACCATGAGCTTGGTAACTGTATCGATTAATCTTCTGTTTTTTAAATCGACCAGTAGTCCGTGTTTACACAGAAAGTCTGCTCCAATGATTGGTCGGTTGACTGCCGCTTTTATGAATTGATGAGTGAAGTCTCTCCTAAGTCCTAGATTAATTGTTAATAATTTCGTTCCGAATGTGTTGATGACTGAACCGTTTGCAGCTGATAGAAAGAAGCTTGGGTCTTTGTTGACTGTGCCGTGATTTGAGTGTGGAATGACGGACAAATCTGCTCCAGTGTCGATCAGAAATGTTATTTTGTTATTTCTGTCGAATATAAATAGGCGGCTGGATCTGTTTGGTTGCCCTTTGTTCGCCGCCGCAACTTTAGGGCTTAAAAGTTTGGGTTGTCGGCGTTATTGTGTGGTTGGTTCATTGTTGCTGAAGGCTGTTTGTTGTACGTACAAGGTTCGATGCATTTTTTGGCGTTGCTCCCGAATTTGTAATGGTACCAGCATGTGGTATATCTAGATGAGCTTTTCGATCTACGTCTGCTAAAGACTGGTGTATGGTAGCGTCTGTTGGGTGACCTGCCTCTGCTCATATCTCTCGTTCGCTGATTGCTGCGGTCGCTGCATAGTCGTGCGACCATTGTCTTTAATTCCTGAATCTCGTGTTCTATGTTTTTGTTTGGGTTCGAAATTCGGTTGTCAGGATGCTGCGGTCTCTGATCATCGGCTGTTTGATATCTGCGCCCGGAATTTATTGTTGTCTGATTGTCATCGAGATGATAAATTGCTGGAATGTCCCGATTTTGAGATGCCTCCCATAATTTATCCGCTATTTCTGTTATGGTTGTTAAGTCTTTGTCTTGCTGTGGGATGAGAGCCAGGTTAATTACTCGAGGTAACCTGCGTAACCATAATTTCTTGACTAATTGGCTGTTTATGATGCCGGATGAACCTGCTAGATTCTTGAGTGACCGGTAGAAGTCGGAAGGGCGCATGTCGCCTATCTCCGTATTCGAGAATAGTTGCTCAATTCTGCGTTCCTCGCTGATGGAGTAACGTTCTATCAAAATTTTCTTTAGTTCTTCATATAGGTTCATACGCGGAGGATTTTCGACGAAGTCCAGAGTTGTTTCTATCGTGTGTGAGGGAAGAGCAGCAATCACGTAGCTGTAACGGCTCGTATCCGATGTGATTCGTCCAATGGAAAATTGTGCTTCTGCTTGCACAAACCATGAAGTCGGAGAACTCGTCCAAAATGTTGGCAGGCGTACTGGGGCTATGGCAGAGACGTCAGTTGTTATGTTATTTAATTTGCCGGGGGGGGAGGCCGGAGGAGATGTATGACTTGTTGATTCTGATGGATCTGCCGGAGTTGAGAAGTCTTCGTTCGGCATGTTGATATTAATTGATTTAGTTTTTACAGTGTTAGACTTAAGTTAATTTACAAATTCGATTTATTATCTAGAACTATGTCTTATTTGCTAATGCAATTGAGACTGTAGAATTACTAGCTTGCTATTAATTTGTTTTAATTTATTCCTTGTAATGATTTTAATAATTCATAATTTTGATTTTACGCAGTACCAATGTAGTGTACTGATTTACAATTTGAAAATTAAATTCAAAGTTTGTAGATTCATTTGCAAATTATTCCATTTTCTATGAAAATGTTAACTAACAACCATTTATCTTAACTATTTACATTGGCTTAACTATTTACATTGATTAATCTGTTAACTATTTACACTACTATTAAGTATTACATTAAGTATTTACATTGAATTAATTCATTCCATTTTTAAATTCATGTACATTGTTTGAATTTGGTTTATACATGATATATATATGTTGATATAACTTAATTAATCGTTCTTATTCGTATATCATAATCTATTCTTACTCTTATTAAGGTGTGTGTAACTTAAATTCTGCAATTCTGTTAATTCTTGTACTATTGCTTGCTTAAATATTTACATTAACTTTAGTTCATGAGAATTTGTCTTTCATTTATTTATGAATACTGTTCGATTACATTGTTTTTCGTGCAGCTTTTCTTATATACATTCTGTTTTTTAAAAGATCGACCATACATAACTTATTTATATGTATCTTTGTCCATTAATGACGATTTCGTATTACCTAATATGTACAGTTAAATTCAGTTTACAAGTATGTATCTATTTGTTTCTTAATTTAGGGTGTAAAGTAATTACTCTGAATCTTATTTAAATAATTTTCTTACATATATATAAAAATGGTAATAGCCTTTGATTGGATGTACTAATATTTGTATGTATTTTACTAGATGATGAAATTTTATTTTCCAAGATTCAAAAATTCATTTCTTCTTAATTTAGCTTTATGTTTAAGAATTGGAGACGTTGGTCGACGTGCAGCCTGTTTGTACTATTAAATTAACATTTGATAACGGTAAGTCGGTTACTGTTGCAACAACGGTTGCCATATCGGGCGATTTACGGTGCATTGCGCGACACGTGCACATATTGCCATATTAACTGACGCCAACTGTTAACTAAATATTCCTTAATTGAGTTGCAAATAAAATTTAATTCATACAGGTTTATATTTTGATATGCTTCGCTAAATAATAAAGTATGTTTGCACAGCCATGTGATTCTGATTTCTTGTAATAGTATGTAATGTCAAAGTACTGTTAGATAGCGATTTAATTGTTATTTGATACAAATTAAGTTTTACTGCGTGATAATAACATTTTGATTTAATTAATTATTTAATTTTTATTAATTATTTCGTTTTTGTTTGATTTAATTTCCCGAATTTAATGCTTGTATGTGTGTTCGACCGAATGTTCTCGCGTGTATTTCACTGTACATTTTCACTGTCGCGATCGATTGTAACTGTATTGTGAACTGTTCATTTTTATTACGCGCTTAAGTTTTTAATTTCTTATTAAAAAATCCCTTCGACTACCATTTGTAATTTTGATATCTTTTAATGGAACGAACTAAACTTTAATGCTTGGCTTTGTCACTTTATTACATTATTTCTCGTGGAACAAAGAACTATGCGTTTTCTATGTCGGGGTCACCAATGTAGTGGACGCGCAATGTGGTGGATGAAAATGTGCGACGTTCAATAAAATACAAAAGCGCGTCGGGAGTTGTTTCTTAAGAATTTATTGAACTATACCAAATAATGTACATCTGCGTCCACTAACCTAATTCACGTTCTACCTCGACCCAGTGTGATCGTGTTCCTCCGCCTTCAATGTTCAGCCACGACTCGCTCGTCTCCTCTCGTTGTTGCCATGGTAGTACCACCAGCGTGTTGTCTCGTGCCAGCCCTACTGGTTATGGTGTTCGCCGCGTATGTCGGAGTTGGCGCGACAATCGTGTGACAGGGTGGTGAGTCACTACAAGGCTTTGCAGATTGTGACTGCTATTTCAGTGGTTTTCGCTGTTATTAGTGAGGTTGTGCAGATTGCCACAGTTATTTCAGTGGTTTTCGCTGTTATTAGTGAGGCTTTGCAGATTGTGACTGTTATTTCAGTGGTTTTCGCTGTTATTAGTGAGGTTGTGCAGATTGGCACAGTTATTTCAGTGGTTTTCGCTGTTATTAGTGAGGCTTTGCAGATTGTGACTGTTATTTCAGTGGTTTTCGCTGTTATTAGTGAGGTTGTGCAGATTGCCACAGTTATTTCACTGGTTTTCGCTGTTATAAGTGAGGCTTTGCAGATTGTGACTGTTATTTCAGTGGTTTTCGCTGTTATTAGTGAGGTTGTGCAGATTGCCACAGTTATTTCACTGGTTTTCGCTGTTATAAGTGAGGCTTTGCAGATTGTGACTGTTATTAGTGAGGTTGTGCAGATTGCCACAGTTATTTCAGTGGTTTTCGCTGTTATTAGTGAGGCTTTGCAGATTGTGACTGTTATTTCAGTGGTTTTCGCTGTTATTATTGAGGTTGTGCAGATTGCCACAGTTATTTCAGTGGTTTTCGCTGTTATTAGTGAGGCTTTGCAGATTGTGACTGTTATTTCAGTGGTTTTCGCTGTTATTAGTGAGGTTGTGCAGATTGCCACAGTTATTTCACTGGTTTTCGCTGTTATAAGTGAGGCTTTGCAGATTGTGACTGTTATTTCAGTGGTTTTCGCTGTTATTAGTGAGATTGTGCAGATTGCCACAGTTATTTCAGTGGTTTTCGCTGTTATTAGTGAGGCTTTGCAGATTGTGACTGTTATTTCAGTGGTTTTCGCTGTTATTAGTGAGGTTGTGCAGATTGCCACAGTTATTTCACTGGTTTTCGCTGTTATTAGTGAGGCTTTGCAGATTGTGACTGTTATTTCAGTGGTTTTCGCTGTTATTAGTGAGATTGTGCAGATTGCCACAGTTATTTCAGTGGTTTTCGCTGTTATTAGTGAGGCTTTGCAGATTGTGACTGTTATTTCAGTGGTTTTCGCTGTTATTAGTGAGGTTGTGCAGATTGCCACAGTTATTTCACTGGTTTTCGCTGTTATTAGTGAGGCTTTGAAGATTGTGACTGTTATTTCAGTGGTTTTCGCTGTTATTAGTGAGGTTGTGCAGATTGCCACAGTTATTTAACTGGTTTTCGCTGTTATTAGTGAGGCTTTGCAGATTGTGACTGTTATTTCAGTGGTTTTCGCTGTTATTAGTGAGGTTGTGCAGATTGCCACTGTTATTTCACTGGTTTTCGCTGTTATAAGTGAGGCTTTGCAGATTGTGACTGTTATTTCAGTGGTTTTCGCTGTTATTAGTGAGGTTGTGCAGATTGTCACAGTTATTTCACTGGTTTTCGCTGTTATTAGTGAGGCTTTGCAGATTGTGACTGTTATTTCAGTGGTTTTCGCTGTTATTAGTGAGGTTGCGCAGATTGCCACAGTTATTTCAGTGGTTTTCGCTGTTATTAGTGAGGCTTTGCAGATTGTGACTGTTATTTCAGTGGTTTTCGCTGTTATTAGTGAGGTTGTGCAGATTGCCACTGTTATTTCACTGGTTTTCGCTGTTATAAGTGAGGCTTTGCAGATTGTGACTGTTATTTCAGTGGTTTTCGCTGTTATTAGTGAGGTTGTGCAGATTGCCACAGTTATTTCACTGGTTTTCGCTGTGATTAGTGAGGCTTTGCAGATTGTGACTGTTATTTCAGTGGTTTTCGCTGTTATTAGTGAGGTTGTGCAGATTGCCACAGTTATTTCAGTGGTTTTCGCTGTTATTAGTGAGGCTTTGCAGATTGTGACTGTTATTTCAGTGGTTTTCGCTGTTATTAGTGAGGTTGTGCAGATTGCCACAGTTATTTCACTGGTTTTCGCTGTTATAAGTGAGGCTTTGCAGATTGTGACTGTTATTTCAGTGGTTTTCGCTGTTATTAGTGAGGTTGTGCAGATTGCCACAGTTATTTCACTGGTTTTCGCTATTATAAGTGAGGCTTTGCAGATTGTGACTGTTATTTCAGTGGTTTTCGCTGTTATTAGTGAGGTTGTGCAGATTGCCACAGTTATTTCACTGGTTTTCGCTGTTATAAGTGAGGCTTTGCAGATTGTGACTGTTATTTCAGTGGTTTTCGCTGTTATTAGTGAGATTGTGCAGATTGCCACAGTTATTTCACTGGTTTTCGCTGTTATAAGTGAGGCTTTGCAGATTGTGACTGTTATTTCAGTGGTTTTCGCTGTTATTAGTGAGGTTGTGCAGATTGCCACAGTTATTTCACTGGTTTTCGCTGTTATAAGTGAGGCTTTGCAGATTGTGACTGTTATTTCAGTGGTTTTCGCTGTTATTAGTGAGGTTGTGCAGATTGCCACCGTTATTTCACTGGTTTTCGCTATTATAAGTGAGGCTTTGCAGATTGTGACTGTTATTTCAGTGGTTTTCGCTGTTATTAGTGAGGTTGTGCAGATTGCCACAGTTATTTCACTGGTTTTCGCTGTTATAAGTGAGGCTTTGCAGATTGTGACTGTTATTTCAGTGGTTTTCGCTGTTATTAGTGAGATTGTGCAGATTGCCACAGTTATTTCACTGGTTTTCGCTGTTATAAGTGAGGCTTTGCAGATTGTGACTGTTATTTCAGTGGTTTTCGCTGTTATTAGTGAGGTTGTGCAGATTGCCACAGTTATTTCACTGGTTTTCGCTGTTATAAGTGAGGCTTTGCAGATTGTGACTGTTATTTCAGTGGTTTTCGCTGTTATTAGTGAGATTGTGCAGATTGCCACAGTTATTTGAGGCTTTGCAGATTGTGACTGTTATTTCAGTGGTTTTCGCTGTTATTAGTGAGGTTGTGCAGATTGCCACAGTTATTTAACTGGTTTTCGCTGTTATTAGTGAGGCTTTGCAGATTGTGACTGTTATTTCAGTGGTTTTCGCTGTTATTAGTGAGGTTGTGCAGATTGCCACAGTTATTTCACTGGTTTTCGCTGTTATAAGTGAGGCTTTGCAGATTGTGACTGTTATTTCAGTGGTTTTCGCTGTTATTAGTGAGGTTGTGCAGATTGCCACAGTTATTTCACTGGTTTTCGCTGTTATAAGTGAGGCTTTGCAGATTGTGACTGTTATTTCAGTGGTTTTCGCTGTTATTAGTGAGGTTGTGCAGATTGCCACAGTTATTTCACTGGTTTTCGCTGTTATTAGTGAGGCTTTGCAGATTGTGACTGTTATTTCAGTGGTTTTCGCTGTTATTAGTGAGGTTGTGCAGATTGCCACAGTTATTTCAGTGGTTTTCGCTGTTATTAGTGAGGCTTTGCAGATTGTGACTGTTATTTCAGTGGTTTTCGCTGTTATTAGTGAGGTTGTGCAGATTGCCACAGTTATTTCACTGGTTTTCGCTGTTATAAGTGAGGCTTTGCAGATTGTGACTGTTATTTCAGTGGTTTTCGCTGTTATTAGTGAGGTTGTGCAGATTGCCACAGTTATTTCACTGGTTTTCGCTGTTATAAGTGAGGCTTTGCAGATTGTGACTGTTATTTCAGTGGTTTTCGCTGTTATTAGTGAGGTTGTGCAGATTGCCACAGTTATTTCAGTGGTTTTCGCTGTTATTAGTGAGGCTTTGCAGATTGTGACTGTTATTTCAGTGGTTTTCGCTGTTATTAGTGAGGTTGTGCAGATTGCCACAGTTATTTCACTGGTTTTCGCTGTTATTAGTGAGGCTTTGCAGATTGTGACTGTTATTTCAGTGGTTTTCGCTGTTATTAGTGAGGTTGTGCAGATTGCCACAGTTATTTCAGTGGTTTTCGCTGTTATTAGTGAGGCTTTGCAGATTGTGACTGTTATTTCAGTGGTTTTCGCTGTTATTAGTGAGGTTGTGCAGATTGCCACAGTTATTTCAGTGGTTTTCGCTGTTATTAGTGAGGCTTTGCAGATTGTGACTGTTATTTCAGTGGTTTTCGCTGTTATTAGTGAGGTTGTGCAGATTGCCACAGTTATTTCAGTGGTTTTCGCTGTTATTAGTGAGGCTTTGCAGATTGTGACTGTTATTTTAGTGGTTTTCGCTGTTATTAGTGAGGTTGTGCAGATTGCCACAGTTATTTCACTGGTTTTCGCTGTTATAAGTGAGGCTTTGCAGATTGTGACTGTTATTTCAGTGGTTTTCGCTGTTATTAGTGAGATTGTGCAGATTGCCACAGTTATTTCAGTGGTTTTCGCTGTTATTAGTGAGGCTTTGCAGATTGTGACTGTTATTTCAGTGGTTTTCGCTGTTATTAGTGAGATTGTGCAGATTGCCACAGTTATTTCAGTGGTTTTCGCTGTTATTAGTGAGGCTTTGCAGATTGTGACTGTTATTTCAGTGGTTTTCGCTGTTATTAGTGAGGTTGTGCAGATTGCCACAGTTATTTCACTGGTTTTCGCTGTTATTAGTGAGGCTTTGCAGATTGTGACTGTTATTTCAGTGGTTTTCGCTGTTATTAGTGAGGTTGTGCAGATTGCCACAGTTATTTCACTGGTTTTCGCTGTTATAAGTGAGGCTTTGCAGATTGTGACTGTTATTTCAGTGGTTTTCGCTGTTATTAGTGAGATTGTGCAGATTGCCACAGTTATTTCAGTGGTTTTCGCTGTTATTAGTGAGGCTTTGCAGATTGTGACTGTTATTTCAGTGGTTTTCGCTGTTATTAGTGAGATTGTGCAGATTGCCACAGTTATTTCAGTGGTTTTCGCTGTTATTAGTGAGGCTTTGCAGATTGTGACTGTTATTTCAGTGGTTTTCGCTGTTATTAGTGAGGTTGTGCAGATTGCCACAGTTATTTCAGTGGTTTTCGCTGTTATTAGTGAGGCTTTGCAGATTGTGACTGTTATTTCAGTGGTTTTCGCTGTTATTAGTGAGGTTGTGCAGATTGCCACAGTTATTTCAGTGGTTTTCGCTGTTATTAGTGAGGCTTTGCAGATTGTGACTGTTATTTCAGTGGTTTTCGCTGTTATTAGTGAGGTTGTGCAGATTGCCACAGTTATTTCAGTGGTTTTCGCTGTTATTAGTGAGGCTTTGCAGATTGTGACTGTTATTTTAGTGGTTTTCGCTGTTATTAGTGAGGTTGTGCAGATTGCCACAGTTATTTCAGTGGTTTTCGCTGTTATTGGTGAGGCTTTGCAGATTGTGACTGTTATTTCAGTGGTTTTCGCTGTTATTAGTGAGGTTGTGCAGATTGCCACAGTTATTTCACTGGTTTTCGCTGTTATAAGTGAGGCTTTGCAGATTGTGACTGTTATTTCAGTGGTTTTCGCTGTTATTAGTGAGGTTGTGCAGATTGCCACAGTTATTTCAGCGGTTTTCGCTGTTATTAGTGAGGCTTTGCAAATTGTGACTGTTATTTCAGTGGTTTTCGCTGTTATTAGTGAGGTTGTGCAGATTGCCACAGTTATTTCAGTGGTTTTCGCTGTTATTAGTGAGGCTTTGCAGATTGTGACTGTTATTTCAGTGGTTTTCGCTGTTATTAGTGAGGTTGTGCAGATTGCCACAGTTATTTCGCTGGTTTTCGCTGTTATAAATGAGGCTTTGCAGATTGTGACTGTGATTTCAGTGGTTTTCGCTGTTATTAGTGAGGTTGTGCAGATTGCCACAGTTATTTCAGTGGTTTTCGCTGTTATTAGTGAGGCTTTGCAGATTGTGACTGTTATTTCAGTGGTTTTCGCTGTTATTAGTGAGGTTGTGCATATTGCCACAGTTATTTCAGTGGTTTTCGCTGTTATTAGTGAGGCTTTGCAGATTGTGACTGTTATTTCAGTGGTTTTCGCTGTTATTAGTGAGGTTGTGCAGATTGCCACAGTTATTTCACTGGTTTTCGCTGTTATAAGTGAGGCTTTGCAGATTGCCACAGTTATTTCAGTGGTTTTCGCTGTTATTAGTGAGGCTTTGCAGATTGTGACTGTTATTTCAATGGTTTTCGCTGTTATTAGTGAGGTTGTGCAGATTGCCACAGTTATTTCAGTGGTTTTCGCTGTTATTAGTGAGGCTTTGCAGATTGTGACTGTTATTTTAGTGGTTTTCGCTGTTATTAGTGAGGTTGTGCAGATTGCCACAGTTATTTCAGTGGTTTTCGCTGTTATTAGTGAGGCTTTGCAGATTGTGACTGTTATTTCAGTGGTTTTCGCTGTTATTAGTGAGGTTGTGCAGATTGCCACAGTTATTTCACTGGTTTTCGCTGTTATTAGTGAGGCTTTGCAGATTGTGACTGTTATTTCAGTGGTTTTCGTTGTTATTAGTGAGGTTGTGCAGATTGCCACAGTTATTTGAGTGGTTTTCGCTGTTATTAGTGAGGCTTTGCAGATTGTGACTGTTATTTCAGTGGTTTTCGCTGTTATTAGTGAGGTTGTGCAGATTGCCACAGTTATTTCAGTGGTTTTCGCTGTTATTAGTGAGGCTTTGCAGATTGTGACTGTTATTTCAGTGGTTTTCGCTGTTATTAGTGAGGTTGTGCAGATTGCAACAGTTATTTCAGTGGCTTTCGCTGTTATTAGTGAGGCTTTGCAGATTGTGACTGTTATTTCAGTGGTTTTCGCTGTTATTAGTGAGGTTGTGCAGATTGCCACAGTTATTTCAGTGGTTTTCGCTGTTATTAGTGAGGCTTTGCAGATTGTGACTGTTATTTCAGTGGTTTTCGCAGTTATTAGTGAGGTTGTGCAGATTGCCACAGTTATTTCACTGGTTTTCGCTGTTATAAGTGAGGCGTTGCAGGTTGTGACTGTTATTTCAGTGGTTTTCGCTGTTATTAGTGAGGTTGTGCAGATTGCCACAGTTATTTCAGTGGTTTTCGCTGTTATTAGTGGGGCTTTGCAGATTGTGACTGTTATTTCAGTGGTTTTCGCTGTTATTAGTGAGGTTGTGCAGATTGTCACAGTTATTTCAGTGGTTTTCGCTGTTATTAGTGAGGCTTTGCAGATTGTGACTGTTATTTCAGTGGTTTTTGCTGTTATTAGTGAGGTTGTGCAGATTGCCACAGTTATTTTAGTGGTTTTCGCTGTTATTAGTGAGGCTTTGCAGATTGTGACTGTTATTTCAGTGGTTTTCGCTGTTATTAGTGAGGTTGTGCAGATTGCCACAGTTATTTCAGTGGTTTTCGCTGTTATTAGTGAGGCTTTGCAGTTTGTGACTGTTATTTCAGTGGTTTTCGCTGTTATTAGTGAGGTTGTGCAGATTGCCACAGTTATTTCACTGGTTTTCGCTGTTATATGTGAGGCTTTGCAGATTGTGACTGTTAGTTCAGTGGTTTTCGCTGTTATTAGTGAGATTGTGCAGATTGCCACAGTTATTTCAGTGGTTTTCGCTGTTATTAGTGAGGCTTTGCAGATTGTGACTGTTATTTCAGTGGTTTTCGCTGTTATTAGTGAGGTTGTGCAGATTGCCACAGTTATTTCAGTGGTTTTCGCTGTTATTAGTGAGGCTTTGCAGATTGTGACTGTTATTTCAGTGGTTTTCGCTGTTATTAGTGAGGTTGTGCAGATTGCCACAGTTATTTCAGTGGTTTTCGCTGTTATTAGTGAGGCTTTGCAGATTGTGACTGTTATTTCAGTGGTTTTCGCTGTCATTAGTGAGGTTGTGCAGATTGCCACAGTTATTTCAGTGGTTTTCGCTGTTATTAGTGAGGCTTTGCAGATTGTGACTGTTATTTCAGTGGTTTTCGCTGTTATTAGTGAGGTTGTGCAGATTGCCACAGTTATTTCAGTGGTTTTCGCTGTTATTAGTGAGGCTTTGCAGATTGTGACTGTTATTTTAGTGGTTTTCGCTGTTATTAGTGAGGCTTTCCAGATTGTGACTGTTATTTCAGTGGTTTTCGCTGTTATTAGTGAGGGTTTGCAGATTGTGACTGTTATTTCAGTGGTTTTCGCTGTTATTAGTGAGGTTGTGCAGATTGCCACAGTTATTTCACTGGTTTTCGCTGTTATTAGTGAGGCTTTGCAGATTGTGACTGTTATTTCAGTGGTTTTCGCTGTTATTAGTGAGGTTGTGCAGATTGCCACAGTTATTTCAGTGGTTTTCGCTGTTATTAGTGAGGCTTTGCAGATTGTGACTGTTATTTCAGTGGTTTTTGCTGTTATTAGTGAGGTTGTGCAGATTGCCACAGTTATTTTAGTGGTTTTCGCTGTTATTAGTGAGGCTTTGCAGATTGTGACTGTTATTTCAGTGGTTTTCGCTGTTATTAGTGAGGTTGTGCAGATTGCCACAGTTATTTCAGTGGTTTTCGCTGTTATTAGTGAGGCTTTGCAGATTGTGACTGTTATTTCAGTGGTTTTCGCTGTTATTAGTGAGGTTGTGCAGATTGCCACAGTTATTTCACTGGTTTTCGCTGTTATATGTGAGGCTTTGCAGATTGTGACTGTTAGTTCAGTGGTTTTCGCTGTTATTAGTGAGATTGTGCAGATTGCCACAGTTATTTCAGTGGTTTTCGCTGTTATTAGTGAGGCTTTGCAGATTGTGACTGTTATTTCAGTGGTTTTCGCTGTTATTAGTGAGGTTGTGCAGATTGCCACAGTTATTTCACTGGTTTTCGCTGTTATTAGTGAGGCTTTGCAGATTGTGACTGTTATTTCAGTGGTTTTCGCTGTTATTAGTGAGGTTGTGCAGATTGCCACAGTTATTTCAGTGGTTTTCGCTGTTATTAGTGAGGCTTTGCAGATTGTGACTGTTATTTCAGTGGTTTTCGCTGTTATTAGTGAGGTTGTGCAGATTGCCACAGTTATTTCAGTGGTTTTCGCTGTTATTAGTGAGGCTTTGCAGATTGTGACTGTTATTTCAGTGGTTTTCGCTGTTATTAGTGAGGTTGTGCAGATTGCCACAGTT